>JAGFMF010011644.1:5877121-6084170 GCA_019455555.1 Galemys pyrenaicus | reverse complement strand
ACAAAGACAAATTGGGGACACTTGGTGGGGAGGGAAGAGGGGAAGGGTGGAGGGCAGATGGGAGCATGGGGGACTGAGGTGATGGTGCACTGGTGTTACGGAGATGGAGAATACATGGGGATTACAATTGATGTCAAATATATGTAAATTAAAAAAATGTATATTAAAAAAAGGAAAAAAAATATTATTATTCTCCTAGTTCCCCTATCCCAATATCCTTCACACTTATTCCTGTTGATCTTTCAAGTCTCCATTTGAATGTTATGGGAAGCCTTTCTGTTTCCCCCATTACAATCTAGATTGCATTTCACCTCCAGATGTTGGTAGTAAATATGTAGAATTTACTGCTGTACCTCCCAGGGTACCACTTAATAATATTAACTGGATGCATTCATCACAGACTTTAATATAAAATAATATCACAATAATGTGTATAAAGCAGTGTTTATTTAGCTAAGAGTCAAATAGAGGTTGTAATATTGACAGTTCTAAGAGTATTATACAAAATGCTTTTACATGAATAATTTAATTCTTTTATTTATTATCTTTCCCCATGTGTATTCTCAAAAGATATTGTTTGACTTTTCACTGTCTTATGACAAACATTCTAGATGTTGGGGATATAGAAGTGAATAAGATCAAGAGTATCTTCGTTCTACTTGAGTTCACATTCTTGTCAAGGCATATTGGGAATAAGGAGTAAATTTCAATAGTAGAAAATATTTCAAAATAGAAGATATGAAAGTGAGTATGGTGTGTATCTTATGATACTGCTTAAGGAGGTGTTCTCCGAGCAACTAAAATCAGAGCTGAAATTTTGCAGTGAATCAGTCATGTTTAAATCTGAAGGTAGAAAATTACAGGCCAGCAAAACTGTAAGTGCAGATTCCAGAATGTGAGTCTGAGATGAGCAGTGAAAGGTTCATATAAACATTTAGAAAGAAAGGAAAGAAAGGTGGGAAATAAAGCTAGAAGTGATTCAGGCACCAGTTCATTCAGCACCTTACAGGTCATGGTGAGGAGTTTGTTTGTATTCTAAATATAATGAGAAAATGATGGCTTATTCAAGATTCTAGAAGTTAAACCTATTATATTTATATTATGTCTAACAAATATATGGAAATTGAATGGGGGTGGCAATGGTAACAAATGGGGGGAATATGGTGAGCACTGGAGTGGAAATAAGGAGAACAATGGCAGTTGCCTGTACAGGGAAGAGATGATGACAGACCATTCTAAGAAAAAGTAAAATGGAAACGTCAGGTGAAATTAGTTGTCTTGGAGCTAGAAGAAACATTACTTGCCTATGGATTGGCTATTATGTTTCTCTTAGGATTAAGTGTTGGGGAGTTGGTATCAGTAGATGAGCACAAGAGATGAACAAACCAGTTATGGGCTTGATGGTTGAGTGGCATGTGTTCCTTTAGGTCCATGCACTGCATTCCTGGGACTTCCCAAGCTCACATTTCCAAAAATTCTTCTTAATCAGACCTGACTGATTGTATAAGTATAATTTTGACTGTGGGTATCAGGAAAAACTTTGCTGAATATTAAAGATCTCAACTGTTCTTTAAGGAAGTTTAGGGTTTGGAAAGTTGTGTGTAAAAGCATGAAGGTAAAGAAGATAGCAACTTGAATAAGTTTGAAGAGTGTGAGCAAATCAGTTTGTGTGGATAAAAGATTAGTGTAGGGAAATATTGAAAGAGACATACAGAAAACAAATCTGGGTTCATTCAGTGGAGAATGGTAAATGTCAAAGTCTAGGCTTTATGGAACTAAGGAATTTTTTGAGAAAATCTGATGTGGTCCAGGGGGATTGGTCTAACTGTATTCATATACCGACTTAGAAAGGAAAATAGTACCCAAAGCAAGGGAATTATGTAAATGATATTCAAGCAGGATTATTTACCTAGTAATTTATTCACTTGTTCAGTAACATTCATTGAAACCTTGCTATTGATAAAAAAAACCACAAAAAAACAAAAAAAATCAGTGGTCACTAGATCTCTGTTTTTATCTAACGGTGGAATCAAAATAATTAGGGAAAACTGAAGCTAACATACACTTCCAAAAAGAGGTTAAAATACAAATCTCTTAGGGCCTTCCTGGTGGTGCGAGGAGTTAGGTACCACACTATGAAGCTTTTGCAGCCATTGCAGCACGAGTTCCATCTCTGGCCAGAGAGGAGAGCCACATGGCACAGCAGACCTGTCCTGTCTCACCCGCTGCTTCCCTTAGCAGTGTGTTTCTGTCAGGCTGCCTGTTCTGTTCCCTGCTCTGTCTCTGGTGAATCCTCTCATTCCCATACTTCTGACCTGTACCCCAGTTCTTGAATGCATAAATAAATCTTTAAAAATATACTTAGATCACAAAAGAAAATGTTTAGAAAAGCAGCTTGCTTTTATTATTCAGATTCTATAATATTATCACTTATCACTTATTATGTGTGCAGATGAGATTATTTCCAAGGGATGGGTTTTCAAACACTTTAATGTTGTCTTGTATGTTAATTGCATATTTTGTATACTCACAAATATGTGTTTTGAAGGCCACCCAACTGATAACTATTTGAAAGTTAGACAATGCAAGTCAACTTATCATTTTATTTTATAATATTAGTATACAACATCCCATACATTTTAAATAGAAAAGCATTTTACTATACAGACAATTAGATGTTATAAAACTAAAAGATGCCACTTGCCATTGGATGATTATGCTAAACCAAGCCCTTTTAAACATATGTGTAGGAACACCTATGAACTAAAATGCAGGTCTTTTCCTTATGTTAGATGTATGATATCTGGTCTGAATTTTTGTTAGATGGGATTTCTAACAGTAACATATGAAGTTATAGCCCAATTTTACTCGACACTTTAATCTTTGACAAAAGGACTCATACAGAGTACATACACAAAAAAATATTCAGTATATTCTAAGAATTTGAAAGCAAGGTGAAAGATCTGATTTTCTAGATTGAACAAAAGACCAATGGCTAAAAGAAGAATATTGTGAATACAAGAATTCAATTAAAATGAAAAGCATATCAGAGAAAGAGGGTGGGGGTGTCAGTTATACTGTTGGTGCTAATTGATATGCCTGCTGTAAAGACAAGGAGAGGCTGGTTCCACTTTCCCATTTCTCTCACAAAGTGTTCAATTCCCTAATTGAAAGGTTTTCTCTAACAAGTCTAATTTTATGCAAATGTCAGTGCCCCCCCCCAAAAAAAGTTCATGAAACCATTTAGATATCTTATTTTCAAGAGTATTAGGAAGTGAGTTTTACCTACATGCAAATATATTTATTTCTACTTCAAAGCAAAATATCATCACATATTACAAAAAAGAAAATAACTATTCCAAATATCCTTGATAATATCACATGCCAGCTATTTATAGAGTAGGGGAAATTTGTCAACCATCTCCTAATGTTGACTACTTTGTTATAAATTTTACCCCATTTTTAAAAATAACTTTGTTTGAATCCATTACAGTTAAATAATAGTTATATTGTCCTTACATTACCCTACAGAGTAGAATACAACTCTGGATTTCAATTACTTACAGGAAATAGGTGAATTTTTCAGAGTTGAAAGGTATTTGATAAATTCATTATACAGACCTAAACATAGTTATAGCTTCTATACATGCTTGGGAATTCACTCTCAAAAAGTATTTCCCTCACAGGGTGTTTTTAAACTTCTAGTTTGTTTGCAGTGATGCTTGTGTTAGGAAATATGCTGATAATATCACATTTTCTCGAAAACTTGGAGTCTTTCGTGAAAACTGTGATTGTGGGTCTTGTCAATAAATAATTCAAGGTAATACTTCAAGCAAATCATTGAATAAAACTTCAGATGATTACATTAAAACAAGTAAAATTGTATTGTTTTAAATACAAAATTCTTTATCAAGGGCTACAGTGGTTAATGAGTAATGTTACAAAGGGGAAAAGAGTTTAATCAACATGTAGCTTGAGTGTAAAACTCATTTGGTGAGCAATTACTTCTGTTTTACTGAAAATCAGCAGGCTATGCCTTAAGTCAATTTCCAGGTGAGGCAAAGAAAATGCGGCTAATGTTACTGATACCTTGCTATAAACGTAGACAAGATTAACCCCAGGACTGGGATGAAGGCAGAGAGAGCGCAAGGGAGTGAGGTGATGGTGCACTGGTGAAATGGTGGTGGGAACTCCATGAGGACTACAATTGATGTCAAATGTATCTATATAAATAAACAAAGAAACAAATAAATAAATAAATAAAATCAACACAATTCAAGACTATAAGATGCATAAATTTGTTAATGAGGAACAAAATCCTTTTTTTCTAAGCTCTTAAATTCTATCATCTATTTCAGGAAACATTTAAACTGTTTTTTAGCATGTCTATCTTATTAATTTTGCAGTTATCTAATAGATGAGAAAATCCTTAGAGTGACCATTTTTGCAAGAGATAGTAATCATATTATGAAATGCTCCTTTTAATTTTTATCCCTCTCTCCTTTTTTTGCAAATTAATCAAGAGAGTGCTTGGGCCTACCATGTAAACAGCACTCCAGAAATACTGTGTCGAAAATATGAATTAGCATGTCAACTCTTTCTTCATTCATACATTGAGAAAATACCTATATCTACTATTTGCCTGGAAATAAGCTTCATAGTGAGAGTAAAATGATGGGGTGGCGAAACACTGTAATAAATATAAAAATGGAATCGAGGCAAGCACTATAAAATAGCAATATACAGGACAATGATAGAATATAAAATATGTCAAGTATACGGCACAAAAGCAAAAGTACAAAGTATGATAGTAATTAACTAGGTGAAAACAGAGAATATTCCATGGAAAAAGGAAAATTATGTGCAAAGCGAAGATTTATTAGGAGCACTGTAACTAATATAAGTAAAGGAAGGCTAATATATCCACAGCACAATGAACTACACCTCTCAAGTATTTGTAAAACAAAATACGAAGTTTTTTTTTAAAGATTTATTTATTTATGCATACAAGCACTGGGGTACAGGCCAGAGGTGTGGGGGGTGAGAGGATTCACCACAGAGAGCGGGGAGCAGAACAGGCAGATCAACAGAAGTACACTGCTGAGGGGAGCAGCGGGCACAGCAGAAGAGGTCTGCTGCACCATATGGGTCCCCTCCCTGGCCAGCAGCAGGGATTGAACTCGTGCTGCAGCAGCTGCGATTTGCTCCATAGTGCGTTGCTTAACCCACTGCGCCACCAGGGAGGCCCAAAATATGAAGTTTTGATTTAATTTTAAGAAAAGGATGAGGCATTGAAATACTCTTGGCAGAGGTGAACTCACTAGATTTGTGCTTTGAAAGGATAATCTGACTGCAAGATAATTCTGGAGAATTTATTAACAGGAGTGAAATTTAGAAACAGATACAAAGAATTAGGAATAAAGTCCAGAGGAAAGAGAATGGTCACTTCTTTAGGATATTGTTGCTGAATGTAGTGTTACTGCCCATGTCACTGAAAGCTAAAAACCATACCACTGAATTTTTAGAAAATAATTTACTGCAATATTACCTGCAAGGAGATGGGAGACAAGGAAATGGAGACTCCTCAGAAGTGAAACACTGAGCAGTATTTAAGGGGGGTTGGGAACAAAGAAAGTCTAAACAAGTGTAAGTTGGTAGAGTCTGATTGGCTGCTTTCTGCTGAATCATGATGTAGATCAAATTTGGGTTCAGAACTGTTGCAAAATTGAGTACCTCTAACTTCTGAATGTTGTCTACCTAACCATTAGTGGGCACATTGGTTTCTTTTTCCAGGGCAATTTTTATTCTGCTCAGTTGAGAGGTCACCTCAGGGATAGCAAATAGCCTTTTGGGCCTGTGTTCTAAAATATTTGTCAACTTATGAAAAATCTATTTTTTTATTTTTTCATTTAAGTTGGGTTTGATTATTTTTGTTCCATTGTTTCACTCTTGTTATACAATTTATGGTTAAACCCTCCTGTCCTGCGAGATAAGCAGAAACAGGAAAAAAATACCTGAAACAGAAAAATGGCAAGATGGCAATGTCATCATGGCTTCAATACTTGCTGGCAAGCTAAAAGAAGCATTTTGGAGTCATTTGAGTCTGGGTAACTAAGAATCAAGATACTATGTCCTGCCTATGTATACCCACTCATGAACAAAGGAAAAAATAAGTTTTTAAATTAGAAAATATTGTGAATGTAAATTATTTAATGAAAGAGATGAAAAAGTATGTCTCCTCAATTAAATAAGACATTTGAAGAGAGAGAAAGAAAACATGGAACAAATTCCACTGAAGGTAAAAGTGATGATGATGGGTGAGTGGCAACAAGGATGGAGGATGCAATGCAATGAGAGAGCTGCTGCTACAAATAGAAGACTGACTTTGGACAAAATTTGCCCCAAAACTTTCTTAGAGGGCATAGGAAAGGAGGATGTATTCTGATTAGAAATGGCTTGAGGATCTCGCATATAGGAGGAATATAGGGGGTCAGGGAAAAAATAAATAATTACATCAACCACCACAACAAAACTACAACACAACAACAACATTCTGCAGGGAAGACTTGGGAGGGATTGGGATCAAGGCAGGGATGGGAAGAGCACAAGGGACTATGGTGATGGTGCACGGGTGAACTGGTGATGGAAATTCTATGGGGACTACACCTAGAAAAGAAAGAAAAATTGTAAGAAAAATAAAATAAAAATTAATAAATTAATTAATAAAAATTTTTAAAATTACATGGAAAAAAAGAAATGGCTTGAGGAGAAAATTGAGAAATTTAAGGATATTCACATAACATTGTGAAGAAGGAAATAATGATGTTGAGAGTGAGGAAATAGCTGTATCTTAGGGAACCTTTGAAGGGTATAATTTGTGTAGCATGGATGGTTTTCAACAACAAAATGCCTATTTTCTTAAACTCTGTGTGTGTGTTGTGGGGAGAGCAATGTCTGTCTCTGAGCTATGTGTGATCATAGTTCACAAAATATATTTACATATAGTTTATAATAATATATCATATGTTGGGTCTTAAAACATTAACTAAGCATTGACTGATACTCTTCTTGGCATAAATACTCAATTGAGAACTCTATTATTTTAAACTCTTGTTTTTGAGAAAATTATATTACTTGGAAAAGACAAAGGCTTAAAGCAGCATATACACCAGAAAATTTTTGATTCTCTTTTTTTAGGTATATTAAAATAATAGAAGTCACCATTTATTGAGCAATTGATATGTTGTAAGTACTATCAGAGGATTTTATGCCTACTATCCAGTTTAATCCTTACATACCTGGTTTTATTATTTTGCCATTCCCATTCTGTAGATGTCAAAACGAATAAATGATTTGGTCAAGATGAGTGGGAGAGCAAGGATTCTGTGAGCTACTAGAATTCAAAAGCTTTGACCCACGTTATTTCCAAGTTTAACCTGATATAATTTAATTTTTTTTTCTTTACAAATCGAATTCCAGGATTTAATTTCTTTAACTATTTACCTATGCTAATCTCCTTTTTTCCAGAATTTAGTCCATGAGTAACTGAACTTTCTAGGGTTTAGCCTTAACAGACTCTGTATATCTCAACACACACTCAAGAGTAAATACACAAATATTATAAATAGGCATATACCTGATTTCTAAAAGCTTAATGGAGCACGTATTTTTTTAAATAAAGTTTGCACAAAGTAGTAGAGGAGTTATTTGCCTTTCCCACCACAAGATTTCTTAAAATGCTATATAAATGCCAGATTCCCCCAGTTCCTTTCATACTATGGCTGTTATAGTCATCTTTCTATTTGTGCACTATTTTCCCCTATAATACCTTTCTGCAAGCCTCCCTCTCTCTCTCCTCCCCTTCATGGCTAGTTATAGTTATGACAGCTCATGCTTTCTCCTTTTGCAAGCAGTGTTTTCTGGAAGGTTCTATAACTTTCCTTTTTTTTTTCTGTTCTTGGCAATTTGCAGTCTACATACCAAAATAATATTAGTCTAACTAATTTTCTTCATTAACTAATCTGTATTGAGATAAAGAAGTAATCTAATATTTATTTTCCTGTGATTGAAACTTTCAGACTGCATATGTATGTGTGTGTATAAACACAAATATATGCTAGTTATTTACTTCATATGGGTTATTCTAGAAATAACTATAAATATGTATTTATATTGTAAGTTGCAATGCTGAATCTGCATTTGTGAATTAAGCACTAAATTGTGAATTACAAATTTCTAAAGAACACACAATATATATTTTCTACTATTGTTTTGGAAAAGCAGGAGTTAAGTAACTTGTGCTGCTTTTGTAACATAAATCCTGAACTTAAATTTGGCTCCTTTCCTATATTTATATCTATTAATTCTTTAAATTAAGAAACATATTTTGTGAATTACTTTGTAGTTCCATATTCTTATTCACAATAATTTGTACTACAGTGAAGATCTCTGTCTGTAATGACATTAAAAAGGCAGATGAATATTTGCTATAAGTAAATATGAAATATATTATGTTCATGATAATTCATACATGTAGAAAAGACCAGAAAGAAATAGCCAAGGTCTAGCATATATTATTAATCTATTACTCATGTGAGAAACCTTAAAAGATCCCAAAGTTTAAAAATTATATGCTCAACAGATATCAGTTGTTAATTAGCATCACTTATTCCAGGAATTATACTGATAAAAATAAAAGAGCAAAAGTAAAAATTAACTGAGCATAAACCATTTAAAGAAGCTCTTAAATCTTTCCTGCTCTGCTTGAAACTGAAATGAAATAATGAAACAGCATTTCAGGCTATTCTGAACAGAACCACAGAGCTAAATGTGCTAGAAAAAATGGAGAATTTTTGCACAGATGGCCTGCCACAGAACTTGCCAAATTTGCCCAAAATCTAGGAGCTCTGGGAAAGGCTTTTCTGCCAATGGGCAAATATAGTGCCTTGTAAATTTATATGCCAAGACTGAAGTCTGGGGATGTCATATTGTGATACTGATGAAGATCATAAATAACAAAAACATTATATTATATAGTTATGATAAAAACTATTTGTAATCCAAATCACTGAGCTGAAAATTTCGACTTTATAGTGTTCTGCTTGCAGCCACACTTGCCCCCCTGCAATTTCTTCTCAGCAGTAAAGCCTAAGCGATCAGTTTAAAATGCAAATCACATCATGCCACTGCCCTACATAAAACTGCTCAATGGTTTCCCTTTGTTCTTGGGATAAACCCTCAAATACTTGACACAATGCAGTCCCACTGGTATGACAGCCTCTCTTCATTCTAACTACAGACTCACTGGTCTGTAGCTCTCTCTGACCCAGACATACCGACCTCATTGTGACCCATCAGCATTTGCTATTTCCTTTTCAGGGAAGTTATTAGACACTCACCAATCAACTTCTGTCCCTTACCAAGTTAAATGGAGATCATATCAAAAAAATTTTTTTCAGGAGAGTCTTCTCTGGTCTATTCCTACCCCTCTCCCCACTATCAGGTTGCCCTAGTTATGCAACTTCGTACTATTTATATTTTTCAATAAGTTTATAAAGTTTAACAAAGTGCATGAAGTTAATATGTGTTAATATTTGTACAATGGTGCATGAATGGAACTAAAATGTTTTAAACATAAATTGGAATGTAACAGTAAGAAAGAAGAACAGTAAGAAAGAAGCATATCTACAAATATGTGTGTAATAAAAATTCAGTACCAAGAAAGTATATTTACATAAACAATTTTATGCAAGATTTTAAAAGACGAAGCACTAACTCACTACTTTATTTACATAATTAAAAATACAGTATCCTTGTGGAAAAGTTCCTAAGTTGAATATTTTATAAGTGAAAATTTTATGGTATGAGAATAATATCTCAGTAAAACTGTTAAAAAGTGAAATGTCCTTCACTTTTGAGAGCAATAGTTTGTTCTCTGTAATTTAGGTGCTGTCAAATGAAAAAAAAAAAAAAAAGCCAAAAATAAATCCTGATCACTGAGACATATTCTAAAAAACTTCCAATCTGGGCAGAACTATGGCAATGGGGAGAACATCCCACTCAGGAGAGTTGTATGTAACTTAGAGGTCAAGCAGAAAAGGCTTTTCTTTACAGGGAGGAAGAAACCCAGTTGGAGATAACTGGGTATTGGGAAATGGGGTAAGTAGATGGCGTGACCAGAGGGACCTTGAAGCAGGAAACGATGTGCTTTGTGGTTACCTGATTCCCAGGGTTGCAGTTAAGAAGAGGCTGTATGCATTCCCACACTTGCTTCAGTGCATGGGCAAGACTGGGAATAAAGAAACCCAGCTGAAGTTTGATCAATTCAAATTAGTGAGCATTTTATCCAGATTGGTCAATGGGGACTCAGAGTTCAGCTAATCATTTAGGAGATGAAAGTGTGAGGGTGTGGAGAACACATGTCTGGTCTTGCCCTCACTGAACTAGTGAGCCTTATCTCAGTCATGTGGGGAAAGGGCATTCTTCACAATAAACTCTATTCTGAGACACAGAAGGATGACAGGAGTTCTCAGTCATCACTTTTTCCTAGGATGGGACGCCAATGAATTTCAAAATTGTCAGCATTCTCTAATACGAATTCCACAAAGAGGAAAATATAGTGGTTCTCAGAGGGGAAGGGGTTAGGAGGAATGGGTAGAAGGGGTCAATTTGATAATGAAGAATTGCACTAGAACCATGGTGGGGGGTTAGTTTGCCATAACAGCAAAGAATTAAAGTAGAAGGCAAATATATTTACTCCTCCAAGCTAAATATTAAGATTTTTAACCTTTGTTTCCAGATCCCAAGGCAATCACTAAGGCACTTGTGTTATAGAAACCAACTGGACAGAATTATCCTGAAGGGGTTGAGATAAATGGTTGTTTTGAGAAAACTGCCTGCATAGATGACTCATTCCTGAAACCCCTTGCTGACTTGTTCACTTTTCCTGAATAACTCACATTCCTTTCCCAGTCTGAAACCTATACCCTTGCTAATAAAACACCTAAGTCTTCCTTCTTTGAAGGTGGATTTGAGTTTGTCTCCTATCACTCCGTTGGCACCATTTCTAAAATAAAAATATTCCCTGCTTCAGACACCTATCAGTGTTCAGTGTTTGGTCCTTCTGGACACCAGGCTGATTAAAAACCTTGACATTGGTAACAAGGTGTGGTGTACTCACATACTGAGGTGTGAAACTATAGTTTGGAAAACTATATAGTTGCGTGAACCAACTGTAAATGAATAAAAGTTTGACTTATAATTTCCTCAGAGAGGTGTTTTTGGTTACACTCCTGAATTAGGTGGTCAGTGCAGACTGGAACAGACTTAAATCTGTGACCACTCTGCACCCTGTAAGTGGTCTTGAATATATGTAACAGATGGTAGGCCTATGAGGAGGTTCAGGTTTGTAGCATAAGAATTTTCTGTGTTTGAAATATTGTCATTTTATTGTAAATATCAAAGTTCACAAATTTATTATTGCTCTGGGATTCGTTTCTGTAGGCATCCTGATAAAGAGGGTTAGAACATAGTTTTGGCAATAATTGTAAGCAGTATTAAATATTTTATGAGAAATACATTAGTGTAAATCACTATTTTAAAAAGTGAAACATGAATCACTACCCGAAGAATTGGACTTCAGTGCAAGAAATCCTGATTTATCTGCACTGTTGATACTACTATATATGTAAATGCCATTTCTCAGAAGCATAAAACTCTGAGTATAATATATTGGTTAGTGTAAGCAGCATAATATATATTTTTCAGTCTGTGCTAGTTTCATTAATCATATAGTTTAAAAATTTTAAGCTTATTTTTTATGAGGCGTTGCATTGCATGTGGCATTGATATGCATGTGTAATTTATTACTTGGCAAGTGAATTATCCTGCACTATTTTATGTGTTTGATATATTGATTTTTGGTTGTGATAGATCATTTTAAGATTGCACGACTTTACTCATGGTGATTTATCCACAGAATCACATAGACTGTGGGACAAGCTGATGCAACCCTTTGAACACTTGCTATCAGCTATAAATAGAGTTGTTAACTGGAATTCTTAACCCCAGTAGGGAAACATATTTAGCAAGTCGAAAGAAATAACTTTCATCCAAGATCTAATTAGTTGTTGAATAAGTGCCCATAAAATGCAATTTCAATATGTCTTTTTCTTCCATGTGCTAATCCTGTAACCCATTTTTTTTATCAATAGGCAATAAAATATATGAAGAGAACGGTGCCATCATGCTAAAAAAGGTCTGTCTGTGGTGACTGCCAATCGTTTTTAATCCTTAGCATCTCAGACACATAGTTGCCTTGACACGAATTATTACCACCCTCTTAGTTTGAAGAAAACGTCCCTTGAACAGAGTTCTTTGCAGTAAAAAACAACAACAACAAAAAACAAATATTCAGTGCCCAAACACCAAGCATGTTATGGCTACTGCTATGTTTACACGTTATGTAAAGATAATCCATTGAGATAAATGTAAAGGCAAGGCATATCTCTGGAATACTTCCTAAAATGTCTAGTAAACAACATCAAGCAACCCTGCAAAAATATACCACCCTGTTACTTATTCCAAGGTACTTAAACCATAGGAAGACTTGGAGGAATCTGTGCTCAGAGGATCATTTGACAGAATATAACCTCAGAGCTTTCCTCTTTATTTCCCACCAAAATCCCTCCATCTCTTGCCATTTTTGCCTTTCTCCTCTCCGACTCTTTGCTGCTATCATTGCTGTTGTTATTATTTATAACCATTTCCCCTCACTTTGATTTCCTAGAGTAGGAGGACTTGTTCCTAATTTCCATCAAGTCTCTGCTTAAATATTATTTGGCTCATGTGTCTCCAGCATAAGATGGGTTTTTAGAAAATACTTGATATATGTTATTGAATAAATTAAGGAAAGAGTGAATGAGTGAATGAAACTAGATTTGAAACTTCATTGTAACATAGGGCTCACTAGATGGGCCCCAGATTCCACGCTGTTGGGCTGGTGTAGACAAGTTGCCTAACCTCAGTATTCTTACCTGAAAATTTAGGTAAAGACGGCATTTCCCGGAGGCTTTTGTGAGAATATTATAAAGTACTTCTCACACTCACCTAGCAGATGGTATACCCAAATAAATATTAGCTGCTTTTTATTATTGTTATTCTTATTTATCACTTAATGAGCTTCCCTTGAGCCTCTTCATGCATTTATATTTTTAACAAGTATGCATTTTGGTTGTCTTGAAAATAAGAGCTATAAATAATGATGGTGTGATTCTTTATAATTTATTTACTTAGAATAACTTGATTTTAAAGTTAACTATAAGATTCCTATTTTAATGTGATACCTCTGAAATAATTTTCAATACATTTGAGAGAAAACTGATTTTTGAGTTATGACCAAAGTTGTATAAAAAGAATATGACTGTCATATGTCATAAATATATAATTTCATGATTACAAAAGAAATTGTACATAAGCAACTCAAATCTACCTATTCAGAATCACATGAAAAGCAAAGCACGCTTGTTATGTTAGGACACACAGCTGTTATTACAGCAACTTCCACTAGATGTCATGCAGTTCTTACTCTGTTTTCTCACAGACGGTCTGCAAGTTATGTTAAATAATACTATATACCTGAGAATTTAAATTGCAGGCTCTTGCAGGGCATAGGTAATAAGGTATGACTGCATTTATCTTCAGCCTCTGGTTCTGTTTCTCCTCTCTCGATTCCTTGATCCTGTCTTAGACCTACATCCTCCTTTCTTCTTTCAAAAGTACTTTCTTTCTTGCTAATTTTTTATATGCAATCACTTATTTAGACTTATTGTCTCTTGATGTCAGGTTCTTGACACATACGGACTTAAATTAAAGAATTTTATCAAGATATTGATGAGAGTTGTAAAAATTACATTTTATTAACAACCAGCTTTCATGTGTCTCTGGGTTGTGATCATTAAACCCTCCTGTGAGTTATAATTTCACTCATTCTATACTTTTCAAGATTACAAAATGTATTTTTGATTAGAAGAGTAACTAGTAAGTTCAGGAAAATATTAGCCTAAATTTTTGTGCACAGAAAGGTAATATCAATGGAACCAAAGTTTTAAAATTGAAATAACATTATATAGGTCTCAGTGCACAGCATTATAAATCCACATTATAAATCCACAGCATTATAAATATTCCATTGTACTCTCCACCAAAACACTAGTTTTTAACTTTCGCCATATAATTGATTCCTTTTACCCCATTAACCATCCTTCTTCAATATATGTGAGTAGATGTGTATATGAAGAATGCGAGAGGCCTCCCTGGTGGCACAAGGAGTTGAGCGCCACATTGTGGAGCTTACACAGCCACGCAGCGCTAGTTTGATCCCAGGCCAGGAAGGGGACCCACATCACACAGCAGACCTCTCCTGCCTGCCTGATGCTCCCCTCACCAGTGTATTCAGTCCATCTGTTTGTTCTGCTCCCCACTCTGGTGAACACTCTCACCCCACCCTCCTGGCTCTACCCCAGCTCTTGTATACATAAATAAATAAAATCTTTAAGAAAAAAGAATGTGAGATATGAAATCCATTAGATATATAAATCCCTATAAGTTAAATTTATCAACATCAGACTGTATTTGCATATGAATTTTGTACATTAAAATTCATATATTTTTATAAATATTAAAGTCATTGATATGGATTGATTTTCTTAAAGAGATAGCTAGATATTATTATAAAATTTATATATCTTCATGTAATCTGTCATCTTTTTACCTATTATCTATATATCTTTGGTTATATTATTGACTTGATTATATAACCAGTTATATAAACAACTCTGAAAACTACTGCTTAGTACACATAACATTTCTGAAATTGATCACATCTGCCATTACTTTTCAATCACAGAAGGGATTACATTTAATGGTATTGATGTTGTCATATCTTGTTTTGAGACAGAAAAATGCTACCTGATGGTTCACCATTAAAATACTGAAAACAGTAATAGGATTTATTGTACAAAAATTTCAAATTAACGATTTTTACTGGAAATATTAACTAAATTTTTGAAAACTTGAACAGCATCTTGAATTTATTCTTGGCCTAATAACTTTTAGATACATGTGTTTTGTTTCTCTTCTGCATTAAATACTAATAAGTAAGAACATTTTCAGTATTATTTTGGTCAACTAATTTGGCTGTGAATCATTTTAGATTACTTTCATCTATGTGCAAAATTTCTGTTATATAGGTGTGCATTTTTAAATGTGTGTATTAGTAAAACAAAAGGTATATGGGTATAGGTAAAACTCCCCATGCTAGACTTTAAATACTTGCCTAAAACCAAATTTTTTCTCAATACTTGTTCATTCAAAAAATGAGTAGTTGCTCCATTCAGGAACATCAAAAAAAGACTCCTGGGTGGATGTGTACTTTCTGTTTATAGAGGAGAAATGACTGACAGGTTGTAAGTCACTAGCAGCTAAACATGCTTAACCATTTGGGAAGTAATAATTACTGGGCATTTTAGGTTCCACTCAGAATTGTACCACAACCTTGTTAAGTCATTTTTAAATTTTGATTATATCCTATGAATGTATGAAATCTGATCTGGCCAAACTGATGACTACATCAGACTTGCTTTTTTAACTGGTAACTAGGTGATATCTAAAAGTAGGAGCAGAAAAAATATCTTCTAAACACAAGTATGTAGATAATAATGCATATTATTTTACTGAGGAAAATTATAAACACTAAATAACAAGAAGAGATTTCACTTATAAAATGGTGGCAGAAGTGATTATGGAAGCATCACACCGAGTTTATGGTTTTAGCTTCCTGCTCCTACTATTCAGTAACTGGTAGCCTAAGGCTTTTTGAACCCAGAAAGTTTTGATAAGAGCATTTCAGCAAAGAGAGAGTAATTAAACTCAATTTGTAAATCTTCAACTACTCATCAAGACTTTAGTTATCTAGGACTGCTAAAGGAGGAAAAACATGAGATAGGATAGTTTTCTTCAAATGGAAGGGAGTGAAAATGAAAGAATTTAAAACAAATGATGATTACTTATGGTTTACAATGGACTGGTTACAAAGTAGTCCAGGCAATCAGAGGGTTCAGTGCACTAAAATCCTGCTTATTTATGGGTGTTTGGGGTAGTTTATCTTTTCCATAAAAAAATAAATTCTGTCCTACCTAGAAAATTTTTATTTAGGGAGCTGAGAAATCCCCCCTCTTTTCAGTGTTCTTAGGACTGCTAAGCATTTCAGTTGGCTGTAAGTTTGAATAGGTAATGGAAAAAACATGAGATAAAACTATCTGCAAAGATTATCAGGTTTGGGTCAAGTATAACTCAATGAAATATTGCAAATGACTAAAATAATTTGTTGAATCACAATATTTAAAGAAAGCTTCATGTATGTTAGCAAACAGACCAAGGAGCGCCCTTGGACTCCCAAACTCATGTATTCTAGAGGGATCCAGGCCATTGTGTGCAAAGACAAAGTATACTCTTAGTGAAAAAGAACTTTAAGAAAATCACTGTGCATAGAGAAGAAAGGATAATAGTTTCCCAACAAAACACCTCAAGTTTACATATTCCCCTCATAGGTAAACAGCATTGGCCTGAAGTGGGGCACTGGGGCCTGAAAGCTGGACTATCTAATAAATTCTTTGTCTAACTAGCATTGACTATTTCATTCCAGTTGACACTTATATGACTAAACTGGTTTTGTTTGCCTGTGGAATTTCCAAGATTTGTCTCCATTTGTTTTTTGTTTTAACATTAAAAACATAAAGCAATCCAAGGGTGTGGTTTTCTATACAGACTCTTGAAGGTGTGCTATCTGTACTGACCCTAGCTGTCTAATATTTCATTCACTGCACTGAAGGTCTATGTGCATTATTGTGCTGGCACTTTTTAGTGAAATGTTCTCTGGAAAAACAAGCATGTTAGTAAAAATAATAATGACAACATCAAGAAAGGTAAAATTAAAAACATTTTACATTTAATTTTTTAATAAGAATAAAGGGTATGCCTGCAAATATCAAATAAAACATAAACATAAAATTTATTAGTCTGAAAACAAATTGTATGAAATATTGTGAAATTTTCTGGGGATCCTGCCCTGGTCAAGCAGAGAAGAGAACAAAGCCATCTTCACATGCTCTATTCTGTGTGCGGATATCTGTTGTCTGAGGCAAAGACAGTCTTTTCTGATTAAAAAAAAAGATATAACAATGGATACTTAGCCTTTGCATCTCTGCAGTGCATTCATTAGCAATTTCACATTGCCTTCCTCTACTATCAGTGTATCTTTAGGTTAGAAAAACTTAGAACTGGATGCTCCTCCTATCAAAGATAAATTATATCCTTAACATCAATGAATCTCTATTCTTATGTATACTAAATTAAAGTTGCTTATTGGAACTAGTGTCACAGATTAAACTCTTGAACTGTGTCCTGTGTTTAAATCCTCATTTTGATTGTCTAATGAACTCTTTACCTAAGTATTATTGATACTTTATTTTCAGTTAACAATAATTATAAGGTCATAATCTATGTATATTTATATCTATGGGTTAAATTTTACTATAAGTTTGATGTTACTCATATAAGGGAAAAATAGACCAGTACCTAGAATTGGGTAAAAAGTGTTAGACACTACTAGTAGAAAATAAAAATACCTTTTAAGTATGACTTACATACATTGAATTTTTCTCTTTCTCCACCAGAAAATGAATTGGATTTCTGATTATTATATGCTTATCCATTTTATATACTTCACCTCTCCTTATTTTTATTACTACCATGCAATAATGTGTGATGAACACTTCCTCTTAAGCATTCCCATGGGAAGAAAGTACTGAATAAATTTGCTTTTAGCATTTAGGTACACTTTTCCAGTAATAAAGGCCCATTAATACTTAAAGAAAATGTGATTTCTAATAAGCCATATCATTTTTCCTCTGACTCTAAATGATGAAGTTTTTCAGTAATATATCCGTTAGCAACTTACACTTTTGGGGAGTGTTGCTGATAACAGGTGGAGCATATAGCACTGTCTTTGGAACCAGAGCAAATATAGCAGCAGAATTCTGGCTCTGTCATTGACAGGATAAACGATCTTGCAAAATTGCTGTGCACCCTTGAACCTCAGTTTCATCACTTCTAAATTGGGAGAGAGTAATGATCCCTACTTCACAGTGGATGTTTGCAAGATGCATGTCCAATAGATTTGTAGTAAGTTCTTTGTTGAAATCATTTTCAAAGCAAATATTGTTGTTATGTAACTAGTCATAAGGCAATTTTGCGATAAAAAAGATAAAGACAAACATTTTAAAAAATAAAAGAGGGATATTCATTTTAAAAGACATAATAAACCCCTGTTTTTTCTCTAAAATTTTATTTCTGCAGTAGAGAGGCATCTGTTTCCATATATCAGGGTGCTTATTTGTAACATCTTTGTAGTACATTGTAAAAGCCAGCTACTCTTGTTTGACCGATGGAGGGACACTGGTATTTCTTATCACTGTGTTATATATAAAGCTGGCACTACATATAGTTATAGGGCCCTTGGAACCTAACTGCAGTTGCTTAATCTTTCTGTTAGATCCCTAGGCCAATCAAAATTCCATGAAATCTCAGGCAACAAACAAATCACTGGTGAGAAACAGACCCTCCTTCTGAAGAAGTTTCCTGATTTGAGGGAATGACTTCAGTACCAGCTGAAGCCTGATGACTGAATAGATGCAGGTGGCAGAGAACCTGACTTAAAAGTGGCTGAGGCATGCTAAAACATATGCCCCTGGATGGAGACTTAAGATGTTACTGAGGTGTGATATATGAAGAAGTATGTAACCCATCTAACATGCCCTAGTATGGCCTGGCCTAAATATGTGACACCCCAGCCTGGTAACCAATTCCATAAACCCTGAAGGCCTTCCATTCTCAGGCCAAGAGTGTGACTCAGGGAGTTGTTGCCCTTCTCCTGGTGTATGACACACAATCCTGAGTAACACAGTCTTGGGTTATAAAACTGGCAAGTGGCTTGAGTAAAAAATGTATCTGAAAGAGAAAGAATTTATAATGACTAGTTTCTAAAGTAAATATCTTAAGAAAACAGAGGAAAAGAAAATTTTTAACCAAACTGAGGAAACAGTAAGGTTGTCTTGCTCATAGGTAAACAAATTTTAATAATAGTATTCATAATTGCCAGAATTATCAAGAAATCATTAAATGTCAGGAATTATACTAGAGATATTTTTTGCATTGCCTTACCTAATCTTACCAGTTCTAGGCTTTGCTGCAAACACTGGTGAAATGGTGATAAGAAATATTTTTATTTATATATAAATAAAAAATAACTAAATGCAAAAAAAAGAAGAAACCAACTAAGTGTTACTTTAAAAAAAAAGAGAAAAGAAAAATAATCCTCAAGGAAGAGAGAGTCCTTATTTTCCAGTCTCTGAGTGAGGGTAGGGCTTAACTTTGGGTATGTCCTTCCAAATACTATAACTATCTCCCGTCACAATGCAGGAGAATGTTCACTTTTCTTTTGGGATGCGGCAATCAGTAAACAGATGCTACAACCTCCCCACCCCACCTGCTCCCACTCTAGCTTTTAAGGACTCTCCTGCTCTTTATTTCAGTGAAAATGAGTCTCTAGACTTTGTGCTGTCTCTTTTATTGCTTTCACTTGCAATATCTAAATAACAGCAACTTCTCTTTGTTCCATATTGTAGGGTAAAGGTTGATCAGGTATTTCCAGCCGCCCACCACTGATGATGGACACCTGAGGTGCTGCGAGCATTCTAGGGTGGGCATGCGCAAATGGGCGCACCTGTGTTGGACACGGGCATAAATGGGCGGCGTCATGAGGACGCCAGAACTGTGAGAACTGCGAGGACCAACAGACATAACTGTGAGGATCGACCGATGAAGGAGCAGCAGCAGCAGCAGCAGCAGCAGAGATAGAAGAAGCAGCAGCCGAGAGGGTGAGATGCGCCGGGGGGCTGGGAGGCTTGCCAGCCTCCCGGCCCACCGGCCCCCCTGCCTGCCATGTACCTGGCCACCTCTACTAAATAAAGCATGAAAAGCCACCGAGGGCTCTAAGACTCTCCTTCCCTGACCCGTCTGCCCAGAACCATCCCAAACCCTGCTCCAGCCCCCACCTTACTGCCGCTACACATATGTCTAGTGTAAAGTTTTCTTTAATAACAAATGCACAGTCAGCACTCAATAAATGACAGTTGTAGATAACATTTTTAATATTATTAGAAATGTGATAAGAAGTATCTCTTTTCAATATCTATTTGCTTGAATGGTTATTTATAGCAAGGTTGTTTACATAAACTGGGTATGTGTGGATAAAAATATGTAATAATACATGGTTTTATTTGAAATGAGGCACTAAAGGAGTGATGAAAACTAGAAGGTGATTAAATGCCCTATCAAAAAGTAAAATACATAGAAAAATGTCAAGTATTAGGGTGAAAGAAGCCTATGATCTTTGTGTCCCAATGATGGTAGGTGAAGGGTAATTGACAAAAAAAGGATGGGAAGACAATGGCCATCTTCAAAGGAGTATGAAGAGAAATGATCTGGCATTGTCAATAGTCTGGTGTTTACTCCTTGATCCACATCAGCTGAAGATATCCCAGGATTCTGTTCTCAACATGTGTTTCCTATTCCTACAGCAATGTCACCTGAAAACAACATAAAATGCAAACTCTCCATTCTTACCCCAGACCTACTTGGGTTGAGGTTCAGGAAGCTGTTCTGCCACGCTGAAATACAGGTAAGTTTATTCCTATTTATTTTTTAGGTAAAGCCAGTTAAATATGTGCTCGCTATGTTTGTCAGACATGTTTCAGAGGTTTTACTTCAGCCTCAAATTATATGTACTCTAATTCTTTTTCAATTAAAAAAATTTAGTGTAAAGGAAAAAAAACAATGGGGGGGGGAAAGGAAAGAAAAACTAAAGGAGTAGTTAAAAATAAAGTCAAAGTCTTAAGTCTTTTTGAGCAAGGTAAAACTATTTCATACTAAAGAGTGGTTATGCCCCATAATGTAAAAGCTCGAGAAAGAATATTCTGTTGCACACATAACAGAACATACATATTTGTTTTCAACCCCTATTCTGATTTTTCAGAGAAAATTACAATGAAACAAAAAGAGAGAGAAATCAAGGAAATTTGTACTCCTCTGTTTATTGCAGACCTATTTACAATAGCCAAAATATGGAAACAACCCAAACGCCCCAAGTAGATGAATGGATCAAAAAATTATATATTACTCAGTGGTAAAAAGACACTCATGTCATTTGTGGAAACATGGATGGAGCTGGGATTATGCTAGCCAAAATTAGCCAGAATGAAAAAAAAGCTGGATGGTCTTACTGATATGTGGAATATAGAGACCCAAACAAAAGATCAAGAAAAAGTCAAAAACTAAGCTAAGAGCAATAAAATCCCTTGATGCTTAGAAGTTTTTGTCCTTATCTGTCTTCCTAACCATAGAAGAGATTACCATGTCTTAAATTTTGTATTTTTCCTAATTGGCGAAGCAAAACCTATTCCCCCTATTATGACCCATAAAAGTGTGATTGTGTAACTGGTGGCTGAAGCCATAAACTGTTACAGGTGGTGCCTTTTGGAGAGTGTTGCTGGTGAGGATAGATAGCCCCAGGGAAAATGCGAAAAGTATCATATTTTAGGGTGGGGTGACCCATAAGAAACATAAGTGACTCCAGAAGGGAGTGTGGATCCATTCAGTCTTCAGGATTTCAGCTGTTTTTGGATCTTCATCAATTGGGGGCAGCATATTTCGGCCCCCACTGTGCTAGAAGGCTGTTGTGGGCCTCTGAAGGTGAAGGCCACCAGTTGCCAACCTCAGAGAGGAAAAGTTCAGAGGCTTTGCAATTAGCCAAGCAACGGAAACTGTTCTCAGTTTTGCTGCGGTTACAGCCTGGCAGAGGACGAAGACCTGGAGATTGGCACTTCACTGAGCTGCGTGAGTGTGGCTGTTTGTTGGGTCATTCAGCTGCTGCAGCTGCAGTCTTGAGTGTTGCTTGTCTGGTGCTGCGCTGGGGCATCATGGAAGCTCCAGGAGCGTCTGCTGTTGTGTCTTCTGTTGTCTTTGTGAGTTGGAACCTAGCCTAGGGTTTGACTACTGTGTACTACAGGTCAGCAGGGGCAGAAAGATGCCATCTTGGCCACAAGGCCTATTGTTTGAGGGAGGAGCTTCCGGTCCTCAGGGGCAGGAAGATGCAATCTTAACTGTTTTTGTTCAGGACTGAAAAACAGTAGACACTGCTTCAGGTGAGGTAAAGGCCATTTTTGGCCTCAGTAACTTTGTTTTTTCCTACTTTGTTAAGTCCCATTGTTCTCTGAATCTGAGTAGTCATGCAATTGTGTGTATAGCTGGAGAATTCAGACAGTGACTGGTAAACTATTGGGGTGTTATCTTTGACCAGTTTTTAGTGCCTCTTGCTGCCCTGTATCAATTGGGAGGGTTGGGGAGATCTCATCCAGTTGTATGTTTATCAGCAAACATGTTCTCTCACTGTAAAATCTTATCTTGACTAGGAGTAAAGATGAAATAAACCCTTCTTGCCTATAAAGTTCCCTCCTCTCTTTGATGCCCTGGGTACTTAAACATTGTGTGTGTGTATTTTTTTTTTCTTAATCCGTTCCATTGTTTTTTAAAATTTACAACCTGATAAATTCTCCATACGTATATTAATACATTTTGGCCTTTCTACCACTAATCTGTCTAATGTTAATTTCTGTGTCCATCCATCCATGCTTGAAAAAACCCAGATTAGGTGAAGAAATTTCTCCCTGTTTTACTTCTGGCAAAGTGACTGTTTTAATTCTGTTCATGCTTTGTTAGCAAGCACACCTACTTCAAGAATTTGCGAGCATAATTCTTCAGGGAGGTCACTGAATAGAATTTAGCTTACCATGTTTAAACCTACAGAAGAACAAAAGCTTCTAATGAATATATAGTTCACACTACTTTTTGATGACAATTTATTATTGTCAATTTATTTGCAAAGGTTGTAATTGTTAAATAGTTGTAACATATTAAGTTAGATGTGATTTGCTTGCTAGTTTCTTTTTTTCTGCTTCATTTATGTATTGGTATATACCCTCTTAAGAAATGTTACAGTTAGGCGAGCATGTAAGTTTTAGTGTAGTGTGTGTCTAGAGATTTCTTTTTAAAACTAAGCATGAATCCTTTATAAGGATATGTGGTTTTGTGGAAAAATATAACTTACCTTAGCAATATTACAATGAAAACAAAAGTAACATACATTTACTGAGTACAATTATGTACTCATACACTTTACTAGGGGTCTTAGAGTTTTACCTGTTACCTGGATGAATGGATTCATATCTGTGATTATGTATGAAAATTGTGATATATTTGTATAGTAAGCGTATAAATGTCTCCTGTTCTTCATGTTATATATCTGGATACTGATGAATTGATTTGATTCATAGATACACATGAAACAGAAAATCATTCAATGTAATTGAAATATTTTAGTTAAAGTCACATTCAAAGACACTTTCATCATTTGAGTCACGTGAGGAAGGAAAGAGGTTGAGTCATTGGGCCACAGGGCTATAGCAGACACTTTAAGTTTAGAAGAATTTTCCATTGATCTTTCATCCACTTAATTTAACTAATTTATATTTTAATTATCATTTAGTGCTCTCATGGATAAAGGAAAAGTCTACAGATCTTTAATTAAAAAATAAAAATCTAAGAAACCAAAATTGTTAGGCTATAGTGACATCTGAGCTAAACTTTCTTGTATATTTGAGATATTGAGGTTCCTGTTGAGTTTTAGTTTTACTAAGGTGAATTTTGTATTATCATTGTTGTTCTCCAACTGCTGAGAATGAAGTTATGTGCAACATTAGATTATGTAAGTGTGTAGCCACTTTATATAATGCCATTTAGGGGTACATTGAGAAATAAGTAACAAAAAATCCAAGGAAGTGTGGCTTAAACATGTAGATTTTTTTTTTAATTTCATAATAACATTAAGACCTGGGATAGGCAAACTCCCCCCAAAATGTCAGGGAATCTAGACAGCTATATAACCAAATGAAATAATGGGGAAGGAGAATGACTAGTTTTTTTACCTGGAATTATATTTGTTGATGATTAAATATCCTAGTAAGAGAATTGTCAGGCACTGAATGCCAATTACTGGAAGGGCAAATTATTTTAACTACCTATTTCTTTGTATTAAGGGCTTAATTAGAAACCTACTTAATGATAGATGAGACTTAGGACTTGACCTTATCGCCAAGATTTTAGAATATATAGATATAAATCAGGGGACCCTGAATAGAAAATTGAAACTTTTTAAATGCCTTTTTTTTTTTTTTTTGCAATTTTGACTAAAACTGATGCAAGAGAGAAGTAAGTTAAATATTTAATGAGACCTGTTACAACTTCTTCTAGAATTTAGAGGCTATCAAATTTAAATCTTTATAACAACCCTCCCTGAAAACCTATTTCTACTTGAAGAATTTTGAAACCTCTATCTTTTGCTTCTGAATTATTTTTGTAAGTGGTTTTCACATCCAAATCTGTAGAACGCCCAAATGCAGTGAGATAAATGATGTCCTCTCTGGTTGGAAACATGTTGAGATTTTTCATCTCTAATTCTGTTATCTTATGGTTATCATCTCCTTTGAATTATGTATATATACTGTCAAATTAAAAACCATTTCAATAAATTATGCTGAGTACCATAGAAACAGTGAATCTATTATGAGTTAATATGATATTCTCTCTTCATTATATTTTATTGGTTTAAGAAAATAAAATTGGCCTTTAAACCTTTCTCTAATATAAGATTTTGAGGAACCATTGATTTGAAATTGAGAATTCTCTTTACCTATCAATTTCACAAATGAATGAGAAAACTTATTCAGGTATCTCAATGGCAATTGCTTATCAATCTATATTAATCCATTCTAAAATCTTAATAAAACTTTTCCTCTAGAGCTTGTCTGTCTTGAAATTCTTTATACTAGATCACTATACATAACTTCCTAACTGATAACCAGGATTAAGCGCCTACCCTGTGATCTACAAAAAGGAACGAAAAATATAGGGAGGAGACTGTAGGTTATATAACTTGTTCCTTCTTAGTTTGAAATAATTTCAAACTTACAGAAAAGTTGCAAGAATAAAGAATTCTCCTGAATTATTTGGGAACAAATATATTCCCAATATAATAATATCATGCCAACATGATGTTCCATCATCTTCAAAAACTAATTGGGTTCATATTTCCTACAAAAGGGGGATTTTCTATATACAAACATAAGAACTAGGAAATGAATGTTAATACATTACTGCAATATAAACCATAGACCCAGTCATTTCTTGCCAGTAGTCACTGTGCTTCCCTTTACAGCAGAACAATACAGTCCAGAATCACAAATTACATCATATTTTTTAGCTTCCTGCAATATATCAGTTTTCCTCTAGTTTTTTTCTTAATTTTCATAACTCTGGCACTTTTGGACATTACAGGTTTGTTTTTTTTTTTACTGTAGATTATGCCTCAGTTTGGATTTTTCTGGTGCTTTCTCATGATGATTCAGGTAATACATCTTTGAGATGTCACAGAGTGATGCTGTGTTTTGCTGTTGATATTCTGTCAGGCGACATGGTTTCGATTTTCACATTATTGGTGTTCATTTTGGTAGTTTGATTAAAGTAGTGATTGCCTGTTTTTTCCACTTTAAAGTTGTCCTTTTCTCCTTTATATACAACAAGTATTTTGTGAGAAGATAGTTTGAGATAATATAAATACATTTCCCCTGTAAATTCACTTACTAGTAGTTCCAGTATACATGGGTGTTTCTTGACTAAATTGCTGTTTGCTATAATTGTCAGATGATGAATTTCTAATACTACCTTTCTTTTTACATTTGTTAGTTTTAGTGTCCTTTTAAAAAAAGTATTCTTTATTCATTTATATAACTAGACAAAAAGATCCTAGCTTTGCTTCGTGATGGAGTTTGCTACCTGTGATTATTATGGATCATTGTGTTGCTCATTTGCCCAACTTTGGCAGTGTGAGCACCTTCAATATAACTCAGAGTTAGTTGTTTTTTTTTTAATATTATTTATGCATATAAGAACTGGGGTACAGGTCAGAGGTGTGGGGAGTGAGAGGATTCACCAGAGACAGAGTGGAGAACAGAACAGGCAGGTTGACTGAAATACAGTGCTGAAGGGAGCAGCAGGCCCTGCAGGAGAGGTCTGCCGCACCATGTGGGTCACCTCCCTGGCAGGGGATGGGACTAGTGGTGAAGTGGCTGTAGATGCTTCATAGTGCAGTGCTTAGACCCTTGCGCCAGCAGGGAGGCCCTAGTTTGTTTCGTTTTTTTTTTTTTTTTTTTTCATTTTTGATTTGCAGTTTTTGTTTTGATTTGCAAAGAATAATTTATCCATTATTATTTAAGCACTTCCTCACATTCTGGCAAAACTAGATGTTCCAGTATCATCTTGTTCTTTTCTTGTCCCAGGCCTGGAATCGGCTATTTTTACAATAATAGGTTCCTAAATAGAAATGCTATGTAGAAACCATTACCTGTAATGCTGATGTGGTCATTGGGGCATTGCTCTGCTGAGGCTGTATGCTTAAGTTGACATTGCTACATGGCACACACCCTTCCTGTTACACCTATACTTATCTCTACAGATTGAAAACACGATGATTTCGCCCTTACACCTCCCATTCCACTAGAATTCACACTAATGCTTCAAATTCCTATTCTAAAGCGTGCATTTTTGTTTTCTCCTTTTACACATTATAAGTCCTCCTCAAATAGGAAGAAATCGCCCTCCACTTCCCATGGTGTATTTACTATTGGGTCATGCCTGTTTGTGTAACCATTTTCTCAATCACTTTTCCCATCTCCTCATCCTTTGGTGTTCTTTCCACCACCAGATGTCCTCTTACTCCCCTTTTCTGTCTCAGATCTTTTCTCATTCTATTTGGGCTCTGAGCTACCACATTGGGCTGCTGTCACGTGGCCTTTTCACACCTCTCAGTTCTGATAACATGAACAAAGCCTCTGATGCTCTCCCTTTCAAGTGCCCTTCATTCCACTTTGACTTCAAAACTCGAGGATGTGACCCTCCAGTTTCTTTTGCCATCAGATCTGAACACTGTCCTTGTTAGTCGCATTAGGAGACCCTGATATTGAAGCTGGTCTCAGGGGACTTGCAGGTAGCCACATAACACGTGGATGAGTTTCACAAAAGGTTGGATTCCCTTTGAACTTTCTTCCACCCTTGAAGTGGGATAGTCTTAGATCTGTCACCAGTAAAGATGTCTACATCTGTGAGTTTCAAAACTATGGGAAGGGATATGCTGGAAGCAGAAACTTGCTTTTGTGCTAATGCTGGCACCTGGCATATAAGAAATCATTAAAAAAGTTTGATTAAAAAACAAAACACTCAGTGGGCCTCCCTGATGGGTTGAGCATAGTGCTGTGAAGCAGCCACAGGGCACAGCAGCACGAATTTGATCCCCTGCAGGGAGGAGACCCACATGGTGCTGCAGACCTCTCCTGACTTGCCTGCTGCTCCCCTCAGCAGTGTACTTCAGTCCATCTGCCTGTTCTGCTCCCCATTCTGTCTCTGGTGAATCCTCTCACCTCCCATGCCTCTGGCCTGTACTCTAGTTCTTGTATGCATGCATAAATAAATCTTAAACAAAACAAAACACACTCAGTAATTTGTTGCCTTATTGACTCTAAACTTATTCAGGCCACATAATATTTTTAGACTGAGTACTAAAACGAGGAAGGAAGGAGAGGGGCAGGGGAAAAAGAAAAGAAAGAGAAGGGGAAAGAAAGGATGCAAAAAGGCATATATGAAGGAAGAAAACAAGCAAGGCAAGAAGGATATTATACCAGTAATTCAAAGTTCAGAGAATACCTATCTTCTTGTTGTAGGTTGAGCTCGGACATGTATCACCATACAATTGGAAGTGCTTGTTATTTTAGTTCTTTCACAGCAAAATCTAACAGGATGGTTTTGAAAACAGTAATCGCATCAAAAATGTGGTGATTTATAATAAATTATAAAGCATGTAAAACAGCAGGATTTAAGTCTATTCAATGATCTTGCAGATTTCTTTAGTCTATGTAATTGCAGAATTCTTTTTTTTTTTTTTAAGATTTATTTATTTATGCATACAAGCACTGGGGTACAGGCCAGAGGTATTGGGGGGGTGAGAGGATTCACCACAGACAGAAAGGGGAGCAGAACAGGCAGATCAATGGAAGTACACTGCTGAGAGGAGCAGTGGGCACAGCAGGAGAGGTCTGCCGCACCATGTGGGTCCCCTCCCTGGCCGGCGGCAGGGATCGAACTCGTGCTGCAGTGGCTGCGGTTTGCTTCATAGTGTGTTGCTTAACCCACTGCGCCACCAGGGAGGTCCTAATTGCAGAATTCTTAGGGTAGATATAAATGGGTACAGAAGTATGAAGAAAAGTTTTAGAGAGTTTTGGGTTATAGAGGATTGGTGATGTGGTATTTTTGTTTTTGTTTCTGGAAAACAATAGAGGTAGAAACAGGATTAGATGGTACAGAGCATTACCATTACTGGTTTGGATTTATGGGTTGATAGAATTTGTCTTCAGTAGTGACTCAACTTTGGTACATAGTCGAGAATAATTCTTGAAATCAAAACATAAACTGAGTGCAGTGGAAATGATTAACTGTCTCTAAAGCTTGATTACCACTTCTGAAGATTCTGGATGAATTTTTTTTTGTATATTTTCAGTGTCAAAGTCTCACGTATTTGAATCTTGTATTCAAATACAATCATATTGTAGCAAATATGGTCAATGATTTTATTTTTTTTAATTAAAATATTTTAAAATTTACATATACTTGCCATTAATTGTAATCCCCATGTATTCCCCATCACCATCTCACCAGTGCACCATCACCTCAGTCCCTCGTGCTCCCATCTTCCCTCAACCCTCCCTCTCCCCTCCCCACCAGGTGTCCCCAGTCTGTCTTTGTGTCCTCATTTTTGGTTTCTGTGTCTTTATTGCTGTTATTGTTATTATTATTATTGTTCTTACTCCTTTCCTTGATCCTCCTTTGGTTCCCTTATGGTCAATGATTTTATACTGTCAATATTTATGATGCTAAGCCTATGTCAAAATGATTCTAAGTGATTATAATTGGCAAAATATTATATATAACAGGTTCACAATTAAATGCAAATATAATTATTGTGCTGAGTTGTTGTTTTATGATTTTCAGAAGATCCAAATATACAGATGCACATAAACCACAATAGTAGTTAAGAGATAATTTGGTAAGACTTCTTTAAAGGAAATTCACATGTTCCTAAGATCACTTCATGTCTAATCAGAGTGTTACTTCCTCATATAGTTCATTTAAAATAAATTTCTTTGCCATTTGAATAATCCTAGAATAGAAATAATAAAATAAAGCAATAAATTGTATGTTAAAATGAAAATCTCCCTTTAGTGTGTTAAAGCAATGATCAGAAGGTTAACAGGGAAAAATTATTAAGGTTGAATATTGAAATTTGCCCTTCTTTATCAAATATAGTCACACTTAAACTTTCACTAAGGAGAGCCTATCACAAAGCCTGCTCCACACAGTCTATAAATAATAGATAATGAGGAAAGACTAGCAGAGGTGCCAAGAGAGCTAAATTAACCAATATTAAAAGCTTAGTGTGATAGTTATTTGTATTTTATTTGAATCAGTATTCATTGCAAAGACTTTTATTACAAGTCTTGCTTTTTTTATTGATGAAATTTTACTTTGATTAATCAAATTAAGTTTAGCTTCATATCTCCAAATAGATTTATTTTTGATTGCATGAACTTTGAGAATTCCTTCCTGTTCACTTCAAACATGAACAATAAGTTAACCTGAATTCTATTAATGTAGAAGAGAAGTTTAAGAGAAATTTTATTTTTAGTTTAAATAATTTATAAGAAGACTCTTTTTTTGTCTTGTTCAATGTGAGATTTTTGTATTTATCCTAGGAGTTCAATAATGTCACTAGGTTTATATGCTATTTAAATTTTAATTAAGTTAAATTTATTGGTTTTTTTCTAGTTCCATGGATTCCCTTGGATTTACAAGTTTCAATTTTCTTTTATTTCAGATATGTAAAAACACTAAATGTTTTATTTTTTAATTAAATGCAAAAAATATATTTTAATTTTTTGTTGTATTCTTTTCTCCAATTATCCAAATTATTTTGATGTTTGACCTTTCAGTACTCCAGGACTTTCTAATACCTTCATTGCTCTCTAGCTCCATTTTCATCTATTCCATTTGCTGCATGTGTCAAGTAATTAATCAGTCATCTTCACATCTCTGACTTGGTTTTCAACATTGTTGAATCTATTTATTGTTTCTGATAGCACTCATTCAGCTAGCTAATTCTCTACTGATTTTCCATCTCAGGAATTTAGCACCTGCCAGCTATATATATATTCTTACTTGCACTCTGTATGTTCTGTGCATAATTTTAGTAGTTACAGAAAATTTGCTTAATTCTCCTTTGCTTTCACTGTAATAATTTCTATCCAACACTTGTACTTACAGAAAAATTGGAATGGGACATTCTCGGCTACCCTACCTATTTTCCATGATGTACCTTGATCTTCTAGAGTTTGTTTAAAACTTTGTAAACTGAAGGAGAACGTTCAATAAGGGGCTGGTTTTCGACAAGTTGGAGGAATTCCAGAAGGGTTCAGTGAACTTTATCTCTGTACCTTTTCTTTTATGATTTTTGAAAGCACAAAAGTTTAAGGCCTATTTTGACCAATTGAGCAAGTATTTACTAAGATTTTGGCGTATCCCTTCATTTTTTGATGAGCTCAGAGGTAAATGAATAAAAGAATGAACAAATGAAAGAATGAATTAATAAAGGAAGAGCAGCCTTTTGCTTGGGGTTCCTAGCAGACTTTTTACATTTGTGCAGGGAAAGGACTCCATCAAGAAGAAGTTGTATTTCCCCAATTCTCCCAAATAGAATATGTAGTAGTCAAACTGCTCTATAAAAGAGAGGGGTTTTGGTATCCATACAAATTCATTTTTCTAAGTAGGTATGGGAAAATAAAGCCCCAGTTTTCCTATTTGTTCTTTTATTGTTGCTATTGTTTAAAAACAACATTCCTATTTATATTCTACTATGATGTTTCACTTGGAAAATTAACTTTGTATCCTTTCACAGTTTTCGTTCATTTTGAACATTATTTGTGTTCTTATTTATTTGTATTAATTTAGCTATATTTTTTAAAATATTGAATTGGCAAGATATCCTCAATTTCTGTGGCATAGTAATAAAATGATTCCTAGTTTATTGATATTTCCTTAATTATCTTTTGGTTCTTTTAATAATTCTGTATTTACCATGACATGTTTCCTAGATCTTATTTCATTTTTGCAGTCACAGTTCCATATTACTAGATAATTAGAAACATTTTGGCTTAATAAGTGCAGGTGTAATATCAAAATTTCTGTACTTTTCACACACTATTCCAGGTGTCATTGTGACAACCCATTAGATGAAATTAGGTAGCCTGTGCAAGTGAAGTACATGTTAATAACTCATGCTGCCACTTTATATTTTCAGTTTAATTTTCTTCTATCCCGTTGCGTGGTTTTCCCATTTTTGCTTACTTGATGTAATTGTAGAAGCATATGGGAATGGGACAGTCTAAGGATAACAGATCATTCTATTTTTTCCTAGGAAAGTAGAAATAAAAATAGGGATTATGAGTAGAGAACCTATTATTTCTCCTAGTCAGAGTTAAAATACCAGTGTTGTGCTTAAAAAAATATTTATTAAAGGTTTTCATAAGCAAAGATACTGTTTTAATGAAGGTAACAGTACACAATGCCATATATGCTTCAGGGGTTTAGATTCACATCTCTTTGGATGTGTTTTAAAATCATCTTCCTTAAAACCACTATTTCAAAAATGACTCAAATCAGTTAATTTAAATTGTGGCTTCCTGAAGTCTCTAAGAAAAATTTATATGCTTTATAGAAATATAACAGTATGTTGATGTAAGATGAACTTATGCAAAGTATCTGAATATTTGTCCTTATGCAATTATATTTCTAAAACTATGTTTATGAATTTTTTTTGAAAATGGTATATACAGGAGTGTTTTAATTTAAAACAATTCTGTTTTGAATCCTATTGTGAAGGAAATAATCATTTTCGACATACTATAGTTATTTTCCTATCCTGTAAGTATGCTCTGTGGTATAGTTTTTAGGTGGTACATACACATGAATGTGAGTGCATGTGTGTGTTAGTGATATTATAAATATTTTTGTAGAAAAATTCAGAATCCTATAAGGAGACATCTACTTTTATTGAGTCAATATATTGATAAGTCAATTGGATGAAAAATGAGATTTCTCCTAAAGATATTATTGCCTGTCAGTCTTCATTGCCTTGTAAGTAATGGTCTACACTTACAAGATGGTCTACACTGATTCTTACCTCCTGATCTTGAAGCTTTTGTATATTCCCCTTTACTTGAGTGTGGGCTCAACCTAATGAATCTACTCTAACTGGTGAATTTGCCAGGGTTATGGGGTGGCACTGGTTAAGTTACCAAAGACTGTGACTTTCCTCTTGTATTCCCTCTTTCTGTCTTTTTTCCCCTTGTTCTGATAAGCAAGTTGCCATGTTTGAGCTGCCCTATGGGGAGGCCATCATGGCAGAGGACTGCAGGTAACCTCTAGACAACAGCTAGTGAAGAGTTAAATTTTGCCAACAACCACATAACCAAATGTGGAAGTGAACCTTTCGCCAGTTGAGGTTTGAGAAGACTGAAATTTTGATCAGAATCTTAGTTGTGTTCTGCTAGTTCAGACCACTTCAAGCCTGTATTCCTATGATGTGGTAAAGGGAAAACAACTGACTTCTTGTTTGACTATCTCACTTATTTCTTCTGTTCCTCCCCAGCCTGACTGATCTTTGAAATATTTAGGTAGCTATGTGAGAGGACTAGAAATGGAAGATTTTCTTTGCCACTGTTTTATGTCTCTCTGTGTTTGGCAAGTGAAGTTAAGGAGCCCTGGGTGAGATGGCTCTTGAGCTGATCATTTCCCTTACAGCAGGTCTTTTTTTGTTGGTTAGTTTGTTCCCAGGGGACCCCTCAACACTTAAGACTTGATATATTCCCTTAATTCAAATAATGTCTCCTTTGCTTGCACTTTTGCTTACCTTTGGATTTTTATAGTCTTTTCCTCTTGTATGCACTTGGTCAGAGTTCAATGGCTCTTATAGCTACTGTCTTGGGAAAATTTTCTTTACAATTCCTCCAGTCCAGCTCTTATTCCTTCATGGTAATATCTTGTGCGGAATAAACCCTGCTAGGACAAACTGTTCCCAGCACTGCCCCGTTACTTTCCTGTGTTGTCAAAAAACTAATCTCTGCAAAATTTTCAGTTTGATTCTTGCTTTGATCTATGTGACTCACATATTGCTGGAGTCGGGGTCATGTTCTCTGGTCCCCAGTAGGTCCCTCATCTCCTTCATGTGAAGAGTGGGATGAGACGGAAACTAATTCAACCTACTCTCAATCTTTTTCCAAACAAATTATTTCCCCTGTATTTGGTTAATACTACTCAGAATATGTTACACTTTAAAGGTGGTTATCGAACCAGGGATTGCCAGTTATTTTTTGATCTTTATATAGTTCCATATTGTAGATCTAACACTTAAATTTGAAATATGGAAATGCTCTGTAATTCTAAACAAGATGTCATATTTTAATATTATTTGTAGAATTAGGGTTTGATGTCTGAAGGAATGGGGGCAGTCAAGGTAAGAAATAAGGGTGTCATCGATTTGAGTGAAATAGTATTTTGGTATACAAGGTGACTAACTCAAATTCATATCTTAAACTTTTTCTACTACCCTCTTCTACCTCATTGAACTCTTAATAACATAACAACTCATGCAGCTTTTAAGGTGTTTAAGTATATAACATCTTTTCTGGACATTTAAGATTTTAAATATGTATTTTCATTTTTTCAACTTATTTTTTTGGTTCTAAAATGAAGCCATTTCTTATATTTCTTTGTAGTCAATATAACAAAGGGAATGCGTATTATGAAACGAGACACCTGTAAGTAAGTTTGTAAATTTAATTCCATTGTAGAATTAAATTGTGGCTTGGTCTTTTGAAGTCCTGGACTACCTACAGAGAGAACGCTATAGATTCTTAACTATGATTATGACTGAGTAAACACAGGATTGTAACTACACATCACAACAGTTGTAGCTCCTTTATAAACACAGTTGCATATTTATTAAAAAGGCATTGTTTGGGGTCTCCCTGGTGATGCAAAGGGTTAAGTCTCAGCACTGTGAAGCTATCTGCAACCACTGCAGCACTAGTTCGATTCTTGGCCAGGGAGCTGACCCATATGGCACAGCGACCTCTCCTGTCTTGCCCACTGCTCCTTTCAGCAGTGTATGTAAGTCAGTCTGCCTGTTCTGCTCCCCACTCTGTCTCTGATGAATACTCTCACCATCCCCCACCCCTGTACCTCTGGCCTGCACCCCAGCTCTTGTATGCATAAAAAAATAAATCTTTAAAAAAAGCATTGGTAATAAAGTTTTTGACAGTATCATTTTGAAGCTATCACTAGAGATCATATATATTTTTGCCTGTGAACACCCATAAGAATAAATGGGTCTCCATGTTAAAAAAAATCCAATTAATTTTATATTATATAAAATTACACCTGTGTCTTTTATTAGACAGTCTTTATTCTGGTGGATTTGAATTTAATTGAATGTCTTGGATACTCCATTAGTATATTATTTCTGGCAAATTGTGAACCTAATCAAAATAACATGTTATATTTTATATCTATTGTGAAATATGATTGATGAGAAAAAAAGTATTTCTTAATATGACATATTTGAATAACTTTTCCATGTTTGATTCATGTGTTAGGAAATGACCTACTGATTTAAATAATCCTTTATTGTGTCTTATATGTAAGAATCTGTCAGCACCAATGAGGAACTCCAGTAGGAAAGCAGTAAACTCTTTGTCTTTTTCAATACATGTGCCAGAGCTAAGAAATGATAAATCAGCATGACTTTAAAGGACAAGTATTTAATTGAGTGATACCCATAATTTACACTTTTGTATCCTTAGCGTTCTTTGTGAAAAATCTCTCTAATTTGACTTTAATGCTTAAATGTATGAATATGTCCACTCAAACTCTAAATTACTTCACAATTTTCACTTCAATTTTTTCTACTCATTGTAAAATGTCACCTTTAGCATTTCTAGACTCTTTTATTAGGCACTTTCTTTATTATTGCCCAGCTACAGTCAGCTTTACAAGTTTTAAATGTTTATAAATATGGAAAAGCAACACTTTAAAATCTTGAAGTGTTACAACAAGAAAACAAATTTAAAAAATTTAAAAAATGAGCTTAAGTAGAGCTCCACTGGATTTATGGACCATTTTATTGCTGTGCTTGTGAGAGTGTCTTTAAAACTTTGATTTCAGAGAGTTTCAGATGCCTTAGAATATACGCTACTAACCTGACTAGATAACCCTAAAAACAAGCCTTAGGTCAGTCAACTCAGAAATGAATAGTAAAAGAAATTTAAAAACATTCCCATTAAAAAAAATCAATATTTGAAATGTTATATGGGAATAAAAAATCTCATTTCTGAATACCTTATGAAATACTTAATATTAGAAATTTTAGTCTTCATATTGGCCTTGTTATATATAGATATTGACACTGAGAATTTATGTATTATGATGCCTTTAGAATGAAATCACCCCTGTCCCAATCCAATTTGGAAACTGAAGCCCAAATTAATTATAAATGAATGAAATAAGATTTTCCTTGTTATAACTGAAATTCTTCATTGATAGTATTTAGAAAAACTTGTTTTATTTTTGTGGCAAACTAAAGTTAAATATTTTTATATGGGGTTATTAAGGACTACATATTTGTGCCTTCTTTCGTGTATAGAATCAAATACCTCATCTTCAGACTTCCCAGACCCATCTTTTGGGGTTGTTCTTTCAGGATTTTGACCCACTAACCAAGCTGACCCCACTGCCCAGGAGTCAATATATATTCAAATTACATGTTGATTTTCTTTCACAGAGGTCTGTAATCAAGTATACTGTTGATAGCTTTGCCCTCTCTAAGGATTTCACCATTCTCTTTCTAGACTATCTTTAAAGGCAGAAACCATTGGTTTCTGTCTTCAACAGTACATGTTGCTGTCAGATCAACCAATATGTTGAGTCCGGTTGAAGTCTTGGAAACTGAAAGGCTGTTTGGTGTGAGTTGGGGAATAGCATCAGTGCCCCAGAAGTCTTTAAACTGGGCAAACCTTTTGAGTTCACTTAAAGAAATAATTTTCATCATATTCTGGGTTTTTCGGCAGCATTCTCCCAGTCTTGTGATTTGCACATCTACTGACAGCATCTCATAATAAGTTGTGTGTTACTAAAGTCATTTGGAACCATATGCTCAGTTTGTTTTTTTTTTTTTTTTTTTTAGTTTCCAATATCAACCAAGAGTTGATTTTCAAATGGAGAATTTTCCTCCATCATAAAGGATCTGATCTTGTGTCATAACTCGGAGGAGTTTACGTAATGATAAGTAGATTTGATAATCTGAATATTTTATAATTGGGATGTAATTCATTTTACTTTATATTATCATGATAAAAAAGTTAAAATTTTTATTTCTCTGATTTTTAACACGAGAGATTCTTATGTAAGCATTTCATCAAATTAAAAAATGCTTCTGTAACTTACACTGATAAATTATGAGTACATGCATATGAATTATCAAGTATTTCAATATTAATTGAAATTTGTCCACAGAATAATTTAAAGAGTAAAGAGTGTGATTCAGAAAAAGGATTGTAGGACACAAAATCAAAAATTTAGATACATTTTGTTATTTCTACTTTCTTGTTTAATGTCTTTGCTCTGTATTTCACATATCTGAATTTTGTGAATATGCTAAGTGCCTGTTACTATCCTAAACTTAATGACAATTTATGAATGTCAGAGGACTGTAGGGATATTTTCTTGTGTCCCATAATTTTAAGAATATTTCTTTGTTGAATCTTGACCCTGTGTCCTAAGCTCAGATGTTTTGTCTAGTGAATATGACGATTTACAAGATTAAAATAATTGGCTTTAACTTGTATGAATACTGTCAATGTGAAGAAATGCAACAGAAAACCAATTGTTCATGTGTATAAATTCTAAAATATTGCAGAGAACAGATGGGCACTGAGGTTGACTAGGATAATGAATATCTTTAATAATGATGTTTCAAGTGTACTACATTATAGAGTGGTGAGATAAACTGTAACAAGAATTTCCACAAGTAAATTTTTTTCAATGATTAAAATTTAACAGATTATTTTCATACTTTCAGAAAATGTATTTTGGCCACATTTATTATGTTTACCTTATTGTCTATTAACCAATGGTTTATTACTTACCCTATGGAAAATAAAAACAAAATTACTTTCACATGTTTGTTCTCTCCTGAGGCTTATATTTTAGTTTTTACTCAAAACTTTTTATTATGAGGTAATTCTATTTCCTGATATTAAAAAACATTTTTGTTTTTGTTCATATTTTTGCTTTCCTTGAAGTTTACTCCCCAGTTTGCTAAAATACCTTAGGTCCTATTATACATTATATATGGCATTATATAAGCTTATTATGTTTTTAACTATTTTGAAATGGTTTCAAAGTTACAAAAATGTTGTAAGTTACAAAAGATAATACAGAAAAACCCATTTACTCAGGTTCCTTAGTTTTTACTGTTTTGGCATATTTGCTCTATCACTGTGTAAACATTTAATCTTTTATATTTCTGTGCATATTTAAAGATATCCTAGTACATTATTAAATTCAAAAAATGTATTATTAATCCAGTACTTTAATTTACAGTTCATATCATAATGCTATCAGCCACCCAATATTGTTCTCTTATAATTTCCTCGTATTACAGAATCTTCTCCATGATCAGATACTGTATTGAAATGTCATGTTCCTTAGTCCCCCTTTAATCTGCTATTACTCTCGAGTCCTTCTATGATATTAATATTTGTGAAGAATACCGGTCAGTTTTAAAATAGCCCTGTTTCTGTTTTCTCATCAAAAAACTCCTTAAATATTATGATTAAATATGGTGATTCTCACCCAAACTAATTTTTGTTATGATAGTTACAAAATTCTGTTATAATGGGAGTTTTCTAACTCTATCACTTATGCAAAAAGTCATGGAATGCTCCCAAGGACCAATAAGGGGTTACTTTGTGCATCAAAATAAGTTAGGGAAGTACAATACTATAACACATTAAAGAGAATAAATTTTAATCATTATTTTATTTGTTTTTAAAGATTTTGTTTATGAATACAAGAACTGTGGTACAGGCCTAAGGGGTTGAGGGATGAGAGGATTCACCAGAGACAGAGTAGGGAGCAGAACAAGTAGATTGAAATAGATTGTTGAGGGGAGCAGTGGGCAAGGCAGGAGAGGTCTCCTGCGCCATGTGGGTCTCCTCCCTAGCCAGGGATCGAACTCTTGCTGTGGTGGCTGCAGAAACCCCACAGTGTGGCGTTCAACCCCTTGCACCATCAGGGAGGCCCCTTTCCTTTAATTATATAAGAATAACTAATAATAGTGCTATTTATTAAAGAAAAATACACTATTATCCTTCCCTTCCCAATGATATACCTAACATTTTGAAGAAGACTTATTGATCTATGTGTGCATTTATAATTTGACTCTAAATGCTAGTCCATTATGTGGATGCACATGCACACCCCCCCCCACACCTCCTCATACCAGCACCATATGGTATTGATTACATTTGAGTTATACTAAATCTTAGAATCAGATTATAAAATCTTCAACTTCATTTTTAAAAGAACTTTAGATACATCTTTTGTAGTTTTATAAAATACTAAGGGTCAATTTGTCACAAAAAAGTTTGCTGGAATTTAGTTTTATTTAGAATCTATAAATTTCAGGAAAACTGATATTTAACACTTTCTGAGCTTCTAATGGTGATAAGATAGCTCTCCATTAATTAAAGACAACTTATTGTTTTTAGTATAGAGATCTTGTACTTTATCTGTTAAATATATAAAGATCACTTATGTACAGTGAATGGAATCTTTGTATTAAACTAATTTCAGAAAGTTATTTGTTAGTACATAGTAGATAGAAATGCAATTGTTAAAATGCAGTTGTGTATATTAATTTGTAAACTTTAATCTTCTAAACTTGATTAAGAACTATTCAGATCTTTAAATTCTTTGGGAGTCAGTTTTGTAATGCTTGATTTCAGACATTTTTAATTTATTGAGACCTCCAGCATATATATGTATGAGTATCTGTTTTTGTGTTGCAGAGCAATGTATTCTATTATCAATTGGCAGTGTTTCAGGTCTTCTATGTTCTTATTGACTTTCTATTTTTCCTATCAGCTACCCCCAAAAAAACAAAATTAAAATCTCCAGCCATAATTGTTCATTTTTAAAAATTTTGTAAATTTTTGCTTCATGTATTTAATGTTCATTCATATTTATATATTATATTTAAAGTTACATTTAATTTGCAATTATTACATTGTCCTCTTGTATTGAGCTTTGTATAATCATAAAAATATCTTTACTATATTTTTATTTTTAAGTCTACATTTTCTTATACAATTACTATACTATAACTAAGTTCATTAAGAGTTACTATAAGCTTAGTTTCCTATGATTTGTGTTTTTCTGTTACTTTCAACTATTTCTTCTGATTTATAGTTATATGATAGACAGAATAACTTTGCTCATTTTACATATGTATTTCCTATAGAAATCATATGGTTGGCACTTTCTTTTTAAATCTAGTTAATAAAATTGCCTTTTATATAGATCATTTACTCCTATGTGGATATGTGACTTTCAACCTTTGGTAATTCTCAAGTCTATTGGCCTTTAAACATTCGGGGCTTGTAGTGTCTCCTTGGGTATGTGTAATTTGGTTTGCCTTCAGCCAGCGAGGGAGGGTTGTGTGCTAAGTTTATTTTCTGTTTATTATTTATTTTCTCAGTTATTATTCTTCAGCTCTTACTTTTAGCATCTTTTAAAAAATACTTAAAACTCTGATGTTTGCCTCAAAAAACTCATTACCTCTGGCTGTCAAAATAGCAGGCTTTGCAGCTTTCTGTGAGCATGGGATTATAATATGCCAGGCAAGAATACCATAAATTGAGTCTGCTTAAACAACACAGTACCCATTTATCATGAATAAACACTCCTGAAGTTGTTTTCTGAATCTGGTCTTGCTTAGTGCATGAGTTGGTGATTTTTAAATAATAATGTCCTATTTTATGCTTGTTTTCTGCAGAGAAGAGTGCAATACTTCTTTCTCATGACGTCACAACTGGAAGTCGAGTCCTTGTGTTTCCATTTGTTACAGTGAGTAAATTATTCATCTTATTTCTTTTTTGCACACAGTGCTTGTATATACGTGTTTGCACATTGTTTTTGTCATCCAATATATCCTTGAAATCACTCCAAATTCATTTATGTAGTTGTTCCTTTTAAAAAAAATCTGGGTAGGATTTCTTTATGCTCATATGCCATAGTTGTTCAAGCAAAGTCTTATGTTGGTGTGTTACTGGTTTCCAGTGTAGTTCAAAGCAATCTTGTAATATATAGTCCCATGCCTATTTATTTTTTATTGTCGTAGTTTTGACTTCAGAGTAAATTCCTAGAAGTGGCATTTTAGTGAATGATACAGAACATATAATTTTGTTAGAAATTGCCAAGTTTGTCCATGATCCTTGTGTGCTTTCCTTACAGCAATGCGTTAGAGTAGTTGCTTTCCTGCAGCTTAGATTTTGACCACCTGATGGTAAGGAATTCCATTGCCATATAGTGCTTATTTTTATATACCTTACTATAAACTTGCATTATACCTGTGTTTAATATCGTACATCATCTAATTGTTTATAATAATTTTCTGTTTATGTCTTAAGCACTGTTTAAACATAAGGTTTGTCTGAGATAAGCATTTTGAGTTGTAACAAATGCTATAAAATTCATTCTTTTTCATGTGCACCTGTGATAGCTTCTGACAATTGACACACTCATGGAACATAACATCACCACTATGAAGAAACAGAATATTTCTATTACACAAAAAAAATCTCTTATGACCCTTTATAGTCAACTCCCTCCTGACATTCTTATTGGTTCCTCTCAGGAAAATTTTGTAGTTGTGAATGCCTACTGAACATATTTTGGTCACCTTTATTCTTACATATTTCATATTTAGGACTAAAGAGCTAGTCAGATGTTTAAGTTCTTTTGGAGTTAGTTTTGTAATTTTAATTTTTGATGATTTATTGCTAGTGTATAGAATTGCAGTTGATTGTTGTATGTATTTTATTGTTTTGTATCTTTTGATAGTAATATTAATCATAGAAATGACTGGGGACACTCAACCTGGGCCCAGTTAAATTTCCCAGAGATATTTTCCCTCTCTTAAGCTAATATTATGAGTAACTTGTAGAATTCTTATGATTGCAAGATGTTCTTCAGCACTAACCATCAGGAAACTTTGAGAAAAATAAAGGTTTACTAATTATAAGACCTGGAAATTAAACAGCATACCTGATGACAGCCAGGTTGCCGAAAGGGAGAGATACTGAGGAAGAGCAAGCAAGGACCTGTGCCCTGCTATTACTGGGAATGAGAGTGGGAGAGTAGGGTGTGTGTCTAGAGTTTGCGAGCGTATTTTTAATGGGTAAATTCAAATTATAAAAATGAGGGTTTAAAACATTGGAAGCAAGACAAAAGGAGAAAAGGAAAAAAAGACAAGTAGGTCCCATTAACTAGTTACCTAAATCAACCGCTGATTTTTAAAACAAAAGGAGTCTTGGTTGGGAGTTGGGAGAGGTCTTCTGGTTCTTTTCTAGTCTTGACTGGTAGGGTATTGAGTTGCATTTTTTGAGGCACATGACCTTTGATATGGATGCTTCTCTTTCAAAGAAAAGTCAAGTCTGGGAATTTACAATACATTTATTCAATAATTTTGCTAAACTTCTCAGTTGGGTAGCTTTATAGTTGATTGAGGGATTTGCTGTGTAACTGATCTGAATACAAATTATATTTCTTCCTAGGCAAATAATATATTTTACTGCAATTATCATCATGACCATTGTTACTATATCTCTCATTGCACTGGTTAAAAAGAGGGTTAGTACGTTCTTCTGTAAAGAACTAGATAGCAAATATCTTTTGATTTTGTGGATCTTGTCATCAGCCACAGTTTTCAGACTCGTTATTATCTATCTTTCTGTGACTTATTTTAGAAAGTTCCTATTGCTATGTCTTTGCCGTTATCTTTCTCATCTGTAATGCAGTATATAATTTATTTTTATCGATGTGCCCTTGATTCGCAACATTGCATAAGATTCAAAGGTATAGGTCCACATCTTATCTTCTGCTTGTTAAAACACCACACTCATTGCCAAAGCTCCTATAATTCTCTGGTGAAAGACTGTGTTCCCTGATAGACTGGAATCAAATGAATTGGGCCTTCACTGTTCCAGGTAACAACCTAGAAAAAGTTTCTGGGGAGTAGTTAGTGTAAGAAAGAAAACTAGGCAGATTATAGTGGTCTTTCCAGGTTGAAGAGAGGCTTCTGGGATCTAATTTAGATCCCAGTATTTAATTATTCAATTAGAGTAATCCCTTCCAGTTCCATCCATGTGTTCAAAATGGCAATATTTCATTCTTTTTAATAACTGAGCAGTCTTATATTCCCTTATGTATATATACAATTATATTTTTGTCCACTTGGGTGTCAATATACACCACTTAGGTGTATATTGAAAGTCAAGTGAGGGTAATTTCGTAAGGCAAAGTACTGGAAAGGAGAGAGCTATACATTGTCTGATGTGAAATATCTTGAGTGTCATATATTTCATCACATTTATTTCAAATGAGAGAATAAATCTGATCTTTTAAAATCTATTTTAACTATAGATTGGAGTCTATTTTCTCAATTTTTAAAAATCTTGATTTTTATATATAATGAATTTCCTGTTGCTGTGATATATTTCTAAATATTCTTCCCAATTTCTCATTTACAAATGACTCTCCTATTTATTTTTGCAATGTAAAAGTATATACATTTAGTTTGTATATACATTTATCATTTATTAATTTGGTGATTTTGTACTTTGTCTTATCGGAAAGCTTTCCCATATATTCAGGTAATAGGGGAATTCAGTAATGTTTTCCTCAGTACTCTTAGCTATAAGTTATCTAATGGTTCTAATTTCAGGTTTTTCCAAATGGCTACCCAGTTGTCCCAACATCATTTATTAAAATGTCTGTCTTAGGCTAGCATTTGAGGTAATTACAATATTCTACTTCATTTATTGTTTTAGAATTATATTAATTTTCGTAGCACTTTCAACCTAGCAATGTGGACATGTTATTCTTTCACAAAAGATCAAATAGAATCAAAGGAGGAAGTGAATTCATTTAGATGAGAACCCAAAGTAATTTAGGTTACTTTTGATGCTTAAGTTTTCAGTATGTATATATTGATATTGATTAAATCAAGTAAATATAGAACAAGTTTGGCTAGTTCATGAAATAATTTTGTTTCAACTACTCACAACCTGTGACCAATTCCACATAATAAAAGTAGTAAACTATTTTGTTCATAAAGTATAGAATCATCAGACGTGTAGCTTAGAAAAATCTTTTTGCAATATTTTACCTGACACTTGTATTCTCTTTAGGAGTCTAAGGAAGATAGACATAATCTGTGTTTTCTTGAGAAATCCTTTATATTTTGAACAATAATTTATATACGATAAAGAAAAAAACTTTTCTTCTTTATATTAGAACTATACTATGTTCTATTTACCAGAAAATTTCCCAGATTGTTCCAAATAAGTTATAGACCAGTGGATATTCTATAATATTGGATTTTTGGATATAAACTATTAGTCACATATGCTTTATAAAAAAGTGCTATAATGCATTTTAGTGGTTTTAGTGGTATTTAAGGTGAGTGAACTGTTAAAAAATCTGTATGTATCCCATTATTTTTTTGTATAAAACTGTAAGTCCCATGGTCAGACATACTTGGAAAACAATGGAAAATATTCTTGAGAAGTCACAATGTACATTAACATATTACATGTGCTGAAAGATAAAGCAATAAAACAGTTGTTAACATTACTTAATCCAACATTTTAGCATAAGAACTATATTAAATTAGGAAAAAATGGATGACCTTTATATGATTAATTTAAGGCTAACAATATATAATGTGGTGTGCAATGAACACTGAAGGTGAAAGGAATATGGCCTTTGATAATATCAGCTGAAAGTCAGAATGCCCTAAAATAACTATATGCAAATAGTGATTATTCATATACATCAAGGGTGACATTTTACTCTATTATTTGTAGGGGGTTGAGTTCAAAAATAAGGGTAAATTTTACTTCATTAAGAATATCAAGACTTCAGAGAGCATCAAATATTAGGAAATATTTCTTAAAAGAAAGGTGTTTTTTTTTTTAAGTTTTATTTATTTCTGCATACAAGAACTGGGATACAGACCAGAGATTGGGGTGGTAGTGAGAAGATTCACCAGAGACAAAGTGGAGAACAGAACAGGCAGATTGACTGGGATACACTGCTGAGGGGTGCAGTGGGTGAGGCAGGAGAGGTCTGTGGCACCATGTGGGTACCCTCCCTGGCCAGAGATCCAGCTGGTGCTGCAGTGGCTGCAGATGCTTCACAGTATGGTGCTTAACCCCTTGCATGATCAGGGAAGCCTCTAAAAGAAAGTTTTAAAAAATACCACTTTCATGAAAGATAAAAGTAGTTTGTATATATTTACTTAAAAGTAATTGTGTTGATGCATAATTATGTAAATGTACCCAGGCTATATATATATAATGCTATAAGTATGCAATGGAAAGAACACACTGATGAAATAATGATTACATTGCACTCAGTGTAATCCAAACAAACATCTCCAAATGTTGGAACATGCTTACTAGCATAAGTCAAGAAAAAAAAAAAAAAAAGGGTGAATCTTCTCATTTACCCATTTTATTTTATTAAAATAAGTATAAATGATTTACTTCTTGAATTCTTAGAATTGATTAGAATTAGACTTAGGGGAGTTATATTTTATGTATAATTAATAGAATTAGGGGAGTTACATTTTAGTGCCCCAGATAAGATATGAATTTCAAATTTTGCTTGAATTTAAAATTAATTATTATATTAATAATTATTTAATAATATTAATTGGTCCCTTTATATTTATAATGTTTATTTTTAATATGGAAAGTAATGAAATAATTGCTAGCTAATAGTGAATGAATTTAAATTTATTTAATTAAAGACTAAATTAGAGGCTCAAGATGACAATATTGTTAAACTGGCTAAGATATGAGACAGATTATTTTGCTTTATACTTTTAAAAAACTCAAATAGTATATTCACTGGTTCCATGCCATTAGTGAACAAAGGATCTGGACAAAGGAACTTATAAGTTAATGGCAGAATTTGTTTCTAGTTTAGTGTTTTATTTCTTTGAATATATACCTGTTTCTTCAAATAAAATTAATTTATTTTAAAATAGCCTGTATGGGCATATATATGTAAATAATGTAAGACAGAAATAGGTCTCAGAAAATGAAGAAAAAAATCAAAGTGAAAAATAAAATTCTATTCCAACAATAATACAGAAAATTATAAGGTATCATGATGAACAACAACAAAAAAACAAATCACACTGATTAGACTTTTCCTTTATTGCTTGAATAAGCATTATGCTAAAGAATGGCATTTCTAATCTCACTTATGATAAGTTACTATTTAATATTCTTAAGTGGAAAGAATACAAAATAAAATCAATGAATAAATTATCCCTGAAAAAATAGCTTCATTTCTCAACACAGAGGTGGCCATAAATTGAGGAGAGATTCACTTATAATACTTCATTCACCAAAATTTAATCATTTTTGACAAGTAGATAACAGTCCTTAAATATTGTGTGTTACTTGCTAAGGTAAAATGATGGGAAATTTTATAAATGATCTTCCAATTTAATACTGTTTCCAAATGAATTTTCAGATATATCACTTATCTGAACTTCAATATGAGTTTTCTTGTGTATGCTTATTTTCACAGGTTTTAAGACATTACTAAAATGTGTTCATATCAGTGTGTGCTAGAGTAATATTTCTAAACTAGAATAAGGATTTTTTGAATGTGTTAATACTAAGAAAACTTTGAAATTAGAGGTATATGTTTAAAAATATAAATGTTTTGCATATCTTGCAGCCTGCTTTGGCCCTTCCATTACTGTAGCATCATCTTTGGTCAAATGTGGGGTTATATAAGGTTATATTAAGATTTACTCCATGTTAAGAAATAATCAACATTCTAAGTCCTTGCAACTGCAAGTGCATTTCAGCAGTATCAGCAGCTACTTGCAGTTGTTACAAATGCAAAATCTTGGGTCCCCATCAGTACTACTATGGCAGAACAAAAACAAAGAACAAAACCAAAGAGATTCACAAGGTGAGGCCTATGAAACACACACCTGTGTACAATCTCACAACCAACCCCATTAAACATTAACTTGTACACTTCCAAAGCCACTTGCTAAGAACAGCATGACTCAATTTTTCATAATAATGAATTTAAGCTTAATTTAAATCTAGGTATCCTAAGACTTATTTTTTGTTAGTTTAGAATGTTCTGCTAGGTATATAGTGGGCAAAGGTTCATTTGATCAAATGAATGGTGTGCTGAGACTACGAATATGTAGACACCAGTGTGTTTTATGTTTTGGAATAGGTATAAGCAAGAATAGTACAAAACAATTTTAGAATAAAGTTTTCAGAATCATTTCTACCTCTGATCACCATTTTACTGTCAAGTAGCTTTGAAATCATTTGTTGTTGGTCTTGGCATTATATAGCTTGATTTAGGCCCAATCTTATTACTCATAGTGATTTTGCTAGAAGGTAAAGTGCTGAGAAGGTAACTGTTGCCTCTCAACCCTCTGCTCCTTACTGCCCTCAGAATCTGGTCAGTTGTAGCTACATGAAGACTGACTCCTTAGCTGTGTATGTCAGTAACCAGTTGTGTATGACAGCTGTTTTAATATCTCATACATTACTAAATGGGCTTCACCAAGTGTCCCATATACCTAGGACCTAGTAGGTTTCAGTTATTCATGAAATCAATGGGGCCACTAATAATGCTGATATCTCGTGGACTCCTCTGTATAAAGCAGTTCTAAAGCTATAAAATCTTAATTATGAACAAAAATATGTAAATATTTTCCTTGATGAAGTTTCTGTGTTTTATTACATTTGTCATTTTAATGGATTTGTTTATTTTATTATGGTTGGGTTATGAGTGTCTTTAATTTCTGGGTACAAGTTGTAGATCAAAAGATCAGGCTGTGCTTATCATTTCAGTACTTTAACAACACCTTTCACTGACAGAAGTACAATTTGCATTTCATTTTATGAATTGTGTTCTCAGTGTTGTATTTAAAACCAAATTGCTATCTAACTCAAGGTCACAAGTTTTTCTAGTATGATTTTTTTTCTAAAGATTGTACAATTTTATGTTTATATATAAAGCCAAATACCTAATAAGTTAAATTTTGTGTAAGGTATAAGAATTGAATTGGTTTATAATTATATATGTGGCTTTCCAAAATTTCAAGCATCATTTCTTTTGTCCATCAACTTCTGTTTCTATTTAAAAAAAAAAAAAGCCTTTGACCAGTCTATTCTGTCTTCTCTATTCAGCAACATTGACTGATGTCTTCATCAGTTTTCCAATACACACTCAGTTTCCTCTAATAGGTTTATCATGATTGATCTTTTTGCTTATTTTGTTTAGTTTGCTCTTCTTCATCTAATTTTTTATTACTAGGTGACATAATATAAACTCTTAATTCTAAATATTAAGCACTACTCTAAGCAGTACTTTAACTGCATCCCAGGAAGTTTGATAGGCTGTTTATCTTTCCACTCAGTTAAAAAGAGACTTTATTTTAATAGTTCCTCTTTTTTTTTTTTGCTTAAGTTATTGCGAAGGATCTTATTTAACTTCCAAGTGTTCATGGGATTTTCTAAAAGTTTTTTGTAATTGATACCTCACACAATTATGTTATTGAAAACACAAATTTTATTCCTTCTGTTATATTTATTAAGATTTGCTTTTCGGCCTGAGTATAATTCATTTTGGTAAACATTTAACCTGTATATGAAAAAAGTATATATTTACACTTTGGGGATGGAGGTTTCTTACTATGGCAAAAGGTTAAGTTAATAATTTAAAAACATAATCAACCTATGTTCGGAATATGTCTTTAACCATTTTATCTTCAAATAATATACTACCTCATAAATAGTATAAGGGGTTTTAGCAGTATATTCCTATTCTTTTTTTTCCCATGTTTTGTATTGTGATTCGTGTTCATTTTACTTTTACATATGCTCTAGACATGCAACACTTTCATGCTGTTTTTAATTACATAGTTTAATTTTACAACAATAGAGAGTAATAAAAATAAAGTAAAATTCATTATTTTCATTTATTCTGATTATCTTCATTCTACTGTTCAGATCCTTACTGCTATCTGGTATCATGGTTCTTCTGTCTCGAAATATTCTTTTAATATACTTACAGGAATTCTGCAGAAAAAATTCTTTCCATTTTTATTTTTTTGAAAAAAGCTTTTATTTTTCCTTTACTTTTTTGAGAAATGATTTTACTAATTACAGTGAGTTGTGTAAGCGTTCCATTTTGCTGTGCCTTTAGTGTAGATATTTGAGTTATTATAGCCAAGAATTTGACATCATTTGAAAGTTTATTGCTGTAGATATCACAGGCATCAAATTCCTCTATTAATACCCTTTCTCGGGAGAGGGGCCTAGTTTGATTAAGATTGTATAGTTTGGGATTAACTTTCCATTTCTTGTGTCAGCTCCAGCTTCAGTTGTTTGTCTTCTCTTTGTTATCTTCCTCTTGCTGTAGTAGGGGGATTTTACCATTATTTGTAGCTTGTGCTTATGAACCTAGTGGTAAATGGCATGATGGGAATGTTTTCTGATAGTTTGATCATGCCTTACTTCTAAACAGTTCCTTGTCTTTGAACAATGGGATTTTGACCTTTACAATTGCTCTTGTCCTCCTGAAGCTCCAGTTTTAGACAGTGGCTGCTTTCCTAGCCTCCTCAAATGCCACTTGTTTTCTGTTTCTTTTTCTCTGTTGCAGTTGTTTTTTCCCCTGGTGCCCTGAGGGTACCAGATTTTTGTTGCCTTTCTCCTTACAAATTTTTATTTAATATTCTAAATCTAACCCAAGTCCTGTTATGATTTGCTAGATGGAAAATGAAAACTAACATTTTATGGTTCAGTCTTCCAAGAGTAAACTTTTTACCAGGCTCTATAGCATTTATCTTCCAGGGTCTTCAAGGAGCTGCTTTTGTCATTAATTTATAGTTAATTTCTGATGGAGGGACCCATTATTCTATCATTCCCTTACACATATTTTATTTTGTGCTTCTGCTGCTTTTTACAGTTTGATCCCATGTCTTTCAGAAGTTATTTATAAATTTAAAACCCATTATTTCATCTTATTTTTCATTGTGGGAGTGATTTTACCTAAACATGAATATAAATATAGCAATAAATACAAACACAAATCTATAATCATAAGTGAACATTAAAATAAAGTTAAATGTTCTATTAGATATAAGTACCTAAGTTCTGTAAGACCTGAATTATAGCTCTAATCAATGGACCTTGATATATTCTTTTGAATCCCTTTCTAAAATAATTACATTTAATATTGCAAATGACCTTGTGTTTTGTTTCCTAATCTAGAAAGATGTTTATAATTTATTGCCCATATCCCCAAAGCCTTATAATTTCCTCAGACAGCTTTTAATTTCTAGGAAACATTCCTGGATGTAAAATGCCACTTTATGAATAATTTCTGTATTTCCCCCTTTGGGCAAGCTGCTACTTCTCTGGCAAGCTTTAAAAGCAGTTTTCAAAAAGACTTCTCAGGGAGTAGTAATTAACTTCTTTTAACTTTTAAAAACATTCTATTTGGAATTTGTTCAATATCAAGAATATTTTAAAAACTTTTTCAGAAGAAATTTATCCCTCTCCTTTAAAATGGACTTAAGGCAATATGTTACAATATTTAGGAATCAGAGTAATTAAACACTTTCATTCAGAGTTTGTATCTTCAGAAAAGTATAGTGTATCATGACAGGACTGTAGTTAATAACTATACTATTAATTTTAATTAACAAGTTTCTTTGAGATGTTAATCTCACAGATTCTATGTTAGATTTTTTTATATGATCAGTATTTATTTTTAAAGAGGCTATTCATACTGTCTTTACACTAAAATACCTTAATTGCTTTATGTATCATGAATACCTTGATAATTCATTTGCAAATACTGCATAACTTATAAAAATTATACTCAAGATTCACTGTCTTCCATAAAACCAGGCAATTGTTAAAATGCTCTCTTTGTATCTGAAATAGTGAATTATGAGTTTTTGGTAAGATGTATGGTATGTATCAGCACATGGTAACATTGTATTAGCGTCCTACTCAGAAAAGAATAAGGCAATATGTATATGGTATCATTCAGACTTACCTCATTTTGTGCTAGAAAGATCATCTTTTTTTTTTTTTTAAAGATTTATTTATTTATGCATACAAGCACTGGGGCACAGACCAGAGGTGTGGGGGCGGGGGGGCGAGAGGATTCACCACAGAGAGCGGGGAGCAGAACAGGCAGATAACAGAAGTACACTGCTGAGGGGAGCAGCGGGCACAGCAGGAGAGGTCTGCCGCACCATGTGGGTCCCCCTCCCTGGCCGGCAGCAGGGATCGAACTCATGCTGCAAGTGGCTACGGTTTGCTTCATAGTGCGCTGCTTAACCCACTGCGCCACCAGGGGAGGCCCCGAAATATCATCTTTTATGTATCCTTTCAAACACAATGCTCCACCCAGATGGATGAGTCTTTATTAATTAATTCCAGTGAGTCCTGATAACAGTTCTCTGGATAAATCATGATGGGAAGTATAATAAGCAATAATCAGTTTTAACATATTTAAACTTAACATTAGTTGGCATTTATTAAAGATAATGTTTAACATTTAAGAAACTTATGGTTCTTGAATAAATTTTAAACTAATGTCTCATGATTTCAAACATTTGGAAAGATTAATTTGATACAAGTTTGTTTGGTAGTCTTTAATATTGACATGATATCACATTAGATTGTTTTTTTAGGTATGTGTTTCAGGACTTAAAGGTATTGCAGAATTTAAGTAAATCAACTTTTTGAATTTATATACATACCCTGTCCATCTCAATGTACATCACAACATCAAAATGGATAGAGAAAGATACTTAGAATACAACCTTAACCTTGCACACTGAACTAACTTCCTTTTTCTCCCTCATCTCTGCCCTGTTGTGGTTTTTATGCAAGATTGCTTATCCCTGATGATATTTTCCTGTTTATTACTTGCCCATGAGATGTCATTCCATCACTTTACAACATGCATTCCTTTTATTAAACATGTTTTATTTATTTTCTTACATTTTTGTTAATTTGGGCATGCTATTTGATTTCTTCCCTCTGGTGATGATATACATTCCTTAATGAGATATTAGCCCAAACATTGATAATACTGTTTGCTTATTTGTAGATTAGTTGGTTATTATTATTTCTAAAATTAAAATATATCTTGGATAAAATGGGAATTGTCATAGTTTTACTATTTTTATCCATATATTTAAGAATTGAAATTCCACAAAATAAATGGAAATGGTAGATGGACATCAACATGGCAGCTGCCATGGTACCCCAATTTGCTATTCTGTGATTCATGAAACAGATTGATAGTGATTTGGGTATTTATCCCATAAAGTCTAGCTGCCGTATTAAGAGTTCCAAATTATTTTTGGTTGACAATAATTTTGGCAACTTAATTGATCATTGTTTGCTTTCTAAAACTAGAAATTACTTTCATTTCATGTTCTGCAACTATAGATTTGACCTGTTTTTCACCTCCAAATGATTGATTCTGGTGACAATTAAAGTTGCCTTTTCATAGCTTGCAAAAGGGAAGATTTCAAATGGTTGTATCTAATCAGTTTAAGGAGACAAGACAACCAAGCTTCTTCTGAAGGATATTTCCTGTTTCAATTTTCATTTTATCTCTGACTCATCTTTCAATCACATATTACTATTGTCTGATGGAAATGCAATGATGGAAGTTTAAAAATACACACTTAACATTCTTTTTACTGAGCCTCAAATAGAAACATTTGTATCCTTTTCTAGGACCTAGTAATTTCTTCTTTTAAAGATTAATCCATGCATACAGGAACTGGGGTACACACCAGAGGCTCAGAGGGTGAGAGGATTCACCAGAGACAGGAATAGGGAGAAGAACAGGTAGATCTCCTGAAATACACTGCTGAACCTATCAGTGGGTGAGACAGTAGAGGTCTGCTGCACCATGTGGGTCACCTCCCTGGCTGGGGATCAAACTCCACTGCAGCAGCTGTGCATAACTTCATAGTGCTGCAACCTAACCCTTTGTGCCATGAGGGAGGCCTGACCCACTTACTAAATCTTTAGAGAAATATATAGCATTATTAGATATGAAGGCCCTTGGGATGATTAAGCTATTTTTTTCTAACTCACATAGTTGCTGAATAAAAACAGAAAATAAATAGGAAATCAATTTAAAACAAAAGCTGGCAATCTAAACTTTGATCTTTATAAAAACAATAAAAATTATTTAACTCAACATTTCTCAGGCTTTTCTGCACATTGCACTCCACTGGGGATCTTTAAAATTTTCAAAACCAAATTAGGTCATGTAGACAATCTGATAGCATCTATTTTAAAAGTATTAGAATTTTCCCTTCACAGTTAAGTCTTTAATTCACCTAATACATGGCTAGAGTTCAAATTAACTTTTGCTATTAACATCAGCAACTGTTTAACCCACTCTAGTTTCTGAATTTCTTGTTTTAAGTGCTTCCAAAACTGTATATGCACAAATATACCTGCATATTCAGTTGTTCAATGGTATTGATATTTTAGTAACTTTATTCTTTATTATAAGTCTTTCAAAAGAAAGAAGAAACGTTTAATTTTAATAAAACTAACTCTACCTGCAGTTACATGGATACATTGTATCTTTCTATAAATTGAATTTATGTAACAGTGCTTAGAGATCTTAGTTTTCTGTCTTGAAATGCCTAGTAATTATAGTAGAACTTTTGTTGTCATTACAAATAAATTATTAACAACTATGCTAAAAAAAGACTAAAACTAATATGTAAGAATAATAATGGTGTTTTCCACATGATCATGCTGACATTAAAAAAAAAAGTCATTAAGTGATTCTTTAGTTTTAGTTTCTTGCTATTTTGCACCATCTTTCAAAAAGTATAAAAGACATTTGGAAACGCCATCTTTGTAGTATGATTTTGATTTCTGTAACATATTTGAGAATTTTCTGCCTGTCACAATGAGGAGAAAATTTATAGAAGGAAACTTTTCACAAATATTAGCTGTATCAGGAGATAAATCAGAAAATGGGACAGATAATACTTCCCTGGACTCTTATAATAATGATGAAATAGTTTGGTAAGCATACTCTCAGAAATGAATGTTCAGATGATTATGTCCTAGAAAAAATTTCTCAAATTTAAGAATCAAGGAGTGAACAATGTATTTTTGAGGGATAAAAGGAGTATGTGTCATACAAATGGATGACATCACACAATAGTTTAACAAGAATTTGGATTTTTTTCCTGGAGGGTTGTGTAACAGTATTCTTTCATTTTTATTTTTATGTCTTTAACCAACTATTCTTGATATGCTCATACAAAGGCAAATGTCAAGAGCAGGTGTTATGGAACAAAATATATTCCTATTGGTAGAAAATAGATGGTATAAATGTGAAACAAAATCCATTGGTTTCATCACCTGTATGTGTTTATAAATCTAAAACTAAGAATACTATTTTGGAGCAAAAGTAAACTAAGTTGTCAAAAGTTTCAAAAACCTTTGTCATTGTGTTCTCACTTTATTAGTGTTAGAAAACCAGTAGTAATGATGAATTTGATGCTATTAAAGTGAATTGACATCTAGAACCAATGGTAATGAAGGATATGTTCATAATTCATATATGACAATAATGAATTGATTTTATTTAGAAGATATCGACTATTTTTATGACTAGCTTAACAATTCAATACAAAAGCATACATTTTGGACTAGGTATATTTAAATAGTTATTTAAAATTTTAATAAAATCGTTTCTAAGTATTTTTAGTTTCATAAATTATTTATAATATGACAAAGTCTAAAAAATAAAATATCTATTTGGAACAAGATATATAGTAATGACTATTTTTTTTTCTGGTATACCAAAATTTCTCCAAGCTATATACTATTATCCTAACACATTTGTTTGTAAAAACAAGGCTTCCCACTGTCCTTCAGTATCACCTGTAACATATCATAACAACTTGTCCATATTTGCATGTTGAATATTATGTCTGTTTCTGAGACTGCTATTCTCTACCATTGGTTTTATTTCTACGCTGCTATAATAATATATCACTGACTCAGTTACTTTGTTTTATAGAATTGATATCTGATAAACCAATACTTTCTTCTACTTCTTCCTCAGGACTAACTTATTTATTCTTAGTCCTGTAAAATATTATACACACTTAAGAATATGCTTGAATTTCATCAAACATGGAATGTTAATAAAGGCATTGATGATAAATCATTTTGGGTGCATTTTCATCTTTAGACTATCGAATGTTTAAGTCCTAAAATATATCTCATCTGACCAATATTAACACTTTTCTAGAAGTATGTTTTTTCCATCCTTAGTTACTATGGAAGAACTTCAGCATCTTTGGCAAAAGGTGACAGTCCTGAGTTAGGTGGAGATGTGAGAGAAAGTGAGTGAAATAGTCATCATTTCATGTTTTGGTATTAGACACAATAACAGATTTCAAAACTCAGTTTTCTGAAGAATGGAGGGATTTGCTGTGCAGCATGAGAAAAAATCTGAAAGAGATAGAGTGTGAAAAGGTTATTGAGGATAATCAGCTCCATTTTCTAAATTATTAGACAGCCACATGTTTGTCCTTATATTCCATGAAGTAAATATATATCCTTATAATAAAATTTTCCTCTTTTCTGAAGTCAAGTTCATCTTCATTTGTTTCCTCTTGACATACTCATAATTATCATAGTTTGGTCTGTGCCTGTGTATTTTCTTAGGCATTAGATAATTTCTTAGGCATTACTTTTCCTTAGGGTTTTTAACTTCATAGTCAATTTAGAATTTATATGTTTGAGCACAATTTTATCATCTTTATATACAAACTCTTGTATGTTTGCAAGTGGTTGGTAAAAAAGTCATAAAGCACGACTTAGAAATCCTGGTAAAAATAATGTGAATTGTCAGTTGGAAATAGCCTTGATTTTGAAAATAATATATCTTTCAAAAAGATGTCAAATAAATCTATATCAAAACCAGTAGTAGTGAGGGAAATTAGTCTCCAAAGATAGTTTGTGGGTAATGAAGAATAAAAGAGTGGATTGGATGTGTAGTTAAGTTGAAATATTGCTAAAATGTGGGCTGTAGAATAAAGTAGATGGAAAAACATGGTCAAAGAGGAATGTTGAATATAAGGTGAATTTAAGTTGGGCTAGTTAGGTTATTGATGATGGGATAGTCAAATTTACAATCATGGGAGGATTACTAGACTCATCTTTGGGTGAGGACATGCTGGGAGGTAGTTAAGGGTTACAATTGTCTAAATGAGTATATGGTACAATGGCATGAGCTTCTGATATTTTGTGGTTTTAAATAGCTGAAAGAAGAAGCATGGTTTAGAGGTGTTAACAGTACCTGTTCATTCTCTCTAGTTGTTAGGTATATGAGAAGGAAAGAAAAGGTAGTCTTGTGTATAGAGGGCTATGTGGAGGCTGTGGTCTCAGGAAAGAATTTCAGAGAAGTATTCAGATAAAGCAGAAGTTGGCTTGATAGCAAATAATCTAGACTTTGTAGGCCATATGGTTTCTATCAACACTACTTATCTCTGTGTTTATAGTGGGAAAGCAGATACTATCCCACAGATACTATGTAAATGAATGAGTGAATCCATGGAATTTTATTTATGAGAGGCAGCATTTGGGATTTGGCTATTGGTTTGTAATTTGTTGACTCTTGAATCAAGGCTTCAAGGTGAAGAGAGTGGTGACAATGATAGAATGGGTATAATTGACCCTGGACTTGAGAGGAATCAGTGGAAAGTATTGGAAATTGAAGAGGTATGAAAGAGTGTGTCATAGGAGGAGTTGTAAAACAGGAGTGTAACACCAGTTGTGACTAAGCTAGGATTTCTGCTAGTAATGTAAGTAAAAAGGAACATAAGGTGTAGAGAACCAGTCTTCATATTCTCTTTCTCTTTTAATCAGGTTAAGTTTATGTTTTTTAATGGAGTTAACATTGGTTTACAGTACTCCATATGACATGGAGGTATAAATCACACCTCTTCAGATGTTTGTTGCCACACCACATCCACTGCTAAGGCACCCCAAGTCCTCCACCCTAGTCCATTGTGCAACTTTCGCCTATCCCTCTGATAGCTTCAATTCTACAATCAAATTGTTAGAGTTTGTTATGAGTTTGGACTTGTCTGGCCTTCTGTTTTGTTTCTCCTATTCTCTGGTAATATTTTAGACTAACCATGTTTTTCTCACATACATAGTGCTCTGCTACAAACTATATAGGAACAATAAAAAGTAAAACAAAACTGTGTACCAGGTAGGGAATGTGACCAGGATTTTTAAGCACCCTGTGCATCCCCTATGTTATTCATCTTCTCTACTCTCCAAAGACAAGCTCTACTCTACAATTTGTGTTTATCATTTCCCAGTTTTTCTGTACCTGGATGGATCTTGACTAAAGAACAAGTCTAGAATTTAGATTACTGAATAAATAGATATCTCTGGAGACTGAGAAATTTCTTTCCCAGTGGTATATATTTACATTTCAAAGGAAGATAAAATCTCTTGCAGTTTTAAATTCCAAAGGATTAAAAGTTGGGAAACTTTCTCTTTTCTTCCCAGAAAAGATTTGCTTATTTTAGGGAGATAAAGTTTCTTTCATGGCAGCTGGGTAGCATGTACCCCATATATGTTCCCAGAATATAATTTTGGGATTCCACTCATTTGAGGCAAGAAACTTCCTTTGTGCATTTGGAAGCCAAGTTATCTCGCTCTCATTGCACCACCTGGAATGGGGAAAATGACACACGGGGAATAAATGTGCTTACTATTGTATTGATAGTTTTCCTATGTGGTCCTCCCTATGACCAAGGGTTTGAGTTGCAGCACTATAAGGCATTTGCAGCCACTGCAGCACAAGTTCAGTTACTGGCCAGCGAGGTGACCACATGGCTCAGCAGATTTCTGTCTTCCCTTGTTGCTCCCCTCAGCAGTGGATTTCAGTCAATCTGCTTGTTCTGTTCCCCACTCTGTCTCTGGTGAATCAGCCATCATACCTCTCACCTATACCCCAGTTCTTGTTTGCATAATTAAATCTTAAAAAAAAAATAGTGCTCCTCTGGTCCAGAAAATTCATGTTTACTTTTATTTTTTTTTTCACTTAATAACAACTCTAACCTTTATTTGTGTGTGTGTGTTATAAGCACTTTTTTAAAAAATTTACATATATTGACATCAATTGTAATCCCCATGTATTTCCCATCACCATAACACCAGTGCACCATCATCTCAGTCCCCGTGCTCCCGTCTGCCCTCCACCCTTCCTCTCTTCCCTCCCCGCCAAGTGTCCCCAATTTGTCCTTGTCTTTTCATTTTTGGTTTTTGTGTCTTTATTGTTGTTGTTATTATTATTGTTCTTATTCCTTTCCTTGATCTTTATTTGGTTCCCTTATATTCCTCCTAGGGGAGGAACAGCTGGTATTTTTCTTTTTCTTCTGACTTACTTCACTGAGCATAATCCCTTCCAGTTCCATCCATGTTCCTATGAATGCGTCTAGTTTTTCATTTTTGATTGCTGAGTAGTATTCCATCGTGTATATGTACCACAGCTTCCTGATCCACTCATCTGTTTTTGGGCATTTATGCCTGCACCCCTATGTTTATAGCAGCACTCTTTATAATAGGTAAGACCTGGAAACAACCTAAATGTCATGTTTACTTTTAGGACTAAATAAATACAGCTATCAAAACCATCATCAACCATCATCAACAGCAGAATATGTATTCTTGTCAAGTATTCCCAGAGTTCTGAAGATGCGAATTCCCCTATTGTAAAGGTTAACAGCATGGTCACCATGAACACAGCAAGAGTTTTATATAAGTTCTGTCATCTGCCTGAAACTTTGGGTCCATATCCAGGAGCCAGCAGATGAGAAGAGCAATAATTATCCTGGCAGGGTAGTTATTATCATAAGGGACAACTGCTATTACTCATTAGGGCAGGGAAGAATATGTGTGGCACTCATTAGGGCAGGGAAGAATATGTGGGCACATCCTGATAATTCTAAGTATAGCAGCCATAAACTTAGAATGTAATATCCAAGACTCAGACTCCTCAGGGATCTGTGTCATGTCACTGACTAAGCCACCAACACTGGTGGACATGCTAGCTGAAGGAGAGGACAGTCTGAAATAGCGAAATAGTGATGAGTGTCAGTTATGGCCCTGACCACAGCTGCGGTAGTCCTGATGTCTTTGGTCTCCTTGATCATCCTTTTGCAAATTTCCAGTAAGAAAAGACTACCACAATTTTCTGTGAGCTGCTCCCAGAATTTATAAGGACATTCCACTCAAGCAGTACAAGGAATAAACCTTAGTGGACACTCTGCTGTACTGCCCCCATCTTTAAGATTAAATGAAACTTATTTTCTCTGTCTGGGAGTAGTCCTGACAGCCCTCAGTTGTTGCGTCACCCAATGTTCCCCTCCTGAACAGTCCACATCGCTGACTGTTCAATGTAGAAGTAAAAAAACAAACAAAAAAACACAATTCCTACTGACTACCTTCTCATTGTGTCTAGTCTGTTTCCTTCCATGTCTTCCTTTCCAACTCTGTTGATCCTAAGATCCCGTATAACTCCCCACATGCTAATTTCAGTGTCATTGTCTGATGTCTTGGGAACCCTCCCAATAAAGATAAGCAATTAATTATTTAAAAATAGGAGTCTGATACAAGAGTTGCTTTGTGGGATAAATGTTGAAAGTATAGATTTATTTATAAAACCTAAAAAGAAATATGCATAAAGTTAGAGTTAAGGTGGGTGTATAGAGCCTTCTGGCAAAAAGGATCTATATTCACCAACACTGAGCACCTGATACAGTACCTTCCTTGAAGAAGAATCAAAATCCACAGAAGTGTGGCACCTTTGCTGCTCAAGTGTGTGACAGTAGTAATAGCAGTGGCTTCATCTGGGTGTTTGTTACACTAGCAGGTTCTTGCCCAGAATTGTTGAATCATTTTTTTTTTTTTTTTGCATTTTTTGTAAGATTCCAAGGTAATTCCTACCACTGGTTTAGAGTAGTGATTCTCAATCTTGACTGAAAAATAAAATCACTCATGAAATTTGGGAAAAATTCCTTCAGCCTGTGCCATTGCAAGTAAATTCCATTAGAATTTCTGGAATATGCTGTCCAAAAGCGTATAGATTATGAAAGTTCCCAAGGTCTTTTTTAATGAGTAGGCAACATTTGGAGCCATGGATACATACAGAGGATCTCCAAGATTCCTTTTCCCCTTTCATGTTTTAAGTTTATTAAAGTGTCCATGAAATTCTTTGGGTTCCTATCACTAAATCTTATTTTTCTCTTATACTTTTAAACTGTTTACCTCATTTTCTTTGTCCAACCTCAGGAAATCAAAATCTGAGACTATATGCAGGTCAGTTTGTTTATTGTAGATTTCAGCACCTAGAAATTCCAGAATTCTATGTTCTCTTCTCAAATGGCTGTATGGAGGAGGTAAAACTAGTAAATGATCGTAGAACATAAACTGCAGTTACAAAATCAATGCTTATATTCCTTCTTTCAAACTGCTCTTTTACTCTGGGTAGAAGGATTTTCAATTTCATGGTACACTGTAAGGATAGTCAATGAGGTTTGGCTCTGAGACAAATCATTTGGTCCTTTGTTCTATCCTAGGGCTTTGAGACAGAGGGCCAAAGTCAGGGATGAAAGAAAAACCTGAAATGGCATCTAATCCCCAGGCCAGAGATTCTTATCCAAGCAAACTAGTTAAGAGGACACTTGAAAATGTGATGGACTTTTTTTTTTTTTTTACATTAAACAGGAGATGATACTTATAGACTGAATAATATAGACCTAAATAAAACAAAATGATTTTAATAATAAATTGCACTTGTATTACAAAATAACTTTAAATATGACTTTAAAGAAACCAGTGAAATATAGGAAGAGAGCTTGATAGCTTAATATTTAAAAATTAATAAACAATATGTTAAGGAAGTCTATCAACATATCTAAATAGAGCTTATCTAAGTAAACATTCCTTGTATACTAAAGCACATATGGTAACAAAACATATTAGAACTAAGAATATTTTATCACTATCAAGGTGCAAGGGCAAAAAGTGAAAATTTGACTTGTCTAAGTATAAAATGGTCATACTGTAACTAAATTTTGGAAATTGGTAATTTTGTCATTATTTTTTATTATTTACTTAGAAAGCTCCTGAAAATTCAAGAATATTATACCAAAGAAATTCTTCACAAATTATTGCTCATGTGGTAAGCTATTTAAACATTAACTGACTACAAGTAACTCCCTCTCTATATACGATACATATGTGTGTGTCCAGCATTTCCCACACTGGAGTTTATATTATTGTCAGTTACCCTTATGTCTAGGTGACCAAATCCTGCACTTGAAAGAGAGGCTTTCAAGAATGTCTGTTGCATGTTATGATGCAATACTACATTCCTTGATTTTTTATAAAATCAGTTTTAAGAATCATGGTATCTCCAGGGTTATTCAGGATTACTTCCACTTTAAAGGCTTGATGGTTTATCACACACTTCATAGACCCTCCACTGCTGAAGAATACTGACTTGCTCGCTGAGTCTATTACCTATTTTCTTTCTTTCATTCCTCCCATGTATCTCCCTCTTACCACCTCACTTCCCAGTTCTGGTAACGGTTTCCATTGATGTCAGTCCTCTAAGAATTTTCATAATTATACCTTCATATGCAGACATCTGTGAGACACCCTTTCCTTATGTACGTGTTTATAGTTTCCCCAATTTGATTATTACCTTGTCCATAAGAAACAAGAGACCTAGAAATCATTTTGAAAATATTTTGAACTGGACTACTTTATATTATGTTTTCAAATTTTGGCAAAAATGACACTTAGTTTTCTGATGACATTTTCCTGATGCCTACAAGGGAAATGTCAGAGATAATTGTAAGAGTCACCCTGGACTTCTAGCAGCACATACATACTTATGTCTGTAAGGACTGAATTTTTATCACTGTAAGTTAACTTACGATGAAAGCATGTTAACTTGATTTTAGAGTGAATAGAAGATTCAATATACTTTATGAATGCTTGCAGAAAGTCAACATGTAGGAAAAAAAATTCATACATAGTCTTCCACAAAGTTGTACATGGAATTATTTTACCCTGAATGTTATACCAGTCTCAGTGCTTCTCAGCATAAGAAGCAATGTTTACCTTTTAGCTATGAGTGTATTTTATAAATTGTGTCTATATATACCTGAGAAATGAAACATTTGTTAGTTTGCAGAATAAATTCTCATTATGTAACCTCTTGAAATGTTCCCTTAAAAAAAAAATCAATATCACAATCTGGAGAATAAAAGGAATTCACAAGAACAGATGCTTTATATCACTGACAGGGTGTGAAATTTCAAGGATTTTGGTATGTGAGTGATTCAATTATTATAGCTATCTGTGACTTCTGTCCTAAAAAACGTGTTAATTAAATGTTTGACTACATGAGGTTTTATTCACAGATGTTAAATGGTATTGTTCGGGTAGTTTGCAAGGCTACAATTAGAAATCAGAGATTTGCATGATCACTGAAACCCAACAATATCATAGTGTGGTGACAGTTCCTGTTGGCAGCAAAGTTTGGTGAAAATGCTTCTGTAGATGGCCTTCCTCAATTAAAACATAAAATCCACCTATTCTCTTTCCTTTCTCCTCAGCCATTAATTTTCCTTTGCACTATACCAACAGCAGTGTGATACTTTGGCCTCAGGAGACAGGAAGCTCATCAAGCTTCTCCAATTTGAAAACCCATCCAGTTATTAGCAACCCAGTGACTGTCACAAATGGTTTATGCTGTGATCACCACAAACCAATGAAAACTGTCCAAGCAATAAGTGCCCCAAAGATGTTTTCTGCTTCATGCTTAATTAAGTCAGATGATAAGTCTTTGATGCATAAGCAAGTGAACCTTTCATCAGAACATATTGTCAACTCAGGAAAACATTATGATATAATAAGCTTTAAAGATAATTCTTTGCCTTTTGTTAATGCATTTTGAATTACAAACATTAAAATTCACCCCTTCCAAATATATTGAAAAGGCCATCATTCCTAGACCAATTAAGATCAGAGTTATTTTTATGATTGTTTTTGTAATCTGGAGTTTATTTCTGGAAGAAATCCAAAAAAGAGGTATGCTTCAAAGTCTCTACATCCTTTTTTGTTACTGTAGACTATTTTTAAAATCATATTTCCATATCTCATGGAAAGTATTTGCAGGAATTATATCACTTCAGACATCATAATTAAAAGTAGATTGATTCTGAAAATGATCTACCAGCACAATCCTGTCTTTGCAGGAGCACTTCTGAGTGATGATGAAGATATAGTGTTGCTAATGTTTCCTTGTTTGTGTGTCCCAATTTTATATTACTCGTGACACAGTAAAATATTCCACTAAGATAGAATAGTCAAGTCAGCAAGTGTAACTGTGAATTTAGAAAGTTCTATGCAAATGGAGAAAACATTACATTGAACACAATAAAAATGAGTAGGGATTTACTCTTTGCTACATTTTCCTTTGGTATTTTCTGTTTTATAGTTTTAAAACTATACACAAATACATATTCTCCACATTTTCCCAGGGGTCTCTCAGTTGCAAATAGCACAGGAAATTTTTTTTTATTTTTGTAAATGTAGCAGCGTTTAGAATTACAGCAGATTTTAAAGTGTACAATCATGCAATGCAGGTACAAATGGATTTACTGATGTTCATTTTTAAGTAACCAATTTAAAACTAACCTAAGGATTATGGTGAAGATGGATATTTAATTGGAAAGTTTTTATCTAATTTTATTTTCAAATGCATAATTTAGTAAAAGTAGTAATTGATCATAGTTGTACACATACTTGAGTGTCAATATTTTTAAGTAGAACAAGTATTGAAAATATTTTTTCACTTATAGTGAGTTAAGGGAAAAAAATAAATGTTCTAGCAAAACTAAAGCAAATATATGGATATCTTAATAGAGAATACACATGATTTTACTTATTCTGAAATTGCTGCCTACTATCTTGAAGCAACTTGGGTCTTTCCCTAGGCAAAAATTTCTTAAAAAGTAGTTGAAATGATCTTTTATTTAAGGAAAGTTAAGAAACAACAAATCCTCTGTAGAACCAATTATCACAATTTAGTGGACCCCCTTCCCAGCAAATCTTGAGACAGGCTGCTTGTCGTCTGATATTAGTTTGAGAAGTGAAAAGAATGTTGTCTTTCTGAAAGAGAAGAAGTGAGGAGGAAGAATAGGCTGTGTGATGAGGTGATAAGGAACTCAATTTTGGAAATGTAAGTTTGAGATCCCTCTTAGATATTCATGCTGACATGTTGGGTAGACAGTTGTATGTGAGAGTCTGGAGTTGGGGGAGCCGTCTGATTAGAGATATAAATTAGAGATTACCTACTTATCTGGTTTTCTCACACATGGATGACAGAGAAACTAAGCATAAATAATAAAAACAAGCAAAATAAGAACTATAAGAACTGAAGCTGATTGCATATCATTATTTTGGATGTAGTCATGAGAAGCACAAAACAAAGGTGACTTAAGACACAAAGCAGAGGAGACTTAACAGAACCACCCTGATATGTATTAGAGAAAGTAGACAAGTATGATGTTGGAAGGAAGATGAAAAAAGCAAAAGTAATTTAAATAGAAATATTTGAGCAACCCATGATAGATCAATGGCGAAGAAGATTTTCTTCCTTAGCACCATGAGATCAATAATTGGTGACTGGAACTAGAGAATTTTTAGTGGAGTAGTAGGGATAGAAGCATGAATTCTGAAGATCTGAAACAAATCCAAGGAGAATTTTCACCAGCTTCATATGAACATTTTTGTGACTCTCCTATTGGAAGATGAAAGAACGTGTGAAGCAGACATTAACCCTTAGGCCACTTAATAGCTGATCACAGATACATGAATGAACCAAGCCAAGAACAATGAGATCTACCAAATGAGTCCAGTCCAAATTTCCACAATCTCTTGAATTGTGAAGTAAAATTTAAAAAGAAGAAATAGACAACAACAATAACTATAGGATGATGGGGAATAAAGGAATACAAAAACTAAAAAACTGAATTCTTGGATACTAAAACTAACACAACAGAAATATATTGAAGAAACGCTAGAATATACAGTTGAGAAATAATTTAATACATGGGGAAAAAGACAATAAAAAAAATAAGAATAGCATTGAAGGATTAGAACAAGAAATTTAATTTGAAAATCAACATGGATTTCAGAAAACTGAAAATTAAAGGTAAAAAATAATAAAAAATAGAAAATAATAAAGAAAAAATATATCCCAGAACCAAAGGACCAATATTTTTATATTAAAAAGGATTCCAGAAAAATAAAAGTACACCAGGATCAAAGTTTAGAACTGTGGAAACAAAGAGAAGGTGCTAAATTTGTTTCCTAGGACTGCTGCAGCAAAGTGTAACAGACTGAGTGATATAACAACTTATTATCTCAGTTTGGGAGACTAGAAAAATGATTAGGGCGTTAAAGAGAGCTGTTCCCTTGGAGTTGTGTGTGGGCAGGATTTGTTCCAGGTCTCTTTCCTTAGCTTGGAGATGGCCATCTTCTTCCTGTATTTTTAATCCTCTTCCCTCTATGTACATTTTTTTCTGTGTCCTAGTTTTCCTTTTTAATAACAACACCAATCATAATGGATTAGAGTCAACCATACTGACTTTATCTTAGTGACCTTATTTCCAAATAAGCTCATATTTTGAGGAAATTGGGGTAAGGTGTTCACATATGAAATTTTGGGGGACATAATTCAACCTATAATAAGTCTTAAAATCACACATAAAGAAATGTATATAAAGCAGGTCACAAGGAAAGAACTAGATATAGAATAACATTGGCCTTGAATTTTGAGAGAAAGTTGTGAGAGAAAATGTGAAAATCATTTTCTTAGAATTCTAAGTATAACCAACAAATAATTAAAAAGAAAGATGAACTCGTGCATCTTTAGACATGCAGGAAATTACATGTTAACAACCCCAGTTACCGTCTAAAGAAGTCACTTGGTACATGTATTGATGCACAGTCGTAAGGGGAGGGACTGAGGTGCATGTATTGTGGCATAATGAATCTTCAGCTTCACAGCCCTCACTTGCACAGATGCCTTTCATTGGTGGTAAGTGTGTTGACATTATCAAATGACTTTATACAAATTTGAAAAATGTTCCTTTAACCGCTGTTGGTTAAACAGCCACATTTTGGGGTATCCATGTGCCAGTACAGTGTCTGCAGAGATTTGGAGGATGCAGCAAAGAAGAAACTATGATGGAGAGATATTTTTTTGTGTTTAGGCAGGCATATTTATGAGATTGTGTCATTTCCATTTATAGTTAAAGTCTTGCCAGTGTAAGAATGACTTAGAGTAATTTCCTCCCGTCATTATATCAATTTGACTGACTTGGTGACATCAAACTTCAGAGCCAGAGGTTTGTCACAATAAGAAGGACCTCTGTAGGGAAAGAGGTTGAGGATGCAAAATTGACAGAGACTTAAAAGGAGTTTGTGGAAAAACAGACCAACTTTCATATGTATAATTTATAAACAGAAATATTTAGTTCTCACAAAACACCAGAAAAGAAAACAATCAGGAATATACTGGTTAATACAGAATTTATAATTATAATTGCACCACACATTTTCTCTTAATGAAATGGTACAAAAATAGAATTTATTTACATTTCTGTGGCTTGAAGATATATGTTTGCAGTAATGCAAAGAGATATTGTACATCTGAATGTATGGCTTATGTCTTAACACCTTAACCCAACAAATTTCAGCAGTTTCAAGGGAAAATTTCTCCTGAATGAAACAATCCCTGAGTAATACAGTGTGAAGAAATGAACTTCAAGTGACAAAACCCTGCACTTCACCTTGCATACATCGATATATGATGTAAAACTCATGTGTGTAGCTCAGCACAGGCCATAAAACAATGTGTAAATGTATTTGAGTTTATGGGTCAGGAAATGAAAAGTAATATGGTAATTTCTTTATCTTTAGGAGAAACAAGTTGTGTAAGGGTTGTAATAATACCATACCTGTTTCACTATGACATAGAGTAAGCACTGTGCAATGAATACTCAATTCTCATAGTGTAATTATAGCAGGAGACTAAAAGGAACCATCTGTGTTAGCTGTGCTTGATGTGAGTGCCTCTCTGCAGAAGGGTGAATTCTCAGCTCTATTTAAGAAAGGTGAATGCCTAAAATTGAGACTAGAAGAAATAGCTGTATAAGAATGTTAATTTCCTGAGGAAACAACAAAAAGAGTGTTAAGGGTTGTTGCTGGGAAATAAGAGTGATGGATTGGGAAGAGAGGAGTAGAAATAGCTGCATTTCGTTATAAACTTTGTACTACTACTTGCCTTTAGAACACATTTATGTTTTTATTAAAAATAAATTTGACTGAAAATAGAATCAGTTTTGATCTATTTTCATAATATGAATCCTATTTGTTTTGTACTACTTGTCTTTTCTAGATTTTTACTATAATTGATTCACATTTTATTCTTTATATTATATAATGCCAGTAGGATTATACTTTGAAGGTGAAAGAGTGATCAAATGAAACTAATTGTTTCTCTGAAGAAAACCTAAATCCTTGATAAATCAAATGAGAATTAAGATAGCGGAGACTGTTTGAATATTTTAGCTTAAAGCCAATACTCTTTAAAGGAAAGTAGAATTTAAATATTTATGAAATTGAGTTTTCTTTATTTTGAAAAAGAAATTATTAAAATTTTACAACCTTTATGGAATTGATTTTTCCTTCCTTTCTATACTAGGTAGGAAACCAATTAATCAGAATACATGTAAAACTAACTCCTCACAAAATACTACTGTACCAAACATCTAGAAATAAAACAGAATATTGTAGCTAGCCTCCTAAGTTTGAATTTATTATAGAAAATAAAATAATGATTAAAAATGTATGCATTGAGGTTTCTGAGTGTAGGCACCACACATTCATTTAGGCTTTGTTACAGAAGAAGCATTGATTTTACTCTTGCATCTACATTTCACAAAGAAAGTATCAGAGAAAAAAAGCTTGCCTCACAGGCAAGGTTGAAAGCTCAGTTTCATTTTATTTCTTATCTTAATAGCAGGGAGCTGCTACCCACTGAAAAATATATGCTTCAGAAAGATTGAACTTGCTACTTTTTGCAGGGCTGTTCATCTTTTCTAAAGGACAGTTATCAACTAAGCAAAAAGGAGGAAATAGCTAGATGGACTGACTTGTGATATGATAAATCGAGGACTGTGTAGCTAGAAAAATTCAAACATGAGAACTTAAAGTTCCAAAATTAAGAGAGAAGGGTGGTAGAGTGTTTTTGTGGACAGTTATATTTCTGAGGTGATATGTACTATGATAGACATGCTCTAAGTTGACCCCCAATAATTCTTACTTGTTTAATGCACATTGAAGGTATCTACTGGCTTGTAAACAATATAATATGGCAGAAGTGATGGGGTGTTGCTTTGAAAACTAGGGTTTAAAAGGATCCTGACAGATCATGGTTTGCTCCTTCTCTCTTTCTGATTGCTTGGTCTAAAAGAAGGAGTTGCCATGTTTTGAGTCAGTGCTTAGGAGTGCCTCATGAATAAGTTTGAAAGCAGATCTTCTGAGACTTGCCAACATGTGTGTGAGCAAATGTGTTCCCGCTCTAGTCAAGTTCTGTATTGATTGCAATCCCAGCTGACACCTTTATTACATGTTCTTAAGACACCCCAATCAGAAACATCTAGGTCAGTCATTCTGGACTTCTAACCTATTGAAAGTGTAAGGTAAATTTTTTTCAGCTACTAGATTTTAGGACAATGTGTTATGAAGCATTAAGTAACTAATATGTAGACTGCAACTCAAACCCTGGTCCACTCAATCTCTCTCAATCTCAGATTTCTACATTGTTAAAACAGGATTACATTGGTATGAACCAAAAACTATTGTTTTCCTTATTCGTAAATTTTTGGCAAGTTGTTTGGGAGTCATTTAGTTCATTCTTTCACTTTCAAATTAGAATACATTTCATCTCAATATATTGCTAACCCTTAATCCAACATCAAATATGACTTTATTTTTTTCCCCAAAATTTATTTATTTATGCATTTAAAGCTGGGGTACAGGACAGAATCACGGGAGGTGAGAGGATTCACTAGCGAGAGAGTGGTGAGCAGAACAGGCAGATGGACTGAAACACACTGCTGAGGGGAGTAGTGGGCGAGGCAGGAGAGGTCTGCTGCAGCATGTGGGTCCTCTCGCTGGCCGGGAATGAACTTGTGCTTCACAGCGAGTACTTAACCCACTGTGCCACCAGGGAGGCCCCCAAATATGACTTTAATACTTGTTCTATGTCAGTGTCATTTTCTTTTTTGCTTTCCACAGTCATCAGCTATGTTTGCCACCTCATATTCAGTCCTGTGCACTGAACCAGTTCTATTCAAAGTAGATTATACATACTATTAAGTGTGTCACACTTTCTTTCAGCTGTATTTAAAATGATATTAAAGTCCTAATCCCGGGACAAGATTAAATCTTGCATTTGAGGAGTAATATCTTTTGAGCAGCAGACTTGTCCCTATTTCTTGTCAGTTTTTCTCCCCGGCTGTGACTAAGATATATGCAAACATGCTGAGATAAAGGCCCCGTGGCTTTCCACCCAAATTTGACCCTTAGGCCAGCTATCCTTTCTACCTTATTCCTGACCGCCAGGCTTCCTGAGTGTCTGTTCCTCTGTTCCTCCACAGATGGTACGCAGATTATGTTATTCACAAGACAGAACTTTGATAATTATGATGGTGATGAGTTGTTTATATTATATTATTTTTCATTTTTGTGCATTATGTATTTCTCATCCCCATGAAATTCTCATCACCAGTTACCCATGCACCATCAGATGGTGATAAGTTTTTATCATTTCCTCAGAATATAAATCATCCCTGATCTATCAATGTCTCTTCTTCTTCTCCCTTCATATATCCTGTTTTTCAACACTGTTTTTGCTATACCTATCATATATACCTACACTTTGCTGTTCTTTTTTATAAGATTGAGAACATTGCATTTTTATAGACAGTAATTTGCTAAAGTTTTATATGTGAGACAGCATTCAGAGAAAACATTGTCTAGCAATTAGGATAAAATATACCTTCCCAGTAAAAGTGAATTTATGTCTCTGAAGATTGATTTCATTAAAACACCCTTTATCTCCTCCCTCCCACAAATGTACTCAGTACAACCATTTCTGCCAACGCTAACTTAAACTTGTGCACTAAAGCAAGTTTACTTTAAAAAATGATGATGACTATATATAGAGAGATATATATCTCTATACTGTGAAATTGATAAAAGCTGCTATCTTCTTTATAAAGAACATCTTGACCTTTAGAAAAGAAAAGATTTTACCCTCCTAATTTAAGATGAAAGGTTGGTTTTAAAATTCTTCAAGAATATTGGACACAAAGCTATAAATCTAGCAGATTGGAAGACATGTTAATGAATTGTTGCCAATATAAACTATCAGGATAATTTCATGATAAAAGTTATTATAGAAAATCACAATCACTCAGCACACATTCTTAAGGAAGTTAGTCATCTCTAAGCTAGTATAATCAATATATATATTTACTAGATAAATTTGTTTATATAAATATCTTTATACAAGAGATAGCACATTATTGAAATGATGAGTCAGAGCATGATAAAAAGCAGCTATCTGCAGTGATAAATTCTACCCTCTCATTTTTTTTTCAATAAGAATGGTGTTATAAGTTACACATAATGACAAAGAGGTAAGATAAATTATAATGTGTAAATCCTGGTGCAAATATCTCTGTCATAATGCCAGGCTAGTAGGTTTTCTTCCAAACCCAATTTATAATTTCTCTGATTAATATTATGACAAACCTTTATTTGCAAGTGAACTTGAAAGTCATTTTAACTACTACTATTTAAACTGTTTATGAGTTATATCAAAAATTACTTTTTCTTACCATTTAATGGATGTTTATCTCCTCTTAGAGTTTTTATTTTTCATGCTATAATTGTCATCTTTGTAGTTTCTTCAAAAAACATCATCCTGGAATTATGCTCAACAACAATAGTAGAGCACAACGGAGCATGAGAAGAGAGATTAAAGAAGCATGCTCAGCAGCAGAGCTCTTTCTATACTTAAATCCTAAGTGTTTCCTTAACTATTATTATTTAACTTCCACAAATTTTACTGGAGGTCTATTGGTCTTACAAACTGAATCAGTTACAGGGAGACACTAAGCTACAGTGCAGTTTTTCCAAATCCAAGGGCAAGAAATATTTTGTGGTGAAAAATATTTGAGAACTGTGCACACAGAATCCTCTTGCTCATAATTCATATTAGCATACTGAAGACTCTGTGAAGGCTTTATTAAAGAAAGCCATTTAGCTCATTGTAATATAGTATTTTCTAAATTTTAAGACCTACTCTCTTATTTACTGTACACCTATCTCAAAAAATTATACATAATCTCAATTTATACACAAATCTGAAAAATTTATACATGAATCTCAATTCAAATTAAAAAAAAAACTGTATTCAGGAAAGACTAAAGCCTAGCCTGTGTGGTACAAATTATTAGATTCCTTTTACAGAAAAAGATACTGAGTTAAAATAACAGGTTTGTCTGTAGACAGCTTGTAAGTGATTTAAATATAGATCAAATGACACATCGTTTTCTTTTTACTACCCAAATTTGTCCTTCAAAATTGACTCAAAGATATATAAATTTTGCTTCATGCTTTAAGGAAAAATTCTAAGTGTCAAGGTATTTCTGAAGAAAAAATATTGGGTTTAAATTCTAATTAACATTGCCACTGATTGCTGTGCATCTCTGTGAATTTGTGGGTTCAAGATTGTCAAAAAGTAGGTGATGCCAGATGAGCTACTGGGACAGAATATCAATATTAATAAAACCTTCATTTCCTGATCTTCAAAAGTTGCAGAGAAGGGGGAACTGAACAGATATGACTATAAGTGTTTCTCATTTTCAGGGAAAAGTACTGTTGGAAAGACTGAACAAAGGCAGTGAATTGTAATGAAAAGTATTCTAGGATTCATGGGATTCTATTGCTGACATTGCAGATTGAATTGTTTATTATTTTGGAACTGTAGTTTCTATATCTGTAAAATGAGAGTAACAGTAGATTTGTCTAGTTTTAGTCTTAGAATTAAATAACCTGTACTAACAATATTAGGCAAATCTACTCATAAGTCATTTCAAGGGCATCACAAGAATAGTAGAAACAGAAAACATTTCAAAATTTATTTTTTAGCATAGAATAATAAAATTGATCATAATATCATGAATTGTATGTATGATTTCAGATACTTTACTACAGTGTAAAAATAATATAAATATAATATGTATACTAATCCATGGAACAAGCCATGATAATTAGTTCCTATTGAAAAATATTGGTATAAATAATCTTTCGCATTAGTTTCTGGTTTAGAGAGGAGAGGAGCTCTTTCTCTTTATAACCAAAGTGAAATAAAAAGTGGTGGTGAGTGGGATATTGGGGAAGACTCTTTTCTGGTCAGTATTAAATCACCAATGACTGCCAGAACTATGGTTGCATATAGGGCTTCTGAATGATAACCGAGCTCCTCTTTTTACACTCCATGTGCTTAGTATAAAATTATTTCTGAATGGTAGCATTTTATGTGACATTTGGCTAAACTTAGTGTATGATGGACTATTTGTATGATCTGTTTATCACGTCAAAACTCATTCTGATGAGTCACTTGTTACCCTACCCATGTTATGTAATTTAGGTGTCACTTATCTCTCCATCTGTTGCTTTAGAGTAAGCCTTTGGCACTTCTTTCATCTATAACTTGGTGTTGCACTGAAAATTCTTTCAGTTTTGCTTTTCAGTGAAGTTCCTTACCCTTCCTTCATCTTGTTAGTCTTCAATGTTAATCTTGTAGGGTAAAGGATTCTAGACTGAACATTTTTTCTCCTATGATTTTGTTCTTGATTCTACTGAAAAGTTCACTTACAATTGAATGGTGTTCCCAACTAGGCGACCCTTTTTTTTTCACTTGACATTTTTGGTATGCTGTCCTTTTTCATTGGCATTCAATAGTTTTATTACAGTCTTGGAGTGTCTGCCTGGTGTTATTTTGACTCTTTGGGCCTTTCGTATCATGATATCTGGTTCATGTCTCAGGTTGAAATGATTCTCAAAAATTATTTCCTTAAAAAATATTATGTGACTTTTTCTTTCTCTTATTTTGGGTCCCAAAGGTTAAGAAAGTTATTTTCTTTATGTTATCCCAAAGTGCTCTAAAACTATTTTTACTATTTTTTCCTCTTCTATTTATGTGTTATCTTTCATTGTCCTTTTGAGCTTACTACTTTTCTCCTTTCCTTGTGCTGATCTGCTATTGAGACCCTCTATTTTACTTTTTTGATTTGGTTATAGTATTTTTTAGATCCATTTATTTTAATTGTAGCCATCTCTTGTTTTCTGTTTTTTTGATGTTCCTCTTTTATATCATCCATTGTTTTATTTGAGTTTTATAAGGATTATAATGACTATTAACGTGAACTTCTCTTCAAACATATTCTTCAGTTCTGCGGGATTAAGACTTCTCTCAGGGTATTTTTGTTGCTCTAGCATCTGTGATATGTTCTTCTGTCTTTTCACTTTTAAATTTTATGGGGTAAAATAAGGATAGATTTTTTTTTATTTCTATTTTTGCACCCATTGAAGTTACTGGAGAAATAACTTTAGTAACTGGAGTTAAGTGGAGAAATAACTGGACTACGTGCAAGGGGTAGTAAATAGAAAGTAACCAGGTAATAAGACAACAAAGGGTCACCTCTAGCGACCATCAGAGAGAGAAGTTTCTTACTCTGCTATGGGCACCAGAGCAGTTGGTGGTAATTCACAATGAACACTCTTTTAGGCCAGTTCCTCAATCTAAGCGTCTCATATAGTCTGATGCCTACTTCTAGGATATGTTTCAGCACTAGACACATACTGGGCAAACTGTAGCTGGAAAAGGTCACAAGAGGTAGTTGTTCTCTTTTCTTTTCCAGTATAGAGTCTGGGGTACATAGAACCCCAGAGATATGGAATTATCCAGTGGCGTTTGCTCCTATTGTTAACAAGTACTTATAATCAGGTTAATGAAACTGCTCAGGTCTTGGGTGGAGGGGTGGCATGTGTTTTTGAATAGCCCAGTCTCAGGTTACAAGTAGTAACCTTTCTGATGAGGAGACACAGACGATGACGTGGGTCTCCTCACTGGTTTTGATTACAGCTGTTCATATTTGGAGTTTCTGCTCCCATGTCAACTCTGTGTACTGTCTTCTCCAGTGTAATTCCAGGTCTTCAAAGTCCTGAATGTGGGTATGTGCACCTGAGTCATCAACTGTAAGGTGCCTTTAATGGCAGCCTCCCCCTTCTCTCATGAGCAGTGCTACCATAATATCAGTGTGTATACATTCCATTTGAAGTTTTTCCTACCCCTTTCTGCTGGACCATTGCTCCTGTGACTTACTGTAGTTATATACTTGTTGTTCAGGGTCTATTGACTTTGTCCTGCAATGTACTTGTGACTATTTTGAGGAGGTGAGCTGGTTATGCTGAGTTATTAGTCTTCACCCTGCCATATTCTTGCTAAACTCCTAAGTGGTAGCATTTTAAATGTATTTCATTCTGTTATATTTGGCATATCTCGATTGATTTATGTTCTTATTTTGATGTTGGAAAAGAAAGATGGTGTGAACTGCAGTATTTCTTTGTCAATACTGTTTGAGCAGGATCAGTGAACATTTTTGACTATTTGGCATATGACATGTTTATTTAATCTGTGAAACCCAACCTATTATGCAGCAGGAAATATCCATTCTCAAGAGAAAAACTTATGCTAAATATGAGCAAATAGGAAGGACATGTTATAGTTTTATAAACAATACCTTTGAATATTTGCCATTAAAAAAATATGGGCCTTCCTAGTTGAGAATACAGAAAAACTCCTACTATCACCAAAGAAAAAGACAAATTATAATTGTATGTAAACACTATAATCTTGTCCATAGGAAAGAGACCCTTGTTACCTCTAAGTAGAGAAGCAGTTGTCTGATTCTCTCTATTGATGAGCAGTTTTTGTTTTTCCCTCATTAGTATCAGGGCAGGGTCAAACTGAAACCTGAAAGAAACATCCAAGGAAAAACCTTTTGCGTAGAAATCCATACAGGCAATTAGAGAATGAAAAAAAAAATTGTGAAAAGCATTTCTGAATTATGTTTTTTTTTTTAATTTATACATTCCTTCATTTTACAAATAATTTTTAAGAACCCTTTTTATCCTGGCCCAAGAACACATTAGCAAACAAAATAGAATTCTTTCTTTCCAAAGCTCACTTTCTATCAAATATTTTACTCTTTAACTTACAAGAGAACCAGTTAATTGATTTGTGAATGATCGAATACATGAGTTTCTTCTGATTATTTGAAACTTCCTTAAAACAATGACTGTGTAAACACTTGAACACTATTGTATACTCTTTAAGCTGAACTATGATTATGGCAGAACTACTAAAAGTTTTAGTTGCATATTGAGAAATTATGCATCTGCTGAGACATAAGAAAAATATACTAAGTAGCAACCCAGGGGCAGAATTAGCTTTATATCTGTTTCTATCTACATCTCTATCTATATTTACATCTAGTTAAATAAAATGACATAGACTTCCTAAATATAAAAATAAAGCTAAAGGTATGCAGATAGAGATAATTATCTTGCCAGAAAGATGATAAAACTACTAACCTAATCTATTTTATTCATAAACCTTTATTTGTTCCCCACTATAAAAAGGCATTAGGCTAAGCATGGTAATGGTTTAGTTAAATAAGATTACTCTTACCTGAAGAAATATAAAGTCCAGTAGGTGAGATAAGACATATCTACTAAAGGATAGGGGCAAATTGTAATATAATAAATTCTATATACTCTATAGTAGTGATGAACCCAGAACATAAAGAGATTATTGATTCTGCTTCAAGGGTCTGGGAAAGGCTTATTAATTGAGCAAGCTATTTATTGAGCTTAAAATAGCCTACACTTCAGTCTAACACTATTTTATTAGATCTTTACCAGAAGGATCTAAAGTCCTTGAAAGAACTTAGCTCTAATTAAATATATCCAAAACCAGTTTCAGATTTTTTCACTGAGCCTTGATGTTGAAAGTGAATGTTCAATTGAAGATAACTTTTAGTTCACCTTCTGAAGTCAGGAGAAAAAGAAATGAGTTTTCCTCTAATGGTTAGTGACTTGTCTGCCTGCCTCTGAGACATGTAACGATTGCAGGCAATCACTAGCCCCACAGTTTTTGTTTTGTTTTTAATGGATCTGAGTAAACTTTTAAAAAAGAAGGATCACTTTAAGAAGGATGTGGAGAAAGAAAGCACCTTTTTATCTGAAAAAAATAAATTTTTCATGTGTTTTAAGGCTATATTATGAAAGGAGAGAGGAAAAAGGAGAGTGCTTATATTCTTCTGGTCCGGTGGAATGCTCACCAACCAATATTTAGTGACCCATTTATATGCAGAGTTCAGTTTTCTGGGTACAAATAGAAAAGACTCACATTTATTAAGTCATTACTATTCTCTACTGTTTCCTTCTTTTCTAGAGCAGAGGTTGCATTTTTAGGCTTACTGTCTCTGATGTGTTCTCATGATTGGATTTTAAATTATACGTTTGGTAAGAATATCACAAAGGAACCATAGGCTGGGACACAATATATGTCTCAAAATACATATAGATGGAAATTATATCAAGCATCTTTTTCTGATCACAATGTTAGAAAGCTAGAAATCAACATAAGGAAACCCAGAAAAAATACAAGCATATGGAAATGAAAGAAATGCTTTTGTTTTGTTTTTTTTTTAATTTTTTTATTAAAATATTTTAAAATTTACATATACTTGCCATTAATTGTAATCCCCATGTATTCCCCATCACCATCTCACCAGTGCACCATCACCTCAGTCCCTCGTGCTCCCATCTTCCCTCAACCCTCCCCCTCCCCACCAGGTGTCCCCAGTCTGAATAGTTCTTGAGTCAATGAAGAAATCAATAGGGGAATAAAAACTTATTTGAAGACAAGCTCCAGATCATATGGGATGAACTAAAAGCAGTATTCAGAAGCACATAGGAATGTCATTCTACATCAATGACTAAGAAAAATCTCAATCAAGCAATATATCAGAATTGGAAAGAAGAAAAATTAAGACAAAAATCAGCCGAATAAGATTATGTTGTTTTAGGTTAAAAAAAAAAATATCTCAGAAGAAATATGTGCTTTTCTGTATATCATATTAGGGATACAAGATGTTAGATGTCCAAATTGGCAATGTTGATTTGGATCACCTGCTCCTTGTGGTATATGACAGATTTATACATTCTAGCGTTCTCATTTTTGCCCTTTTAATTGATGAGTATCTCAGGGGAGATATTACTACACTTCACAAATATTTTATATTCTATATTTACACAAAAGTTCCCATAATAATTTTAGCATGAATTCTTGCCACCAGTGATTGTTACTGTAAAGTGCTAAAGAAGATTTTTTTATTTTCTTAATAGGATTAATTTTGCAAGGAAGAGTTGTCCTTCCCACATTTATCTACCATTTTTCCACTTACATCAATTAGATGTATGAATGTTCATATCTTATGGGTCCTAATCTATAATATTTTGTTGCTCAAGTTTTTCAAGGTTGGTCAGTGGAAATTTCATGAAAGTTTTTGTGCCCTTTCACTATCTTGTCCCCCTTTCCACCACTATTTTTATAAACACTTCCTTATGTTTTGAAGCACAGATGCTCAGGTAAATTTTGCATTTTTCCATCTGTAAACCTGGTACCAAACTCTTCTCCAGGAATCTCAAGTTCTTTTTATTGGAGAATGCTATATAGACAGTAAAGTCTAAATACTTAGGGTGCTTATTGCTACTGGGGTGTTAGTATATCTAAAAGCTTTCAGCAAACTAAGCTTAATTAAGCAAAAAACACATTTATGTTTATTTCTATATCTAGGCATTTTAATGCAAAGACAGTTTGCAGATGAACTTGAACTCTGAAGACAAGCTTCCTAGGCTTGAATCCCATCTGTACTGCTAAAAAGTTATATGAACATATCTGTGCTAGTTTTCATCCTCTGTTCAAAGGATTAAAGATTAGTGAAATAATATAAAATATCAATATTATAGATTACTTCACTCCTCTCCAATCACTTTCTCTTTCATAAAGTGCATATGTGTATATACTTACATGACATGGTATATTTTACATAGTACATATCCATATACATATATACCACTAGGATCAGTTTGTGATCTGACTGGCAAATATTCTTCATATTCTGAACAAGACATTCAAGTTCATTTACAACAACTACAGTGTCTCTTACCATCTCATTTCAATGTTAATTTTCACCTTAAAGACAAGGACAAATAGGGGACACTTGGGGGGAGGGGGAAGGGAGTGGGTTGAAGTCAGAAAGAGCACAAGGGACTGAGGCGATGGTGCACTGGTGAAATGGTGGTGGAAAATCCACAAATAATGTCAAATATATATAAATAAAGAAGAAGAGAAAAAAAAGTATTAAACTCAAGGCCTCCCTAGTGGCGCAAGTGTTAAAGTTAATGCTGTCCAGCTGTTGGCAGCCACTGTGGCATAAATTCAATCCCCAGCCAGGGAGCACACCCACGTGGCACAGCAGACCTTTCCTGTCTCACCCACGGTTCCTCTTAGCAGTGCATTTCAGTAAATCTGCCTGTTTTGCTCCCCACTCTGTCTCAGGTGACTCCTCTTACCCTCAGTACCTCTGACCTACACCCCAGTTCTTCTATTAAATAAATCTTTAAAAAATTGTTTTACTCTTCAGTGTTTGCTTACCTTTCTAGGTTGACCACTATTCTCTTTGGTAGAAAATCTGATACAAAATATCTGAAGAATTTTCACATTTACTGTGTTGTGTATAAACACCTTGACATCAACCAGCTTTTTCTTTGTTCAATCTTTATTAAAATGGAAGTTTCAAACAAGTTTACTTTTGCCATGTTTCTGGTAAAGATGATAAAACAAATTTATACAAGGATAACATAAAATATGTGCAACCTGTATAAGACTGATTTAATGAAGGATGCATTCGACTAGGAGTTTTGCCCTCAGATTTGTTTTGCAGGGTCTATTTTTACTGCTTTTGTGATCTTTGGGAAATCATCTTAGAAAACACCTCTCATATAAACAAAAGGAGTTGGCCATTTAGATAAATGTGAGTTTTTTCGATATAGGCTTAGGTATTAATTTTTTGAGGAGTGAAGTATTTTAATTTAATCATGTAAATATATTGAAATGTTCAGAGAATAAGAGCAGGAACAACATTCTCTAAATATTAATGATAATTAGTAAATGATTTTTGCTTTGGGTAATAAAAAAATTATAGAAAAAATTAGTCCTTTTTGCTTTTCAATTATTTCACATCCTTTAGTTCCCTAAAAATTAATATGACACTTTGAACTTAGATATTTCTATAGAAATAAACATTATACTGTTCAAATGCCCAAACTTATATTTAGCAGTGATATTTAAAGAAATTAGAGATTATTTCTAATGAGATAAAACTTCATAATCTCAGAAATCATTTGTATATTGAATATAGCAAATTAAATTACACCATATTATGGGTAGCAGGTATCACTTTCTCTTTCCTGCCGAATCTTCAGAAATATAGAGAAGGGTTTCATGTAACCTAATTATACCTTGAAAAATTGAAAACCACCAGATCACTTCTATAGTGATCTCTCAATTTTTAGTTGTTCTTCCAGGTGAGTTATTTAATGCATTTATAGCTTGGCAACAGTTAATAATGGATTATTATATGTTTGAAAGTTGCTAAGAGTATATCTTAAAAGTTGTCATCAAGAGAAAAAATTCATAACTATGTGTGATAAGGGATATTAACTAAACTTACTGTATCTTTAAGAAGCATAAATTATTCAATGATAGAATATGTGTTACAGAGAAAGAATGGAGAAAGATCTATAGGTGAAATATTTACAGAAATGGTTACTGAGTAATTTATTTGAATCGTACCTTGGTAATTTAAGAGAAACAGAGGAGAATGGAGTTGTGGTAACATTTAAAATCCAAATTTATAGATTTCTATCAATAGATGGGCTGTCCATAGAATTTAGAGGAGAGTTTTCAGGAAGTGGAGCAGAGTACGATATGTAAGCCAGACATTTATGCAACAGTAAAAATCCTGGGCTTTAGTTTTTAGTGACAGGAAATGCCTGGAAGAAAGGAGCATTAGCGATAATCAATGATATAGTAGTTACTATATTTTATTGGTTATAATGATGTTTGATAATAGTTTAAATGAAATATCTTGTATTTTTGTACTCTATTAGTTAAAGTTATCTTGGATTCAGTTAAAGTTATCTTGAGTCACTTGTATTATAAACTTCTAAAATTTTCCATTTACTTAGATATCAGCACAACAGTTCAAAGTTTTTAGCTGGTAACAGAAGTGTGAACAACAAAAAAGCTATTAAAGAGTCTAAAGATCTGAATTGATAAATTTGATGTTGGTGAAGTGGTTTTTTTTGTTTTTGTTTTTTTGCTGACATTTACACTTTTAAACCTGTCAGGAAGGAATTAAAATTCATGTAGAGAGTCCCACGAGTTTTCAAATGTCAGAGTTTTGATCAAGTGCATTTAATTTAAATGAACAACAATTATACACACAAAATAAGTCTTTCCCTTCCACACTGATGCCTTTTATAACTTTAAAGAAATCAACCCTGGCATACGTTTTACAACACAATATACGATATTAAAAATAATTTTAAATATTCATTGTTATTGCTAATTACATGAGCTAAGGCTGAAGAAGGGAAGAGATGTCCATTTGTCTCTACCTTTCATGTATGTGATGATCAGTCAATTGACTGGTTGTAAATTCCAGTGACTACAAGTTTTCAACTTTTCCTACACCATTTCTAAGGAAGTAGAATACCTACTAATATAATTTAGACATTTTTTTAATATGCAATACAAAGAAGTTTGATTCTTGGATGGATTAAAAAAGTGAAAGATAAAACAGAACTCACATTACCTGCATTCTGCAAATATTCTCAGGCTCTTTGGGGTCTGGATCAGGCCTCTGATGGAAAGTATGATAAGGTCAAAACAAAGCAAAACAACATGTTACCAAACATCATTTCTGTATCTTACACTTTTCAGCAGAAAACTGCTAACTCCTTAAGTAGTTTCTTTTGTGGTTCCAAGTAGAAAGTATCTATGTGTCATATCAGTTCAAAGCAGAATAAGTCCCAAATTGGGTCAGCCTAAACCTTGTAAGTTTAAAAATCACAGCCATTCAGTTCATAATTCTGTAGGTCAGCAATTTAGTCAGCGAGGCTCACTGTGGCATCTCAGTGTCTGAGGTTAGCAGCTGGAGGCTAGTGGGTCTAGGGTGGCCTCAGCTGGGAAAGCTCATTTCAGCAGTATGTGTTGACTCAACCTTCTACTGGCCAGCCTTAACTCATTCACTTAGTGTTGGCAGAGTTCAGAGAGAGTGACCATGTGAAAACTTCTTGATGCCTATACTTAGAACAGACATGTTTTCATTCTCTCTACATTCTGCATCCCCAAAAATCACAAGGGTATCAAGGTGAAAAGTAGTTTCTACCTCTTGTTGGGGGGACCTGCAAAGTCACAGAGCAGAGTTCATGAATACAGGAAGAAAAGAACTGGAACATTTCTACAATAGGTCTAGCTAACCTCTGTTGCTCTTAATATGGCTTTATACTCACTTCCAAGGACTGTAAAACCAACCTTGGATAACCAGTGATTTTGCATACATCATTTGTATATTTTTTGTGTGCATTTTTAAGAAATAGTTTTAGACTACATAAATTGTTAAGATTTTTGCCATTTTCTTTCAATGTTATTTTGGGTTAGCCATGATTGTAGTTCTAAATCCAATTTCCTCTTTATTGGAATATAACATTTTAGTGCATTACCATATATGTAAATATAAATATAAAATATGTAAATATCACTTGCCACATTTGTAGACTTTGGATGTTGCTGGATATTATTATAAAAAATGTAGTAATCAATGTTTTTGCAATTTCCTCTATTTTTGGCACACACAGGAATGTTACCAGGGAAAATCTTGGAAATCTGTTAGAAAGTTTATTTTCAATTTTATTAAATAGGTTTAACTACAATTTTTTCTCCAAGTAGCAGTTATCAGTTTGCAATCTCCCATTATTATTTCCAAGTACTCTAACAAAACTTAATGTCACCAGATTATAAATTGATGAATTAAATAATAAAATTTGAATTTTATTTTACCTTAAAGCACTTCTTATCTCCAAAGTATTCTGGCATTTATACAGGGGAACTGGACTGAAAAAGTTTCTAATAACACGGGATAATGATGTGCATGCTACCTAACACTCTTTGGGAATGTGTATGTCTTCCTGCATTTCATTATGTTCCCCAATTTTCTTCCATTAGCAACTTCTTCAAACACTAGTGGGTATGATCCTTCTCCTATGATACCTTCAATTCCAAAAGAGTCTTATTGGACATTGGTTAAGAATTGCTTCTGGGTGGGAATTCAAAACATATCTGTTGTGTTCCTATCAATTTCTTTTCTTCTATGAATACAACCCCAAAAGGAATATTCCTCCAGGCTAATTTTCCTAGAAAGACCTGAATTTGCACAAGGTACAACGAGCTCTTTGGATTGTCCTAGATATGGAGGTTGTTCTACCTTAAAAATTATTTTTTATAAGTTTACTTTCTAATTAAAGCAAAAATATTTAAATAACTTCAGAAATATGTATCAGTTATCTGGAAGAAGAGTGAAAAATGACTGAAGTACTAGACAATGCTAAATGCACTTATTAGTCATCATTCAAGAGTTTTAGGTTGAATTGTGTTTATTTACTGAATTTTCACATGTTAATTTCTTTTAAAATTATAGAATTTATATTCATAAATAAGTCTGGGGTTATTTCATTACTTTTCCATAAGTAAATTCATATTTTTATCTATATTAGGTAGTTATGTTTTCACTCTCAGATTACTGATTGTAGGGCTTATTGTTCAACAAAGTTTTTCTTAAATATTTTCTTAAATATTTTCAGTTTATTGCATTGCATCTCTAATTAAATATAGATTTTTTAATTCTTATTTCTCATCAATTTTTCATGTCCTTTGCATTCCATACAGTGAGATTTTGAGGCATTTTTTTCTGTTTGGCCATATTTGCCTTGCTAAAGTCCTAAAGTCAGCAAGATAACTTTAACTTTGCATTTTTATCATTCTTATCAGTTTTTTTTCCCCAAGTGTGACTCTACTATGGTTGACTTTTATTGGCACCAATGTGGATTATTACATTGAAAATTTGCATTGGAAACATCAGAAATGCTATTTCCTAGGATTCCCCCTGGAAAAATGTTAAAGATAGCTCAGCCATTTCTGTAATATCCATTTACTTATGTGGAAAGTGCAACAGGGATTTCAATTGATATATAAAGTCCAAGATTTTATTGAAGGAGTCAAAGATAGGCTTTATGAAAATCAATGACTAAATGTTACTAATATTTACATGGTTCTGGAATGCTAAACATACATCATAAACATTTTAATACTACTATAATATTTTTTTCAAATTTTAAGACTGTGTATGGATATACTCAAGATGGTTCAAATGTTTTGCTTTTCTGCAAGTGAATAGGTGAGGACTAGTTCCTTCTCTTGCATAACTAGAAAGGCCTTTGTCTTTGTTTGACTAATAGAAGGCTGTGAACTTCCAAGTTGCTGGGACTTCCAAGGTTAGGTCATTCCCTTCTGCCTTTTGGGATTTTTGCTTTAGATAGAAAGAGGAAAACACCAAATAGTAAGAAACCTTATTTTCCTGAAACAATGTCAAAAAGGCTCAAGTTAGATATGTGAAGTCAAATGGGGCAGGGTATGTCTCTAGCTTAAGGTATTCCAGCGAATCAGTGAGTTGAGGAGACCTTATTGAATATTTCATCCTTCAAGACATGAAGTTGAGAGGTAGCAAGCAACCCAACAGCTGTAAGTCAAATTTCAGGCTCTATACAAATATTCATGACAAGGCAATCCAGAATGAAGCTGTTAGATACTTTATTCCAGAGGGCATGAAGAAGTTTGAGATAACCATGGGGAATTGCCTCCCAGTACTAGCACAAGCAACTATGTAGATGAAAATTTCACACATGTAATTGAAAAGGAAATAGTGAAATTGAATGAATATCTAATCATTAGATTTTATTGGGCCAGAAGTCAATAGTAACTCACTCCTAGTGTCAAATATAATTTCTTTATGAAGCTTTGAGTAGCCATAATACTGTCATTTTCTATATGTGACTTCTGAAAAATTGTCTGAGTTTTCTCTAGTATGTATGCAAAGTGAGGTTTATCATAAAAAAATCATTCAATTTTAGCCCTAAATAACATCACTGCACTACTGGGGTGGGAATGTAACAAAATTTAAATGAAATGTACAGAGTAATAAATTTATTGTAAAAATCCATTCATGGCAGGAATAGATGCATGTTCTAAATTACTGAGAAGCTAATTAAGTCAGCAGTTCATGACCAATATTCTTAGGAAAAAATAAAAAGGCAGAAATCCAAGGGACAGCAAAAATCCTCTATGTGATTTCACTGTTGGATATTTTATAATTTAATAACATTCAATGTGGAAAAATAATAACTGATATGGGGTGAGAAAAATGTGTTTTATATAGCTGAATTAAGTTACTGTAAAGCAGAATATGACTCATCTTTGTATGTATACACATATATGATGGAAAGTTCTTGAACATTTTTTTTAAATATTTATGCATACAAGAGCTGGGTTACAGGCCAGAGGTGTGGGCGGTGAGAGGATCCACCAGAGACAGAGTGGGGAGCAGAACAGGCAGATTGACTGAAACACAATGCTGAGGGGAGCAGTGGGCAAAGTAGGAGAGGTCTGCTATACCATGTGGGTCCCCTCTTTGGTCAGCAGCAGGTATCGAACTTGTACTGTAGTGACTGTAATTTGCTTCATAGGGCATTGCTTAAGCCACTGCACCACCAGGGAAGCCCTGGTTCTTGATTATTTAATTCTTGTCCTTATGACTGGATACCAACAGATAGGATAATAATTTTTGTTATTTTGTTGTTTATTTATGAGCTGTGGTATCAACTGGAAATGACATGTTTATCAGAGGGGATCGGCAATAGTGAAATAACCTCAGTTCTGAGTTTCAGAACTTAGTTCTAAGTGTTTACATCTGAATGTCACTTTACATAAAGTCTGTACTTCATGTAAGGAAATAGTGAAAATAAAAGGAAATAGTGAAAATGAGTGAATATCTCATCATTAGATTAGAAGTCAATAGTTACCCCTAGTGTCAAATATAATTTCTTTATGAAGATTTGAAAAGCCATCACACTGTCATTTTCTATATGTGACTTCTGAAAAATTCTCTGCTTTTTCTCTAGTATATATGCAAAGTGAGAACTGGTAGAAAACAGGGTGTCTGTGGCATCAGTTTTATGACTTTTAATTTAACGTAGATGGTAGCTCTGAGAATGGTGACGATTACCAGTTTACAGATACAGATTATATGCCTTTTCAGACTACTGTGTGAAGAAATGTATGGTGCTTTAAGTTTTCTGGCGTTGAAGGGAAATGATTCTTATATAATTTTGAACCCAAAAAATAGGTTTTTAAAGACAATGACAATACCTATGGTTTCAACTGACATACTAATGGGTCTCAGTGATATATTCAAATTTGTGCAGAACCTGAACTTCTTCAGAACAAAACTATACAAATTTGTCTTGTTAAATATAGTAGAACTTAATGATAGTTTTCAAGATTGCTGTAAAATACATTTGTATATTATACCGGTTTTTGAAATATGTGTGATAAAATTTCTGAAGAGAGGGAGAAAAAGTGTGTGATTGGTGTTTGACTCTTGTCACAAGATAATTTCTTTGATCTTCAGAAAGTATATGGCATATGTTTAAAAGACATTTTTGAATTATATATAATAAAACATGAAAAAGAATTCTTTCCAGGGTAGTCTCTTTAACTATCATATGCTTATCAAATTAGCCTCAATAGAACATATGTTTTCTTCAGTGAGAAATAGCTGTTATTTTCAGAATTTTTCTTTTTTTGGTAAGTTTTAATTCCCAAAATTATAATGGAGCATCCAGTGTTTAATCATTTGGTAAATGAGGATTTCTAATTAATAGAAAGAGTATCAGAAAGAAAATCTATCACGTGTAGACATTCACCTGTGGTTGTTTACCAATAAGCTGAATACAGGAATAACAATGAATGACATCACACAATTTATCATACTCATTTATATGTGATCAATTTTGTTATCATTACTAGTTACTATTACTACAATGACTTAAAATAAATTTTATTCATACAGTTTAAATAAGATAGATTCTATATTTCTTAAATGTATTGTTTTGTATACCCATTAAGTGTCCAGTAGCTATTAAAACTTGCAAAATGCTTTTTTATATGCCTCCCTATTGTACTTTTATAATGGGACCCCAGAGTGTCTTCTCTCTGTGTATGGATGTTGTTTTGTAGAATTCTCTGTAGTTTTACTCACAGTTCTAAGCCACTCTTTGCCTTTCTGTTCTTTCTTGACCACATTTAGTTACCGTGGTGGTGCAAGGGGTTGAGCACCGCACTCTGGGGCTTCTGCAGCCACTGCAGTGCGACTTCAATCCCGGGCCAGGTAGGGGACACATAGCACAGCAGACCTTTCCTGCCTCGCCCACTGCTCCCCTCAGCAGTGTATTTCCGTAGATTTGCCTCATCTGTTCCCACTCTCTCTGATAAATCCTTTCACACAAACCCCATGTCAGCAAACCCTCCCGCCCCTTCATCCCCCGCTCCCCCACCCCCGCTGCCCTGTGCCTCAAGCCTGTACCCCAGCTCTTGTATACATAAATAAAATTTATAAAAAATATATTAAAAAGTTTAGTGACAGAGATAGAACATTAGTATACATAATACCCCTTTCAAGACTTTTCAAGACTTATCAGGTTAATAAAATGTCCTAAATGGTAAAATCGTTGTACCATGCCTTTCTTTTCAGTTATTTTTATACATACAAAGATGTTTGGGCTAGGCAGGAGAAGTCTTACTTTGCATGTGGGTTAGCTCCCTGGCTGGGGATTGAACTTGTGCTGTAGTGCTTGCCAATGGAGTTATAGTCCTGAGACTTAAACCCTTGCACCACCAGGGAGGCCCCCTATCTATATTTCTTAGTAAGAAATTGTGCCAAGCTTCTTTCTTGAGATAATAACATAGGGACTATTGTAACTCATCAACTAAGGAAAAAATCAATTAAGGAAAAAAACTCTTAGTTGACTCAGAATACCCTTACATCCATACCGCTCCTTCATTTTCTGCTTCTACATTTCAGTTTATGGGTCTAAATGGTTTCAAGGTGTAGAGAAGTCTAATTACATGACTCACAATATTAACATGGAAACTATTCATTTTGTTTCTTTAAAGATTAGCTCTGAAACTATAGGTGGAGACTGGTGAAGAGGAACATTATTGGAGCTGGCAGCCTTAGTAAGTTAGGAGGTAAGAAGACTCAGTATAAAGTATATGCAGTTCTTAGCTTATATTAGATAGGGGGTCATGTGGCTGAATCTTCATAAACCTCAGAATTATAGGATACAAGGATTTTTTTTATATACTCTAAAGGAAGCAATTGTTAACTAAGAGAAGGCCTCTGGGAAATCCAGATGACTCAAATATGAATTAGTTCACAGGGCCCAGACCAACTTTGTAAACCATCACACAGGATCCTAGAGACAGACCAAACATCTTGGCAGAGCCAATTAAGAGTAATCATGAGATTGGATTGCAAATGAACATGCACGCGCACACACACACACGCCTTTTCCCCATCTGGGTGAGAGAATGAGAATTGCTGAGAACCCTGAATTAACAAATTTTGAACTTCAGATTCATGGGTTTGCTTAGAATTGACTTTAGATTTCATTTTCTGCCTTTAGGCATAAACAGAGAGTCCCACAAATGTCAGTGAACAAAACAAGCAAAAATTCTTGTATTCAGTAAAATTAAGATGCTAGAAATTTAAGTAATACATAAATAATTTATATAGGGACTAAGACATATATGTAGTTAGAGCTATTTAATGATTATAGTTTTAGTTGATATGTAAAGAAAATGTAGAAATATAGTTATATTTAGGCATACATAAAATTATATTTACATGTACTTTCATTTTATAGTATTAAATTCACTAATGTAAATAGCAACATGATGTTAAATTCTACTGAGTTACAAAGGAGAAAGAACTGATGATATATGCCTCATGGTTAGCTCCATGCTATTTGAGATGCATCCAAAGGGTAGACAGGATTTAGGGAGACAAAGAAGGAAGCATAGGCTATTTAACAAGGAAGATATATATATATATATAGAGAGAGAGAGAGAGAGAGAGGAAGATAGAAAAAAAAGTTCAAAGCATGAAATTTCACAGGAGTAGAGAACTCATAAATATAATTACCATGAAAAACAGATAAGAGGTGATTTGAAAGGATGTGAATAATAATATAATCTGAATCTTTACTCTTTCCTCAGCTGAATATTTTTCTATCTTTTTCTACAAGACTTACTGAAAACTTGATTTAAATGGGTTATACCACTGCTATAATGCTTATTTGAAGGGACGGATTTATTTTTCAATGCCTGATACAATTTCATTAACAAGCTATACTAAGGTTATTTTCTTACTATTTATAAATGAATGTAAATGAATACTATTTATAAATGAAATAATATCTGAATATTACACTTTTCCTAATTCTAAAAGTGAAAAACTATCACTGAATAAATATATCTGAAAAACTATCAGTGAATAAATATATCTCACATGTCTAGTCTGTGATGTATACAATTTCAGTGCACAAAATGTATAATAGAATATTTTAAGTATTAATCAAAATAACCAAAAGTTATTTAAATATTGCTGAGGATTTATTTGAATAAGCAAGTAAATATTTGGCAGAAGGGCAAAATTGTGCTTCACGTAATGTCATTAAAAATTTTAAGAAAAACTCAAACATCAACCTGGACATCTCAATTTGTTTCTTAACCATTTTACTTTTCTTTTCCTTATCTATAAAATGGGAATAATGTCTGATTTTTGCATTGTTTGAACTACTAGACATCAAAATACATTTTGTCTTAGCTCAGATGTTTCTCTACTTGTGGTTTATGTGTCATTAAATAATACTTTGATAATACTTTGATAAGCACTCAAGTTTGATTTTAAAATAGTTACTTGTGTTTGAAAGTAAGTCAATTGAAATTGCTTTAATTCATATGACTTCACTTTAAAATTTATTGTAAAACAGTTACATTAAAAATGTATGACTCCCATTTCACTTTCATCACTTTTTCTTTTTTGTCCCAAGATACCACAATGGACTATTATTTAAATATAAAGGCAAGTCTAAGAATATTGACAAAATTTATAAAGTTGTTTTCCTGTATTTCAAAGAAAAAGAAACAATGCTTATCTTTTAATAATATAGAATTTTACTACTTTGGAAATTACTCTCCCGAAACTGTGTTGTCACTTACATAAGACTTATGTATCCATGGTCTAGCTACAGAAAATCCAATTAATATCTTATAATTTTGCTTAGAATAGCAACCACAAACCTTTTTTGAATTATCACTAGAGCAAAGATATTATTGGTTCTGTTAGGATAGGGAATGGAGCTGATATGTATTTTGTATTTCAAATCGTTACTGAAGTCTACATATCTAGAAAATAGATTAAAACTAGAATTTTCTAACTCAGAAACTATTGATCTTTTCACTTCATATTGAAAAAACAGGTGTAATTAACAATTGGTAGGTCAAATATTCAAGTACCTGAAATACAGGAAACTTTATAAATTATAGAAACATAGGTTGAAACCTTAACTGCTTTCTCATATTTATTATAAGTACACAGATTTATTGAGGCAATATTGGCTTTATCTTGTCAAAATTAATAGCAAGTGATAAATGACTGACTTTACATATATGTCCAACTCAAAAAGGTAATTGTTTGGATGACCTTAAAATTAAACACACAATAATTACATTTGTAATTCTTAAGTATATTGTCTTACATATTTTTATCCTTATGATTGAATTTTATAGCATCATAATTATATTATAAATGAGACATATTGAAATCAGAAAGTATAATTATAGCAGTAATTTTCTTTTCCTCAATATAACTAAGTTAGTAATATTGTCATTAAACTCTTGACATTAATATGTAAATGCAATCATCTTCACAAGAAAAAAAATAGTGTAAATTTTATAGTCCTCACTGTATACTATAGTGATAGTTGTGTTTTTTTTTTTAATGGAAATACCATTTAAAGTCCCTGAATCCAGTCTCTTACAAGCAGCTAGTAGGATAATAAAATCATTCCTCCTGCTTCAAATTCTTTATGGTTTCCATCACACTCAGAGAGAAATCTATAACTTATCATGACCTCTAAAGGCTTCTGTAATCGTCCCCTGTCTCTTTATAACCTCAGCTTTTCCCCTTCACCACCTCACTAAGCTTTAGTCATGCTGACCTCTCTTTCCTTACTTTGTATATCAACTTTTCCCTCTTTCAGCCTTTGTACTTGGTTCCCTCCTTAAGCAGATTAATTCCCCCTTCCCTGCTCCCCACCTCCCACTGCCAGATTTTTGCTTGGCTGATTCTGTTACATAATTTAGGTCTAATTCAAATATCTTTCCTGTATGAGAAAAGTTTATGGTCTTTTCTCCTGTTTCCTTTACTTTTACATACAGTGCTTACCTCTGACACTTTTGTTGTCAAATGTGTGAAGGTTTGTTTTTTTTTTAAAGATTTATTTATTTATGCATACAAAAGCTGGGGTACAGGCCAGAGTCCAGGGAGGTGAGAGGATTCACCAGACAGAGTGGGGAGCAGGACAGGCAGACTGGACAGAAACACACTGCTGAGGGCAGCAGCGGGCAAGGCAGGAGAGGTCTGCCATGCCATGTGGGTCCCCTCCCAGGTTGGCAGCAGGGGTCGAACTCGTGCTGCAGTGGCTGTGATTTGCTTCATAGTGCATTGCTTAACCCACTGTGCCACCAGGGAGGCTCCTGTGTGAAGGTTTTTCACCATACCAAGCAGTTCTCTGCTATACCAGTTGGGTGTCCTACAACTTAACTCAATTCTGACACCATCTACCTGGTGATGATGTCAGAATCTACAGGTTATGGACTCGGTCCCACAAGATTGTACCCACTCTAATTCAGATGCCAATTACAAATAGTAAGTCCCCAGTTTGCCCCTTGGACCTTCTGTCCAATAGGGCTACAAATTGAAGGTTCCCATGCCTATTCTTCAGGTTTGATTAATTTGCTAGAGCAGTTCACATAACTCACAAAATCCACTTATGTTTACCAGTTTATTAAGAGATGTGCTAAAGGATACAGATGCGTAGCCAGATGAAGAGATATATAGGGTGCAATTTTGAAGGGGAGGGGATGTTTGCCCAGTGCGGGAGCTTCTGTGCCCATAAGGTTGGGGCCTGAGTCCCTTCTAGAACATGAATATGTGTGCTTACCTGGAAGCCCAGCAAACCACCCATGGTTAGGGTTGCATTCACAGAGGCTTCTTTGCCTAGGATGATCAACTGTTAACTTCATTTCCAGTCTTTCTTCTTTCTCAAGAGAATGGGTGATAGGCTTGAGAAAAATTAAAGTTTCTAATCAGGCTTTGGTCTCCCCAGAGATCTATCCTCATCTTAGAGCCATGCAGGAGGCCACCTGGAGCTGCTTCATTAGAATAACAAACCCTCTTTATCACCCAGGAACTTAACAAAGGTTTCAGGAACTCTATCAAAAACTGGGGTCAAAAACAAGAAGATATTTCTGGTGCTCTTAACACTTAGGAAATTGGAAGGAATTTTTAGCTGTTCTGTGACATAAACTGGGGGCAAAGGACAAAATATAAAAAAAGTTAACTTACCTCCTAGCTGTTAACTGTTGTGATATGCAACACCACACTGATAAAGAAACTGATGGGAGTCACGGAGCAGCTGCACAATGCAGGATGCTGCTGAACAAGCAGAGTCCTGGCCTTTTTATTGAATGAATAATCATCAAACATCAGTTACGTGGGGTAGGAGGATAAAGAGAAAAAAATGGGTGAAAGTAAAGAATGTATTTTTGTTATTTAGGCTTGGGGAAATGTGAGTCTGCTGACCAGATAATTATTATTTATTTGATGATCAAGAGTTGTATTCAAAACTGCATCCTTGGACCTTGGGCCAATGTTCTAATCTTATCAATAAAGCATTCCACTGATCAGTTTCTGGGGTCCTTCATCATCTACCAGTCCTCAGCCCCTCTGTGTTCCTGTGTTCCATCGTCTTGATGCATACCCTTCCCAGAGTGATCAAGCTTTCTGCTCTTGATTGATTTAAAAATCACCTTGTAAGGTTTGGTTCCTATGACTGACTGACCGGTTTCTAAAGGGCAGTTCTGACCTTGCATAGGAATGCAGAACTGCATGTAACAGTAATAGTGGCATAATAGGCCACTTAAATCTAGCAGACCCACAATTAACATACCATCTCATTTTATTTTGGCTTTGTACTTGTCCTTACCTGAAATCACCTAATTAATTTATTTGTTTACTTGCTTCCCACTAGAATGTGAATTTTATTTTATGAGAACAGGCACCATTTCTGTCTTGTCACCACTCTATTCCCAACATCTAAACATGTAGATAGATTCTCAATTCATCATGTAAATTAGTAAATGGAAATCAATCAAGATCTATTATTTTTCTTCAGCCTAGAGCTGAAGGAAAAGGATATATCACTGGTAAGACCATTTTGACTGGGGATCATTCAGTTAAGTGAAACCATTAGCTTTACTGACTTTTAATGTGATTTTTACTAGACTTATTTAGTCAATTCAATCAAAATAGTCAATTAATTCCATGTGTTTTTTAGGGTGCTCTTTTTAACAGACAGATCAATCCAGCTATTCTCAACCCAGGTTTCCAAAGCACATAAGTTTGAGAAAAGTTAAGTCTTTCAAGCTTGTTGTACATATACACTCAACTATGGTGTGTGTTGTCATACCATCTTATTTGTGGGTTCCCACATTTTGTTGTCCTCCAACCAGAACTATACCTCTCCCTGCCTGTTCTGAAGCTGTTCTCTTCTGTCATTGCTACTAGAGTCACTCGCTGTCAGCACTAGTGCCAAGGTCTAGTGCCAAGACAAGTTTTCTATATCTAATGCGTCTCTACCATGTTTTCCATGGTACTGTTGTTAGAGTCAGAGTTTGTCTAAACTTAGCTGACTGAAACTTGAAAAAGGACCTACAGGCCTACTTCCCTATCTAGTAGGTCAGCTGGTCCCATACCTTAGGCTCTCTTGGGCAGTTAAGGGCAGGGCGTAAAAAACAGCTTTTTATCTTAGAATGTTATCTTAGAATGTGCAGGACACAGGGCAGAAGCCCGCGCCTGCCAAAATGGATCTCCGGTACAAGTTTAAACATGTTTCTCTTTAAAGCTATTTGCTGTGCTCATTGTGTGGGCTTTGAGCTCTCAGCTTATTGGCTGCAAACTATGTAATGGCGGGAAATTGGCTATAAAAGCTCACCCTTCTACTTCTCGGGGTCTATCACCCCAGCTAGACCTGCCTGTCTCAGTTGGATGGTCGGCCCCTGCATGCAGAGTAAAGCTCTACTTGAATGTCACATCCCTGTATCCGTTCTTTGTTCTTTTGGGGTGCCCACGGAAACTCGGTCCTTTACACTGTGTAGGCACAAGCATATTGCCTTGTCTATGGAGAAAGCGAGGAAATCCTTTCCCCTCCCTTGGTTTGTTGCTCTGTTACCTGAGTTCCCAAAGCTGCTTTGTCTTTCATCATCTCACAGAGCTTTCTATCTTTGTTGAGTTTGTTTTTGATGTTATAATGGTGTGCATCTTAAAATTCATTAGCTCTTTAGTTTTTGATCATAATCTTTCTGAGGGATTCCAACACAAATCCCAAAGGATTGTGCCAGATGATGCAGTAACCTGAGGAAGGCAGATGTTGTGCTTAGAATCATATTTCCTCTTTGCTCCTGAGATAATTGTTCTAAGTCATGTTTTTGTTTGATTTCCTTTCCGTGACCTTCATCAATTAGACCCCAGTCAGTCCTGTCTACACCAAAACTCTGATTTTAGCAAGTAGCACAGGACAGTTACAAATCTTAAGTCTTGCTTGTTTTAAATTGCGATTCCTGCTATATTCAGGAATAACACACTTCCTTAGTTAAAATAGGAAGATTCTGTATCTTTGAGTCACTGAAAAAGCTACTTAAAACCCTTGTTATATGTCAAAATGTATAAATACCATTCATTTCAACAAGGGTTCACCTTCAGGGGTATTTGGAGACAAATATTCAGCAAACAATCAATAAAATAATGTAAATGATTGTTAATACCTCAAAGGAAATATACAGAGTACACCATATTTTCAGTACTCTTTAAAGTAGTCCTTATTTAGGAGTGAGAGTAGGGAAAAAAATTTTTTTTTAAGTGAAGTTGTTAGGGGAAAAGACCCTCCTGAATGGATTACAAACTTCAACCCCCATTCCAAACCTACAAAATCCAAAAACTACAAATCCCATAAACTCATTATCAAAAAGCAGATCACTGGGACTGAAGGGTAGAGTTAAGCAGCCAGGCTAAATATAAAAGCAGACATATGGGCCTTGGGGGGTCGCTTTTTCCTGGGGAGCCAGCTCTCAGCACACTGTTGGGTTCCAGCTCCAAGGAACTGGTAAAATATTTACAGATCTGTAGCCCTCTCTCCCCCTTGTATTATTCACTATGTTATTTCCCCTTCCCTTATAAATAAAACTCTTTATTAACCTTTGTTGTGTGTGCCTGCAGTTAGGGCATTATAAGTACCGTTCGAGCACGTGGGTAAGGACCCAGTCAGGCAAACCCATTTTATATAAGAGTTGCCCTGTAAAAAAGTTACATTGCAGTGTCTTTGCAATTAACTGGTCAAACAAACTTGAACATCTTTAACACCACTCATATGGAGGAATACTTTTTTAAATCACAAGGTTGCTTTGAAACTCAAATGAAAAAGTTTTTAAAGTGTGCTGTTTCTTAGGAAGAAATAAATCCTTGTAGTTGTCTACCACTATCTTTTGTATCAGAAATTACAATGTTCATTTTACAGATGGACTAAAACAAACTCAGGGAGATTTGTTAAGGTACTTTGGTGAGGATTCCGAGACTGAGAAGAGATCAATGGGAAAGACTATTACTGATTAGTGTTATCTGACACCAATATATTATTGACACAGAAGCTGCAAGAAAGAAAGTTTCTGGCAATCTTAATAGCAAAAGGAAATCATCACGTTCTTTTTACATATAAAACATTTTCTGCCATCAAACAACTTATTGTCTAGCATAGCTAACTGAAAATACATGGCATTTGTGTCAATGATCTCTATGAGGAATTGCTGAAAACATACAGGATTATAGGAGTTAACCTGACTATTATCAAAGAAAATCATTTAAGTATATTGCTTTCTCTGAGTTACTAGTTCCTTGCCATGAGATTCAGGCCAAGTTCCCAATCCATTTCAGAAAGTTTCCCAAAGTTTTTAAATCAAAATATACAAAGTATCCAGCATCAGGAGGATCTTCTCATCTAGTGCCAATCCTTAAAACAAAACCAAGAACAAAGGGAAATATTGATCTCTTCCTTGGCAAGGAATTTCCTTGAGATTGGTATTCAGATTAGGTCCTAACCAACTCTTCAGGGTTTCTGAAACCCTCAGTGACCTATATTTTGTGTATCATTGGGATAGACAAACACTTATCATTCTTCGTAATGTCTCCCTTTTCTACTTTATGGCAGCAATTCTCTGGAGGATATTTTGGATTATTATAACTGGGGGGCGTTAGTACCTAGCAAGTAATGGTCAGGAATGCAAAGTAATTTTACATTACTTTGAAAATGGAAAAGAAGTAATCATTTACTATTTTTTTTTCTGTAAAAATACTGGTAGAAAAGTAGTAAATGTAAAGTCATCTGTCTGAAATCACCTCCAAATCTTCAATATCTTGAATATCAGGCCTCTTTAATTATGAATACAATTCCTTCAATACATCTAAAGCACATGACAAGCACAATGATAGACAGCTTTCCTTCTGCAATCTCTGTGAATAGACTTAACTCTTATTTTCAGAGACGTTTAGATAGAAATTCCAAGTATATGTTAATTTATGAACTTGATTTTGGTCTTTCATCAAATTGTTCTCTGTGTGATATGGTTATATAGTTATTTGCAACTTCAATCTCATTTTACCTCTCATTTCTGCATAGTTAGAAGAAAATGACACCAGCATATAAGAAGATTCTTTTCATTCAAATTCCATGTAGTAATTAAAATATAATGAAAAGATTTATTTTTTTCTCAAATCACTGTGACATAATAGTTCAAGAAAATGTGTGACATCTCTTTTTCTAAGTAAGGCTAGTAACCTAATATTGTCAGTGGAAACCAAAATAAACATGACAATACTATAATATGCAAGTTTGTTTACAATTAATATGTACAATTGCATAAATGTTTAAAAATGAATATTATTTATATTGTGATGAACTTTTAAATTTATTTTCATTTACTTGAAATAAATGAGTTCATGATTCTAACTTTTATTGTGTAGAGGTTTTTGTATGGTTCTTTTTTTTTATATACCAAGATAAAAATAGTGATGTATTTAATGTCACTAATTTACCCCAATTATTCACTTTCCTTTTTTATAAATCATGTCTAGAAAAATATTGAGTTGTTTTTCTTATGAATTGGTGTGTGGTACATTTTATCTAGGATATTTGTTTAATATTTAAACACTGATATTTTGAAACTTTTCCAGAGGGTTTTCTATGACTTCAGTACCACCCCCTAAAAACAATAAAATATACTGTTGGTGAAGTAATTGTTTTACCTGGAAACTGAGGAATCCCAAGAACATTTCAAAGGTCCATTAATTCAACATTTTATATATAAGAGATCCAGAAAAGGAAAGTTAACCAATAGATTGTATATAATAGATTTCGTACCACATTAAGCTAGGTCACCTGGGTAATTCTGTACATTTTGTCTTCCCTATTACAATAGGTGTAATCTTGCTAGCTTTCTGCAATTATGTCTCCTTTCTTCAAGTGTCCAATAACTTTTCTTCACATTCCTTAGTCCCCAGTAATAACCCCAGTAAATGTCCAAATTTTATAAGTAATGGGGTCAAAGATCTTTGCTAAAACTGTCCTTAATGTCCTATGTTCCAAAACAACTACCTTATTTTAAGCACTTAGATGGTAGCAACCCAATTTTGTTACCAAAAATCTATATTAATTCTTTATTGCTATGTAACAAATTACCCCCAAACTTAGTGATTTTGAACAACAAATGTTTATTATTTCACATGTCTGTGGGCATCGAGTTTAAGAACACCTTAATTGGACTGTAGTGCTTCAGAATCTTTTATTAAGTTGCTCAACGTGTTGCCCAAATTAGTCATATGAAACCCTCCTAATTCTGGATGGCCCATTCCCAGAGTGACTCTCCTGTATGACTGTTGAAAAGATGCTCAGGCCTTAACGTGTGGCCTCTCCATAGTGGCCTGAGTTTTCTTGGGATATGACAGGTGACCCCACTAATGAGAGTGACCCAAAAGAGACCAAACAGGAGCCCAATGCGTGGCCTCTCCCTTTCATTTCTAGCCTGGGAGATGACATATCATTACTTCTGCCATTTTTTATTTGTCATATGAACTAACTCTGTAGGAGAGGATACCAAAGGACTGTGAACCCCTGAAGCTGGAATTTTTGTAGAATCTTGGAGGATGACTGCCACATGCTCCTCTGTAGTTCAAGTGTCCTTAGCTGCAGGTCTCAGGGGACCACTGACTTACTTTTTATTACCCTAAACTGGTTTGCACGTTTTAACATTTTCTATAAATGTTTTGTATTTCGCTTCTGTCACAGAGCATAATTTTAGAGTTATCTAAGTAGATGGGTACATTAGAGCTTTGTTCATTTTCACAAACATTCAACATTTTATTTATCTACTTGTTCATTGACATTTGGTTTTCTGCTAGGTTTGTATATTAAGAATAAAGCGTCTATGAACATCCGTTTCCACATGTTTGTGTAGACATTTGATTTAATTTCTTTTGACAAATAACTAGGAGTGGAAAGACTGAGTCATAGTAGGTACGTAGATAATTTTTTAAGAAATGGCAACATATTTTCAAGATGTTATACTATTTTACAGAGATAAATGAGATACCAATTATTCCACATCCTTGCCAACATGTGGTATTTGTATGCTTTTTAATTCTAACCATTCTAATGTCTATATAATGGTATCATGTTATGGCTTAAATTTACATTTCCCTGATGACTAATCAAGCTGAACATCTTTTCATTTGCTTAATTGCTATTCGTTTATCTTCTTTTTTGAACATGGATTGCTATTGAAATCCTTTGCCCATTATGAGAGTTTATAAATTATGGATAAAAGTCCTTTGTAAGACATGGTATTGTGAATATTTTCTCCCATTCTATGGCTTTCTTTTCATTTTCTTAATGATGTCTTTTTAAGTGAAAGAGAATTTTAATAAAGGCCAATTTTCAGCATTTTATTTTATAGTTCTTATCAAATAAATCTTCCCTAGTTTCAAGGCTATGAAGATTTTAAGCATTTTTTATTGAAGTGTTATAATTTTAACTTTTACATTTAAATATATTCCCATTTTTGAAATAATTTTATATATGGCATAAGATCACTGATTTTTCTTCATATAGCTATCCAGCTATTTCTGGATTTTTTTTAACATAATTTCCTGAAAAGATTACCTTGAACTCTTGACTGAAAATATTTTGACAATATACTTTTTATACATATTTATATAAAATATATTAAAATATACCTTATATAGACACATATTTTTATATCTGTATCCTGATTGGTCATTTGATTTGTGTGATACTCACAGACTTGGTTATTGTAGCTTTATATTACAATCTTAAATTAGACAAACTTCATTTTTTCTTCATATTGCCTTGACTTTTCTATGTCAATATAAATATAATAAACATATCAATTTCTACCAGTAAGTTTATTTGAATTTTGGAGGGTAATTGCATTCAATTTATAGATCTTTTTGTGGATAATTAATATTTAAATAATATTGAATTTTCTGTTTAATGAACATGGTATCACTCTATATTTATTTGGGTCTTTAATTTCTCTCTGCATCATTTTCTAGATTTTAATGTAGATGTCTTACAAATATTTTCCTAATATTTAGGATCTCTTTAAACTATTGCAAATAGTGATTTTATGTTTTCCTTGAGTTCTTTGTTAATATGTGGAATACAAATAATTTTTGCTCTTTTGTAATATTATCATATTATTCAGGGTTCTCCAGAGAAATAAATCCAATAGGAAATACATACATTGGTGAAGAAAATCCTGCTTTATTCAATCTGCTGATTCAAATGTAAATCTCATGTGAGAACATTCTCACAGACATACTCAGAAATAATGTTTAACTAAACATCTGGGCAGCCCTTGATCCAATCAAGGTGACATAAAATTTAACATCACAATTTTACACTTTGTCATTTGCTGCCCTTACCCATGTCCTTAAACAACACTCAGTCTCCAAATGAAGACAATGATAAGATTGTAATTCCATCAAACAGGGTTGGGGGGGGCAACTATCTTGTGCACAATGAAAAACACTAAATCTTTTTGCAGAAGAGGTTAAGTCCTTGAGTGATGTTTACTTTTCTTCTCAATATCCTGTAACTTAAATATTTTAATATTCAATTAACAATACTCAACAGCTAGGAAATAAAGTCAATACACATTATGTTACATGATAAAGATATAAAAAAGGACAAAACCAGATATTTACATATAGATGTACAAATGCCTTCATAACAAATAAAGTGGGAATATTTATCATAATTATCATCTTCATTTCTTAACTGATAATGTGCTTGTACCTGTTTTTTATACTCCCTTCTTTAGCTGACTTTTTGTATTCCCTTTGTCTTTAGTAAGCAACTCAATTAATTGTGGCTCTTTATCTGGTAGGGTGACCCAAACTTTAGTCCTGAATGGTCTGGACCAATAATAATCCTGTTTGGAATGGATAGTTGTAGATTTCTGTTGACATAACCTATTCCCCTTTTCAATCATGATCAGTCACCCTAGTCAGTTCAGTGTTTCCTTTCTTCGTCTTTTGATTCGTGGGTATGAAGAACCCAAAGTGTCAGGATTAGATTCTAGTTTTACAGAATCATCATTTTATCTCCTGATAATGTTTCTCTATCTGGAATTAAAACGTCTACCCCAGCAGATCATGAGATGTGGTAACAGAAAACAAAACTTCTGCTAGTAGATCACTAAGGGTAACAGTGAGTGGTACCATTCTCATTTCTACTCCTTGATTCCTGGACCCTTGACTTTGACTTTGAGAGATATATAACACATGTCAGATACATACGCAGGGTAAATACTGATATCTGTAAAACTCTGTGCCAAGCAAACTGCTTCTGACTGGTCTTACTAATAGGGCTGGAGAAAAAGACATTTCGCAGATCAGTTGCCATATACTAGATATGAGGGGATGTGTTAATAACTATAGTAAGGAAATCCTATCTGTCATAGCACCTGCATTTGGAGTCACTTACCAGCTGATTAAGCTTATTAAAATCCACTGTCATTTCCAAGATCCATATGATTTCTACAAAGGCCAATCAGGTGAGTTGAATAGGGAAGTGAGGGAAAGCGCTAGCCCTACAATTCGATGGTGTCACGAATCTTTGTAACCCCTCCAGGAATGTAATTTTTCTTTTGGCTAATTGCTTTCTTCGATGGAAACAATTCTTGTGGCTTCCACTTGGCCTTTCCATCATGATAGCCCTTATTCCAAAGGACAGGGAACCTATGTGGGAATTCTGCTGACAGCTAAGTATACCAATTGCAGTATGTGTTCTAGAACTGGGGAAACACCATAAGATAGGTTTGGGCACTCACTGGACCCACTATGAGAGATACTTGAATTCAATTTCTACTGATTGCCTGACTTCCAGAAGCCATTTCTCTGATAGACCACACTGTAGAATGTGTTGTTTCCTTTGGGGAAGACTGGGAAAGTTTTGCTTCATATTTCTCTTTGAAATTTGCTGTTTCTTTACACCATATTTGATATCTTTCTTTTGATTAGGGAAGATTTTAACCATTATTTCTTCAAATATTTTGAAACTCTACTCCTATAACTCTAGTTTTACAAATGTTCAATTTTTAAATATTTTCTTTTCATTCATTATAAATATATTTTTCCTTTATCTCATTGATTGCATTTATATTAACTACTCTAAAAGTTTTATCTGATCATTCCAACATCTGGCTCACCTTGAAACAGTCCTCCATTGTCTTTTCCGTTGGGAAAGAGTGACATGTTTTTGGTTATTTGTAGTCAGTTATTTTATCATGGAAATGCTGAATGTCAAATCCAGATTATATTACAATACCCCCCAAAATGATCGTGACTTATTTTAAGAAGTAATTAAATTAGCTATATTCACATTGCAAATTTGATCACTCCTACTTATGTCTTATTCCAGCTTATGTGCAAACTGATTTTAGTCTTGTCTGTATGTTAACTATTTAGGAATCAGTCAGAGAAGTGGTGGGGCAGATTTTACAAATCTAACATAGGATTCCTCTTCTCTAACTCACTTTTCTACTAATTCCCTCAACTTTTAGCAATGTTCATCACCTCAGACATTGTTAGTGGGTCCTTATATAAAAATAGGATTTTTAAAAGTTTTAGATACTTTGTGTCATACCCAGTTATGATCAATCCACCTGCTAAACAAATTGAAAGCTCAGCATGTGCTTTCTTCCATAGTTAGACCACTTTCCAAAATCTGCCTTAACTTTATTCTCCAGTGCCTCAGATAGTTGGATTTTTTTGTATTTTTTTTTCCTCAGATGCAGTTGTTTTCTGCAGCAAGTTGCTGTGTTATACTCTGCCAATACTAGAAGTAGAGTGCTATGGTTGCTTAGTATTTTAGCCTTCAAACTAATCATGCATTTCTGGATGATACTAAAATGAAGATTATAAAGTTGAAAGACATCCTCAGCTTCTCAATATTAAAAATTTAAGGGACCTAATTTCAAATACACTGTGAAAATCATCTTTAATATGTACTGTATGATTTCACAAGATACTTCCAAGATGAATGGTTGAATGAATTTGAAGGTCGGTTTGGGAACTCCAATTCAGTTATGCCATGATTATGTAGAGAACACACACATTATGTGTGTGTGTATGTGTTGGTTGGAACATTTGAAGAACAGAAAGAAAGTAATCATGTTTACTGGAGAGGATGTATGAGAATATTGATAAAGGTTCTTACGTTATAGATCCAGTTTGGACTAGAATTAAATCCTGGGTTTGGGATGACAGTGATAATGGTAGTGAAAATAACCATAATAATAGTGATAGCAACTAATATTTATTGTTCTCTGTATGTGAAACATTGCACTGAGTGTTTTGCATATTTTTTTAATTAGGCCTCACAACATTGCTTTAGGGTAGAGCTGTCATCTCAGCTTTGTCAATGATGAAATCTATGTGTAGCGATAATAGCTAATTTACTCAAGATGTTAAACTAAACTAGAAAAGAACATACATTCGAACCCAGTTTTGAGCTTTGACTATGTTTATTACATTATCTACCAAATATTGAACTCAATACTTCTTTGTAATGTTCACCTAACAAATGACTTTAAATATTATCGATATTTATTTAATATGATGTACTATCATTCTCTATAGCTCACAGTAGTGAGTCAGATGCTAGCTATGTCTAAGAGAAATTTTTAGTCATTCATTCATGTACACTTTTTTTCAGGGTTATTTTTATGTAATTCTCTGAAAATCTTGTCAATAAACACAACATTTTGTGTTATCTCAAGTGAAAAATCTATGTGCCAGGTGTTGACCTTGTTAAATTGCTGGTGAAAACATATTTTTGTCAGCTGCCAGAGAAAATTTGAAAGGTAGTACCTCTGGTTTGACAATTATTTTTAATAGTATAAATTGATGTGTGGAAGGAAAAAGAACAGCATGCACACACTAACTTGTAAAAATGTTGAGTAAAAAATAACCAAGTACCAGGATTTACAAAAAACAAAGTAAATAATTGCTATAAATGAATTGATATAATTCACTTTAAAACAAATAACCTAGAGAACTATTGCTGTTAAAGATTTTAAATAAGCTGTATTCTTTCCCCTGCTTTGCAAATTAGAATTTAATGTGTCAATTTTACATGAATGTGATCTTGAGTTCACTTGTATGTGAAATTCTCCACTGCTGCTTTCTCAATTGCACTTTTACTTTGTTTGCTATTTCCCCCACTAATATAAAGGCCATATATCCAATGGTCAAAAATTCTTTTGGATATTTTTTTAAAGACTTCCTTTTTAGAAAAAGGCAAAATTTTCAGGCAAATTGTAGATCTGAAGCATACATCAGGGGAAGGGAAGGTGAAAGAGAAGGGTCTAAACTGGAGGGAAGAGCACGAGAGATTATGCTAATGGTGGGGGTGGGAAAACTATGGAAACTATATCGGAGGGGAGAAATCAAATATTGTACAAAAAATGAACAATGATGTAAGAAAATTAAATATGAATAATTTAGGAATAAAAATATACTAACTTCGATATTTACTCTAGCCTTTCAATGTTATCATATGCACATAACACCTCTCCCCAGGGAACAGGTGTTCCTGAAAAGAAGAAAAAAAAGAGAAGTTAATTATTCATTGATTACTTCCTAATAATTCTTTTTGTTAGAATTAGTTTACTTTATAAAAAGGTTTCCTTTTTAAGAAGAAATAAGGGAATGGTACTGTTTTCTGCAGTTCTTAGTGAGTGCAGAAGGGACTCTTCTCAGCATGCTTTCTCCAACAGAGCATCAAGTGAGAGCTAGAAAATTAGAGGAGCTAGCTCTGGGCTGAGTAATACCAGAAATCCCCATGACCAAAGTAAGTAAAAAAGAAGGCAGGAGAGTGGGAGGAGGGGAGAACTTCCACAGTTCAGTGGAGTAAATCAGTGTTTGTCTAGGCTTCTGTGTAAATGGTCAAATCAGCACTAACATGTGCTATGGGAAAGAAAAAACACATGGCACTATTAGAGTAAAGTATCCCATGTTAAGCATTTGGTAGATTATAATGACTAGTAATTCCATTCCTCTCAAAAATATTTTTCCTTTAAATTTGTACTGTAAACATTACCACCATGTATAGAAATAGAATAGAATAGAAACATGCAATTTTGCTTATGTTTTTTAAAGACTTCATTAGAACCAGTCTGGGAGGGACAGAATATATTTACACACAGATAGGTGCTAAATCTGTGCTAATGTTGTTTTGACTGCATAATTTAAGAAATGCTAGAGAAAAGGGAATGATAGTGTCAGAGCAAAAGTTTCACTGGCAAAGTTACACAAGTTAAAAAAGATTTTTATTCAAGACTGATATAGTAGGAAAGAGAAACCAGGATGTAATATGAACGCAACTTTCCTGAAACAAAATTTTAAGATCTGGGAGTTATGGGCTACCTGTTTGCTCACTGGCCTTCCCTAACTCCCTTAGCTTTTTTTTTTTTTTTTAAAAGGGTGTATTTATGCATACAAGAGCCAGAGTCACAAGAGGTGAGAGGATTCACCAGAGACAGAGTGGGGAGCAGAACAGACTGAAATACACTGCTGAGGGGAGCAACGGGCAAGGCAGGAGAGGTCTGCTGCACCATGTGTGTTCCAGATGCTTCACAGTGTAGCGCTCAACCTGCTCTGCCACCAAGGAGGCCCCTTTCTTAGCTTTTCATGTTTAGAAACACTTTTACAGTTTGGAGGGAAGGTACCCTTGGATATTATTCTCCTACTCTCAACATTGGTAAGGAGAGAAGGAGATTCGATTCCTTGAGGATTGTATTCAAAGGCATAGTTCCTATGCCCTGGAGAAATACAGTCCTTGATTATAAAATTCACAAGAATTTTTCTAAAAAAATTTATATCTCAAGCAGGCAAAAAGAGAATTTATAATTATAACTTTAAGAAAGCAGAGGAGAAAGACCTTTGTTCTTAGACTGAATTCCATAAGGACTTAGGTGAGTAGAACACTAGGCACCTGTAGACAAGAGATCTGTTTAGAGGATAAAAAACTAAGAGAACATTAAGGCTATCTTGGTCAGTAGAAAGAGATGCTTGTTGATAAAGGGAGACTTTATTTGAACAAAATAATAGGCTTTTGATATTTATCCATTTCTTTGGCCTATACATTGTTTCAAGTATATAGGTAAATAATTTATCACTCTCTACATCTAAGCTACCTTAAAATAATCAGTCAAAACATCCTTTAAAAATTGTTACTTTTTTTAAACATGAACTTTAAGTTAATATAAAAAGTAAATACCTTAATTTCTACGGATTAATTTATGAGAATGGAAGAATTAATAGCAACTTAAACCTATTAAAGTATTTTATAATTGTCATGTGGAGAAAAATGCTTTGGTAATAGAGTAAATGGCAATGTGTTAATATTTGTAGCAACTGGAATGTTTAAATATTAGAATTATATCTATTAAATGCAGTTTAACATCAGATTTATGGTTATAAAAATTTCCTTGCAAATGCATTATGTTGACAAGTTCCACCTTCATCTAAGTGTTAGTAAGTCCTTTTAGATATCTTTGTTAGATTTCACAACTTTGCAATTTCTTTCTTTTATCAGAACATTTTTGTTTAGTATAGAGAATAAGTCCTGTTAATAAAAAACTTGAAATCCCTACCCCTTCTGCTCTCTGATTATGCTGATTAGGACTGTCTTAGTTTTAGGACTTGAAGTATAAAGTGAAAGCAGGATCTACTCTTTTTACACTTTTATTCACTCAAATGTATATTGTTAGGATAGGCATAGGGAACAGAAATAGTGAAATGTGTAAAATATCTAACTGGGTTAGCTTATTGGGAAGAATCACAGTCTGATTAGTTGTGTAGTTATCAACTAACAGGGATAGCCACAATTCCTGTGGGCTTTACTAAATCAGTTGGAGGTGGCTTTCCTGCATTTTCCCTAGGTATGTGCTTATCTGTCACTCCATATGGTACTGCTGACACTCCTGGTGATTTTCACCTCTCTTCCCTCTGATGACCTTTGCCCTAATGTTTTGCATGCCCCTCCAAAGTTAGCATCAAATTATCTAGCCTTCTTTGTTAAAGATCCAGATTACATTGGCTTTCAGCTTTAATCTTCTGCCTTTTTGCAGAAACAGAACCTCAGTATCTCAGTATTCTCCATGCTTATCAATTCCCTAGGAAATAAACCACTATCCAGTGACTTATCTTATCCTGCTCATCAGTAGGCACAGGGACAGATCATCAAGTTGACAATGTCAAACAGATATTTTAACAGGGAACAAAAACTACCCTTCTTTAGGCATCCCTTATGTTCATGATTGATTCACTTTGAGTCCATTTCTCTTGGCTTTTAGTAGCAATATAGTGGCCCATAACTACTATATATTCTAAAAGACCTAAAATATCCTCATTTCTCAGTTCTCTTGACTGGAGTTGGACTTGGCAGAATAAACTAGATTTCTAAGTGGTGATTTCCACTTAGTGGAAAGTGTGAAAAAGGTAAAGCCCTTTTGCTTTCAGTTTGGGGTTTAGGCTAAATTCTTGAGCCCTGAAAAAAAATATCACAGGATATGTGGTTGCATGTAAACTATTTCCGTACAAAATTACTGATGTATTCAATGAAAGAAATATTGTGTATTAGGCTTAGTGATTGGAATATTCTGGATACTCAGTGAAAGTTATCATGTTCATATTTATCCCTTCCATCTTGAAATCAATTCCTATTCTGTTCTATTGTTATACTATCCAGATTATGTACCTTTCTCAATCTTAGCATTTACTTGTTACCCTGTCAGTCATCAACCACTGTTTATTTCAAATCCCAGGTTCATGTGACAAACTGTCTTTATAGAAATTTTATGCATTTTCCATTATGATTTCTATAATTTCTGTCTTAGACAAAATTTATGTTGTCCTAATCACTAAAGGCAAAAATACTCCAAATTGTCTTGAAATATCCTATTCTGCATTTCAAAAAAATTTACCAAATATTAATGTTATCAATTTGTATCACGAAACATTCAATTTATCCTTTATTGTCATTTTTCATAGCAAATAATGAAGGCCAAATCTTATAAGCTCATGCCTGTGTAAATGTGATAAGTCCTTAATTGGTTTCCTTTTGTGTACTTTTTTCCAATCTCCAAATCATACTGTTCATTTTTTTCCTACATTAATCACTATTTTCAATAAAATCACCCTCTTGTCAAAAAAGGGAACTTCAGTAGCTCTTTCTTGTCTCAAGACAAAGTTTAAACTCCTTGTTATAGCATTTAAAGTTTCAAATTTCTCTAAATTAGCCCTTAGCATTCTTCTCCCTTCCATGAAGCCCTTTGCTTCTGCTGAACTGGTCTTCTTGATTTCTAGAATATTGCTGGTTTATACAAAGAATATATGCATTTTATCCACCTTAACTAAAGCTCATTCTTTCAATAACAAATTCAATTTTTATATTTCTAAGGAAACTTTCTAGGCAATACCATACTCCAAATTCTTTGAACACTTTTAGCTAATGCATTCTCTAGTAATACTAATTTCATGATATATATTTTTATATTTTTAGGCCCGTGTTATTTGCTTGACATTCATTATATCATATAATCGTGTCAAAAAATCTGAAGTATGGATATTATATCAATATCTTTCAGATAGAAACATAGATATTGAGAGATTTTGAAATATCACTAAAGGTTATTTACATGGCAAGTCCAGGATAAAAATAATGCTGTATCTGATTTCCAAGCCCTTTTATTTTCATTCCTCCCATGTTCATGTTGAGATGTTTAAGGTATCAAAATTATTAGAAATAAAGAAAACAACTCTGATTTCATGATTTAAAATAATGTTTCAATGTAATTATGGGGGACTAAAGCAGATTGAAAGAGCTGAAGTACAAATGGATGTTAAAGAAATAAAGTGATAAATATGCTTGATATTTTGATTCATTTTATATCATTTAATTTTCCTTATAGAAAAAAGGAATACCTAACTGATTCTCATCAAACTAAGTGTTTAAAAGATTAAAAAAAGGGGAAAGAAAAATAAGTAGAAAGGATTTCCAGATCAAATAAAACTATGTTGAGAAAGGCATTCTTTTTTTTTTTTTGAAGATTTATTTATGCATACAAGCACTGGGGTACAGGCCAGAGGTGTGGGGGGTGAGAGGATTCACCACAGACAGAGCGGAGAGCAGAACAGGCAGATCAACTGAAGTACACTGCTGAGGGGCGCAGCAGACACAGCAGGAGAGGTCTGCCGCACCATGTGGGTCTTCTCTCTGACTGGCAGCAGGGATCGAACTCGTGCTGCAGTGGCTGCAGTTTGCTTCATAGTGCATTGCTTAACCCCTGTGCCACCAGGGAGGCCCTAGAAAGGCATTCTTTGTAGACATCTTCATAAAGGACATTATATTGTGCAGAAGTATTAAGGTGACATCAAAGAGTAGCATGCCCCAGATAATAATCTCATCATAGTATATAGTAATATATTTTCCTCCTATTATTGACATTTACTTTACTTTGTTTTGTGTTTGCCATAGAATCACTTATAAATATGACTGTATGAGAATTGAAATACATACCAAGTGAGCCTAAATAATTTCTGGAAAAAAAAATGTACCAGAGTCATTAGGGTTTAAATTGATGTGCACATTTTTCTTACTAATAATTATGCCCATTTAAAACAATCATTACCAATAATGTGAATTTAATGAGAAAAATATATGGGAATATTATTAATATTCTTTTTGTTAAATTAACAAGTCCTTTTGCTGACATCTAATGTAGGTATCATTAATAGGAAAAAAATCAATTAAAGTCAAATACAAATTGATGAAGATTAAAAAATAACTAACTCAGTAAAAAGTGAAGTTGAAAGTCACTAGAAGAAAGAATATAATAGAAATCAAGAGCTAAAATAAATGAAATACAAATAAAAATGCAAGTGCACAAGATCAGAGAAACAAAAAGCTAGATCTTTGAAAAGACAAATGACCAGCTTTAGCTTGGGTTATGAAGGAAAAGGAGAGAAAACTCTAATAAAAGAATCAGAGATGAGAAGTTACTACAGACACCTTAGACATCTCAAACCATGAGATAACCATGAATAGCTTTATGCCAAATTGGATAGCATGGGAGAAATGGATACATTCTTAAGAGTATACAACCTTCCAAGACTGAAAAAGGAAGAAATAGAAAGCCTGAACAAATCTGTTACCAAATAGGAAACTAAAACAGTCAAAGTTTTCTAAAAATTGACAGCCCAGTACCAGACGGTTTCACTAATGAGTTCTACCAAACCAATACCATTCTCAAATGCTTTCAAGAAATTGAAGAAGAGGCCATCTTACCCAAGGCAATCTACAGATTTAATGCAATACTATCCTATTCTAACTTTGTTCCAGAAATAGAAAAAACACTCATAAGATTTGCATGGCATAAAGAAAGTCATAGAGACCCATGAAACAGAATCAAGAGCCTAGAAATAACCCCACATGTGCATGGTCAATTAAAGACAATTAGTGACTCCTTGACAGAGGAGTCAAGAATATACAAAGGGGAAAGGACAGTTTTTTCAATAACCGATAATGGGATACCTGACAACCATATGCGAAAGAATTAAATTGATCATTGTCTTATACCATAAACACAGAAAAAAATAACATTATATTATAACCAATACAATGAAAATGAATTAAATACTTGAACAGAAAATCTGAAACCATAAAAGTCCTAAATAAAATACAGGGTGTGAACTCCTTGACATTGCTGTTGGCAGTGAACTGTTGGATTTGATATCAAAAGCAAACACAACTAAAGCAAAAATAAATAGAAGGGTCTATATCAACAGATGATATAGAGTCTCTTAGTGGGTCCCTTAGTGAAGGGTGCAGGGAGTGATATGATATAGGTGTGACCCTATACCTCTCAACCATATATAGTGTTGTAAACCAGTGTTACCTCAATAAAATACATTTAAAAACAACTTTATAAGTCAAATATTTAAAAAAAAATGGATTGAAGAAGTGAAAGTGAATAAACTTTTTTCTGAAGAGGATATACAAAAGTCAATAAGAACATGAAGTGGTACTTAATATCACCAATCATCAGATAAATGCAAATCCAAACTACAATGAGAGCTCACTCCACACTTGTTAGATGGTTAGCATCAAGTAACAAGAGATGATAGGTGTTGGTGAGGTTGAGCATAAAAGTGAAGCTTGGTACCACCACTATGGAAGAGAGTATGAAGGATCCCTCAAAATTAAAAATAGAATTACTGTACAATCTAGCAATTACACTTCTGAGTATATCTCTGAAGGAAGTAAAAATCACTATGTTAAAAATTATATGCACTACTGTGTCCATTGAAGCTTATTTATAATAGCAAAGACAAACAATCTCAGTATCTATAAATGAATAAATGAAGAAAACACGAGTATATACTGCCGAAGACCAGCTACTACAGAAGGCCAGGTCCCCAAAGGATGGAACGGAAGTCGGCGAATGAGGGGTGTCCAGGGTTACAAAACTCAAGTCAGGGTTTGGTGTGTTTCCTTGCTGAAAAAGTCTCAGCAGGCCTTTATTTTATACATTAAGGAGAAAGGGGTGGGATTACATGAACACGTGCATTGATCAGGAACTTAACAATGACATTTTTTCTTTCAAGAGCAACTTGGGGGTCATGTGACCTTCAGCCAGGCTAGCTGACATAGGTGATTATAAAATCCAAGACAGCATCTTTCTACTAGTGTTATTTTGATGGGTTAATTTATATTATGGCAAGTATGCTAGTTTCATGAAATCTTAATTATTCTATTTTCACTCTGAGCATAAAATGAATTATTAGCTTAATTTTTTTATTTTTTATTTTTTTTAAGATTTATTTATTTATGCATACAAGCACTGGGGTATAGGCCAGAGGTATGGGGGTTTGAGAGGATTCACCACAAAGAGCGGGGAGCAGAACAGGCAGATCAACTGAAGTACACTGCTGAGGGGAGCAGCGGGCACAGCAGGAGAGGTCTGCTGTGCCATATGGGTCCCCTCCCTGGCTGGCAGCAGGGATCGAACTCATGCTGCAGTGGCTGCAGTTTGCTTCATAGTGCATTGCTTAACCCACTGCGCCACCAGGGAGGCCCTGAATTATTAGCTTAAGGTCAAATTGGTGTCAGCGTTCTACTGTAGGTCAGCAGGGGGGTTGAAGAGGTACTCAGTGCCCTTGTATCTGTCCTTCACCAGGGATCTCTAGTTTCATTGTCTCTCAGATTTAGTTGATAATGTATGTTGCCAAATTATCTAAAGGGAGAAGGGGTTCTGTAACTGTTATCAGGAATTGCAGAACCTACCCTTAAAGAATGTAAAGCCATAAACTTTAATTAACAGAGAGTCACCAGAAGAATGCAGGATCCACCCTTAATAAGGGCAGATATGCAAGATCTTTCACAATGGCCCAATCTTGAAAGTCATGCTTAGATTCCTCAAGGCTTGTAGCCCATAGTAAAATGTTTGAGTTTAAAAATTTTTTCTAATTAATTTTAGAATTTGTATTATAATATCAGCCAATTGGCAGTACGTCATCAAATTACATCATCAAATTACTTTGTTTAATAAAAGAGCCAATCATACAACCATCCCCATGGATGATATTCCAGCAAGCACGGTTTCTGTAACTTTTAAAACTTTAATTATTAAATCAGTCAAAACAAAAAGGAGTCAGAGGGTGGTCAACTTTGGAACCTCTGATTTTTTCAAGGCAGTTCCCCTATGTCGGGCTTTTGCCTCACAACATAGTCAGGTGACCCTCATCAATATACATCTTCACCATCTCTTTGGGTAGTCTTGTCAAAGTAAGCAAGAGAAATGAAGTACACCAACTTTTATCAAAGCATTTTTGGAAATTATTTTGGCAGCTTTAAAGGTTGCCTCATTCGCTATTCCTTAGCCAAGCAGGAACCAGAACCTGTTTTATGCTAGAGACATTCATACATTTTTACTGTTGCCATTTTAGAAAGCTCTAAGGTGAATTCAAATTATACCTATGTTCTATAAAGTCAAGAATTATAAGGTTATAGTTTTAATGGCCATTTGAATTCTTTGTACAGTTTAATTTTTTTTTAAATCTTACATAATCTCTAATACAACACAAGAGAACATTTTAAGACTTCCAAACCAAAGAAGTACTTCAAATTATTTTGTTTGGCTTTTTAAGTATAAGCATATACATGTTGCACATGTATCTTATGAATTATTATTAACTTGCTTGAATTCTGTGCAATATTTTTCATTCTGTCTACTGGAAAAGTAGTAAGTAGTGTCAAAGAGAACTTATAAAATGAAACTCAAGCTAAATGGAATGAGTCAGAGGAGGAAATACTTTATGACCCCATTCATATATGTAATCTAAAAATACCAAACTCATAGAAAATTCAGATAAAAGATGGTGGATGTGTGAGGTGGGAGGAAGGACTAGGGAAAGTGGGTAAAGTCATCAAAAGGCACAAATTTCCAGTTATAAGATAAGTAAATGAGTTCTGGGGATGTGTGTAAAGCATGATGACTATACTTAATTCTGAAAATTGCTAGCAGTAACTCTTAATAGTACTGGGGAAAAAATTGTGACTACATGAGATGATGACTGTTACCTAAACTTTTTATGGTATTGCAATACATACTTACATTTAAACTATTACAACATTAAAAATATATATGATATATTAATATATAAGTATTTATATTATAAAATATAATATTTGTTATATAGTATAATATAATGTTATATATTATTTATATATAATATACATATTAAATATATATATTATATAAAATATAAATAAATAAAAATATTTGGACCAGAGATTGAAATTGGGCATATTTTCTGTAAGTAGTCCCTTCTGCTACTTACAGAATGGTCCCAATAGCTGCCTGCTGTTTTCCCTTTTTGCCCCTAACATAGCAATTTAATTCATATAAGCCCTAATGCCTGACTTTATATGAAGTCAAGGAATTGACTGAATCCTAATATGTCACTTATGAAAATTTTTGGCCTTTCCTTACATTGTAGGAAGATTAGTTGTTTTGAAATAGCATACTGGAAAGAATGCTAATATCATTTACTGCAAGATAGCACTGCAAACAATATTTTCCTAGTGAATCACCTTAAGAGAGAGAGGAACTTTCATATAAATAGAGATTGTCATGTTGCATTAAATATTTGTAGCTAAGTGGCTTCATTTATTAAAGAGTGAATTTCTCTTTCATTTTCTTTTCTTTCTAAAAGATTCTTGGGGTAACTCCTTAGAGTAATTTCAATTTCCTCTTTGCTCTGATTTGGTGGCTTGATTTACATAATTCATAATCTTGATTCATATATTAGTCATTTTCTTTTTTTGAAAAATCCAGAGAACTTCCAAGTGCAAAGAGAGTGCCAGTGAACATGCACAGGCCAATACCTAAAAGCAAACAAGAATAAATAATACATACACGTAAAGCATATTTAATTTACAAAGTTAGACCTGTATTTGTAAGGTTGTGTGCCTGCTGACATTTTCCCTACTAATTTTTAATGAGGTGGTGAGAAGCTTGGGGAAAGTATCAGGTTCCTTAGAACAGAAAGCAAAAATAAAATGGGCTAGGATCAATTTAGAATATTCTGTATCCTCAGAAGACTTGCCCTGAAGTACTGAAGGAGTGAAATACTGGATACATCATAAAGAAAAAAAACCTGCATAACAAATGTGCTTTGCAAGAGAGGATTTGAGTAATTTTTTTTAATGCAAAGCAAGATATTTATAATACTGAGATTTCAGTCACTAGAGCTCAGTGTTTAAAATACAGATAATTGTAGAGTCTTACATAAAGAGAAAACCTTTATTTTATCATTCTTTAATAGTCCTTTGGGGGCTTTCAAAAAAAGTTTCAGTTTGAAGAGCTACTTAAAATAGATCTCTAAAAATAACAGGTAATAAAATCATATATTGAAAAACTTGTATAGTGGAAAAAAATCATCTGCCATTCTCATCTGGAGGAACTTTATTTTTTATGAAAATCCTTGTGTTTTGAGATGCACTTTAGAATTACATTTACTTAAATAAATATATATAATGTAAAAGGAAAAGTACACATGTATATGAATTTATTTTAAAATTAAGTCATTCAGATTTCATGCACAAATGTTAGAAGGTCATATTTAGTTTTTCACAATAAAATTAATGTTTTTTTGTGTTTATCTCTGATAAATAAGATTACTAAGTGATCAGAACAATATTTTAAAGCAATTAAAGTGACATCTCAAATATTACCTAGGACCTAGGACCACTGTTTTTAAAGCAACTAGAAGTAATTTTTTTCAAATCAAAATCTATATATTCTCTTACCACTTTCCCAATTTAGAACATTTGACATCCAAAAATCTTTTCAAGTTCCTCCTCAGTAATCCATTTCTGTATATCTGTGCTGCTTTTAAAATCTTTAATGATCTACTAAGTACAAAAAATATTTTTGCCTTGATTTGTAAGATGGAAGTAAAACAGTAGTTACTGATTTTATGCTTAGAAGGTTGTAACAGGTGCATTTTTAGTTCTCACACATTGCTGTGTATCTGCTAATCTGCAGAGTATGTGGCAGTACCCAGATCCTCCTGGTGCTTCGCTGAGTGCTGGATAAGGGGTATGCTTAGTATTGTGAAGGGTGAGACGTGATGTTGCAGGACACCCAAGCCTTCTAGCCCATCCTAAAGGTTTCCAATGCTATGCTCAAAGGATTCCAGATTATGGCTATGAGTTGAAATCTGTTCTTGCTCTGTATACTTTATGTTCAACTTTCCATCTCAACTGTCACTGGTTGACCTTAAGTTCCAACAACATAAGCAAAGTTAACAACCTCAACAGTGTTTAGCTAACATCCAAAATGGGTTAGTGGCTCTGTTTTTCTGTTTGAACCCAAACTATCTTGTTATAATCATCACCAGAAATAATATGTAAAGCAGAACAGCACAAGGAATTAAATTTAATCTAATACAATAAAGAGAAATATTTTACAGATATAGAAACTATATTCATTAGACTATTTTAAAATATTTTTTGTAAGAATCCATTTTCCTTGACATTCTTAAAGATTCCAGACAGCTAAAAGGTGCTGGTAGTTGAGATATTTTTAATTAGGTCCCAAAATACTCTTATATGCGATTGTAGATGGGTTCCACAAATTCTATCTTCCCTTTGTCAGTTTCCAAAAATTGAAAGCAAAGCAAACTGGAAGGCAAGAGAAAGGATTTGCCTGTTCTTGTTCATTTGCTGTTTTCTGAGTGTTAGCTGGCGATGACTTGCTTCTTTAGCAACCACAGTCCGCTAAGTGGAGCTGAAGAAGCCAATTTGCAAAACCCCTCAGAGCAGTCAGCCAGCCAGTGCACTCCACAGAAGCCTCAACCTTATTCTATGTGGTCCTTCCTTTTAGTTGCTGAGGCACAAAGAAAATTCCCTCCTTAGAAATCTGAGTACTTGCACAGCGGAGTCCTTTTGTGCTTCTTTCTGTTTCCTTTCAAACTGTCTTATTTCTCCCCCAAATCCTAGGCTGGGAACTATTTCCAATGTTAGTTGAATTTTTTTTGAGTGTTCCAACACCTGTCTAGCCAGTTCCCTTTATTAAATGGTCTACTGTTGAAAATACTTCGTGCTTTTTAATTCCTGTTTAATGCTTGAATGATACAAGGTAAACACAAATTCCTTTTTACTAAGGAACTTCGAATAGTAATTTCATTTACTGCTTTATGAAATACTAAATAACAAGCAAACACTGATTGTCTGGATTTTATATGGAAATACTGAAAAATTGTGTGTCCTTTATGTAGTTAACAGTCATCTTACCAGATTGAAAGAGAACAGACTATTTTGTATATGTCTATGAAACATGCACCTTGAGATTTTAATACTTTCCATATTCTGCTGCTGCAATCCCAAGTATGTGACAACTATTGGTTTAGAACAAGATTAATTTATTGAAGCATCTTGGTTGCCCTTTGCTCAATTAGTATTAACATGTATGAATGTTTTCTTTTATTCTATAATAATTGACTATTCAATGGGAATGTTCTTTTTGAACTTATTATTCCTAGAGCAGTAAATTATCATTTAAAATTTTTAAGTAGAAGTAAGACTAAACACCAGCATCTTAAAACTGTTTGTTAAACAGGTAGTTTTTCTGCACGTTATGATTTTATACTGGATAAATATTTACCTTGCTGAACCAATTTCTGTATATGTACTTGTTATTTCTAACTGATGATTTTTTTTTTACACAAACACCCTATATTTTAACACTTTTTTAAGATGTCATTTTACTGATAGTTTCACTTGAGCTAACCTATTGGGATATCTAGAAATGGCATGCCATCTCTGAACTGCTTCTGAAGTAAGAATAGCTGAAAAATAATATTCTGAAATTTCATTTATGCAAACATAAACAAATATATATGTATATATGTGGTTTAGTGTTGTTGAAAATTGACTTTAGTGGGAAAGAATCGGATCTTTTTAGAGTGTGTGTGTGTGTGTGTGTGTGAGAAAGAGAGAGAGAGAGAGAGAGGGAAAATGTAAGGCAAAATACTATGGAAAGAAAACTATCATTTAGAAGTGAAGGGAAAATCTCAATTTACCTCAGGTCCTAAAAAGCAATCTTTTAAAAGTTCAGGTATGCCCATATTAAAAAGCAGTGTTCTTTAAGTGTTTTAGACCATAAGTTTATATATATATATATATACACACTTAATATCTTAATATCAATTTAGGTTGTTTGGTTTTTTTTGGGGGGGTGTGACTAATTTTGGTTTGGGATTCCTGAAAGGCACAAATCAAAAATGCATCCAATTATTAATCTTGCTTCCTGGATTGTAAACATGCCTAAACATAAAAAACAAAAGATGTCCTGAGGAGAAAAGGTAAAATTTTAAAGTGGTAGCCATCGATATGAAATATAAGAGTTTTATTAGAGAGTTCAGAAAATAACTAAAGAGCAATTATACCTAGTGTTAGTAGTTTAGACTGTTCAAAACTCCATGTGCTATGGAATTTTTCCTTCTGACAGCTCTAGGTCCTTCCCTTTTTAATTCCAAATTAAAGAAATAATTTACTCATTTTATTGTCAACATTCACTGAAGGATTGTGATTAGTTGTGTTTTGATTGGGTGATCTCTTTTGGACCAATCACTATAAACTAGAGAATAGGCACACAGACCCACCAAATCTTCTCTACCCACATTAGCTTTTCTTATAATACAAAGATGTTGTGGTTTCAAGTACCCTAACGTGGAATATGTAATAGTGAACTTCCTACTACACTGAGAGACAGCAAGAGAGAGATAATTTGAACTAGTTGGCTTTTTATTAACATATGTAGTTATTTATTCCATTTAATGTGAATTGTCAAAGTTCAATTGCTTTTTACCATGTGTATAGCTCTCATATAACAAGATTTTAACACTGTGAGTAAAGGTTAATTCTGTTTAATAGTACTATTTATATTAATTAAAATTATATTTTATGGAAAAGAACATGAACTGATAAAGTATTTCAGTTCCAAAGTCTATTACCACTTTGTGATTGCTATTGACAACTGCTATGCCTTTAATGTGGCCCAGTTGACAGCTAATCAAGCATCTCATGATTTAGAAGGACACATAATTCAGACTTTCTCATTCATAAATTACTCATTTGGCAGTATTTAGCATGGGGAAAATTTGTACTCTTAAATGTCCTGCAAGTAGCAGTTGAAATCCAGTCACTCCATGAAGATATGTCAACCACTGGAGTAAAAAAATATTGTTGCCTAACTCTAAGTTTCTACAGAACATTTTGTGAATCATTGGTTTATTTTATCACTCATTTTTATAGGATTATATTTCATAACTTGGACTATAAACTTCTTAAAGATGTGTATGTTTGCCTAATTGCTAACCATGGTAGGGCCTTGCATATATGATTGGCCTCATCTTGATGATTTCCATTGACCACTCATGTACTGACTGTGCTATAGGTGAATCATAAAAAAAACTACATTTTACTATTCCTGGAAATTATCGGGGAATTTCTCATATTTGTCCAAAGTTGTTATCTCCATAAGAGATGATTATGATTCTAAAGTAAATCAGTAGTTTATTTTAATAATTTGTCCTGAATGGGAAACATAATTACCAAAGGATATGTTTTAATAAGATGCCCAAAAGATGTTCATGGAGAATTTATTACACTAAATAAACAACATAGACAATGATGCTTCAGAAAGGATACTTTGAGGTTTTCAGCCCCAAGAGAATGTTCATTTCACAATCTGAAGACTCTCCATTTCCCTATAAACTCTTCTGTCTATGTAAAAATAAGCTTAAAACTATAAATAAGATAATAATATGTATTATAATTTATAATAATAATAATAAGCCAACTAGTTCAAATATGCTTGATATTCTTAAGTCCAAGCACTTCAGTTGGATAAATTGTGGGAAGAGGCCTCTATTTTGTTCCAGAGACAGTGCTATGCTAAATCTTTTAAAAACCTTTCAAAGAATTTCATGTTCCATTTTAGTACAATACAAGTAGTTATAACATGCTAAATGGAATACTATTCAGCAATCAAAAATGATAAACTAGGGCCATTTATAGAAACATGGATGGAGCTAGAAGGAATTATACTCAGTGAAACAAGTCAGAGACAAGAGAAAAATATCGGATGGCTTCACTTTTATGAGGAATGTGAAAGAATAACAACTTAAAAAAAAAAGAGTAAGCTCAAGGAAATGGTCAATTACAACCAAAAACTAACAAACAAACAAACTCAACAAAATCAAAAGGTCAAAGATAAACCAAAGGGATCATGGAGGGGGGAGAAAAGGGAGGGGAGGTCAAAGACAGGGATGAGAGCAGAAAGAGCACAAGGAACTGAGGTGATGGTGCTCAGATGAAATGGTTGTGGGAACTCCCTGGGGAATACAAATGATGTCAAATATAAAAAAATTAAATGACATATTTGGTAGATTTTGGTTATAAAGGTCAATGATAATTGTCAGTGTTAAATTTGGTTTTATGGTAGATTTTATGGAAGCTGTGTTACATTTTGTTGCATATTATGCCTATATAATAGAAATTAAACTTTATCTCAAAAAAAGGACAAATTTCTTATTAAGTTTATATTACATAAGAGATTCTATATCCACTCCAAAAACTCATTTGTAAATTTCCTAAACTATAAATTTCAAATTGAAAAAATCAGTATATTCTCTAATTATTTAAATACATATTTCTATAAGACATTTAGAATAATCCTATTCAAGGGGCCTCACTGGTGTCACGAAGAATTAAGTCTCAGCACTATGAAACTATTGGCAGTCACTGCAGCATGAGTTCTATCCCAGTCTAGGGAGCTAAACCTCGTTTCGCAGCAGACCTCTCCTGTCTTGCCTGCTGCTCCCCTTAGCAATGTACTTCAGTAGATCTGCCTGTTCTGCTCCTCACTCTGTCTCTGGTGAATTTTCTCACCCTCCTGCATATCTGGCCTACACCCCAGCTCTTGTATGCATAAATAAATAAATTAAAAAAAATTTTTATCCCAATCACAAATTGCTAATTTTACAGGTGTGACAACTTTCAAGGAATTTTCCTTTATATTCATAATGGTATTAGACTTAAGATACAGACTTAAGATAAAGATTAGAAAGATAAATAACATATAAGATTTAACAAAGTGCCCAAATAAACAGGACACGATTACCTATCAGAAAATTTGTTATGTTCCTTACTACATTGCAAGAAAAATGTTCCAAATTTGACCTTGGTGCCACTGCCAGAAACTTACTCCAAATTAGTACATAACAAAAGGACTTCTCTTTTTAAATGTTAGAATCCAACTGATTTTCTTCTACATCAACCAGTTTCACAGCTTTTCCTCTCTCAGTATCAATGGCAGGGTTGTGAAAGCAAACAGCTGTCCCTCCGTTGTTTTTTCTTTTTCATTACATGCTACAGATTGTCACTAGTTCTTATAAATTCAGATAGAACTGAACAGTCTGAGGAAGTTCAGGTCAGGGTCAAACTCCTTGAAATAGTATAAAATTGTACATTGCTGGAAATAGAGGATTTAATCTTTGGACTAAGGGTCATAAGACAGGATCGCCCAGTCTTTCAACCATTACTCTTCTGTGAGAACTAGTTCCTAGCCTCTTTATAACTTTCACTGATAAAAGGAATCCCATGATTTGATTAAGAGAACAGGCAGAGAATGCTATAACCTACCTACTACTTGGACTTGATTTACTGAAGTTCTGCTTCACTGGCATATTCAATAAATTGCAATTAGTCCTCACACTTAATATTAACCCATGGTTCCTGGAGTGTGCTTTGTAATATTCAGCCATGCAAACCAGGGCACTATATTGATGTGGTACATATTTTAGTGACACTATTTCTGTCTGATTTGATGTTCTCTCTGCACTGCAATATTTCAGTAATTCTAGAAATGTCCTCCTTTGTAGTTCACAAAATAAAAATTTCTTTTTCAGCATCAAGTAGGGAGCAATAACTAAAAAGATATTGTAAAAGTATTCATGATAGCTAAGAAGATATTATGATGCTAAATTATACTTGGTAGCTTTTTTAAGTCTCATGGGTGGGGTCACAGTTATAATTTCCTGTGTTCAAAGAAAATCATGCCCCGTTAATTTTATTTTTTCCTGTACTGTATTCATTACATAAGGAAAATTAGGCACAAAGAATTATCAGTGCTGGTGGTATTGCTTATTGTCTTCTACCACTCCACACTTTCTTGAGTACCCCTTATGTTAAAAGTTAGAGGATTATGGTGAAAACTATACTGTACTTCTCTAGTTTTGTGTTACTTTAGGGTATAGCTGTTAGAGAAATAATTATTTTACAATTTATCCTTAACCGTAATAAGGAGGTTATATATGTAACACATCGACACCTGAATGTTCCTTGAACAAAAAGTCATAAATTCTCACATCATAAGTCACCTGATATAGTTTCTGGTCTGGACTAGTATTTTTCTTTTAGAAACCCAAATAGAACGACTATTTATGGCATTGTATGTGCTTGAGGTCATATACTGAATTTTTTGTGTCTTATTTTTTTCAAATAACATATATCTTCTTTTAAGTTTGCACAGAAAATAAAATCAATCAGATATGATTTCCCTTGAATATACCCTTTTATTTGTTTTTCTGTAAGTCACTGGACCCATCTCTGAATCTCTTCTTTCTTCTCCAGTGTGAATTCCTAGTAACAAAGTTTTTACTGAAGATATAGCCAGTTAAATCCTGGCTTTTAGAGTTACTGGACTACTCAATAAAGTGGGAAATTTCAGACAATCTTTGTAGTTTGTAATTTGGTTACTGGTGAATTTACTCTTTGGGCATATTTATTAAAGAATTTTAAAAAATCAATTCTAAAAAAATATTCAAAAGCTCACTGAATTATGAGAAAAACTAGGTGAAACTGACAAAGGGGAAAAGTCTATATACTATAGAATCACTTAAAAATACCTGAAAAATGAAAAAAAAGTTCTAAAGTGAGAGTTGAGTGTGTTGAGTGTGTTTTATAGTTTTCTTAAGACATATAAATATTAACAAATTTTAAAAATCCCTTATTTTTCTAAATATATTTCCTCTGTACCTTCTTTGTCTTAAGTGTATAATTTAGGATTACAAATTCAATAATCTAGATTGAACTTGAAGTCTAAAATCTTTACCTTTATATACTTAATAATTTTCAAGGAAATACATCTTTTCTTAAAATATAAGAACAGCCCAGTCTTTATAAACATAAAAAACTACAAAAGGTCACATGTTTTCTTTATAATATTTGAATCATACTTATTAAATCTTCTTTTTTCTTCCCTTTGCTAAGTTGTTTTTGTACCTTTACTAAAAAGGAACAATTCAAAGTATTTATTTAACTTTGGAATTATTTCAAATATATAGCAAAACAAATTGACATGCTAAAATTTAATACATTTTAGTTGTTTTAAATTCATCATTGATTTATTTTTGTACAGGAAGTTAATATTGAAAACTCTTATTCACTCCTATATTTCCAATTGTCCTAGAGAGATGAGTAATAGTATATTTTAAAAATTGCTACTAACAATTTGCCTCAGAGCCTTTGTTTCAAAAAATTCAGGAAGAAACAAGGATTTTAATATTCATAGAGACCTCTGACAAGCTTAGTCTGATACCAGTTTAATGGATAGGTGTCTTTTGACTTGACTGTTTGAACAGTTAATGTTCCAGTAGTATTCCCTGGTTTTGTGAGCATTTTTGTGGTCTTTAGATAGCTAATATTTTCCAACTGCCTTCTGTTTTTCCTTGAACCTTAAGTTTTTTTACCATCTCGTTTAGGAATTATGGGTAATAGGAATATTTCATGTACGGCTGTTTGCTATGTGGTACAATGAGATTATTTTCTCTTTCTTACAATTTATATGGCAATACTAACAGTTGTTAAACACTTTGTTACAAGTAAAAGAGTTTAAAAGTAATTAGAGAATAATTAGAGGCATTGTTGCCTTATATATGTGAAAGTTCAGTTTTATTTTCTCAAGCTGACTCTAAATATTTCTTTGTATTTATTTCAGTCGTGCAGACATTTACAAATGTTAATAGTCTAATAGTGCTATTGATTTTGTTTAAATTCAGAAAGAACATGGCGTTTTACCAAATCATAAAATTGCAAGTGAATGATTTTAAGTCATCTCAATTAGATTCTTCTACTTTCTGCCTAGTTATAATTTTATAAATCAAAAGCACACATTCAAGAAAAAATTTCTCAACTCTATGGAATTATAATAAAAAAGAGGTTTTTGGTGTTTTTTTTTTTTTGCCGTGTTTTTTTGTGGTACTTTAATATCCCTGTAAGTTAGTCTCTATAATTTTAACTCTGTTTTACTTTTTCATGTCCTATTTTCGTTTATTCCTTGTTAGGGTCACTTTTATGGAAAAAAAAATCCTGTAAAAGGGCCACCAGAAGGTAAAGATCACTGAATTTAAAGGAAAAGAATTGAGGTGACATAAAAAGCAGCTTCCCTGTTTAGTTTTAAGATTAATCTAATTGCCGCATGTGTAAAGGGTGCTTATTTAGCTGAAAAATTAATTGAAATAAAAATTGTTCCATTAAAAATATCTTTAGAAATGTGATTTGTTGACAAATGTCAGCATTCTGTTAATACTTGTACATACTACTAATTCTTGTACTACTAATGTACAACATTCTACTAATCCTTGTACGTAAGCTTGTGTATATATGTAAAGGAAATATAATAACATTCTTTGGAGAAAAGTGCAGAGTTCAATGAAAAAGACTAGACAATATTGGAAAACATTTTAAGTTACTAAATTTAAAAACCTAGTGATTATTTTTAATTAAATCATTTTTATTAAAGAAAAGTTAATTGGCAACATTGTATATAGTTTAGGGTTCAAGAGGTTTAGGTTTAGGTAACATTGTATATAGTTTAGGGTTCAAGAGGTTTAGGTTCAAACCTCTTTAAATGTATGTTTTCATACTACGTCTATTTTTTTTTTTTAAAGATTTATTTATTTATGCATACAAGCACTGGGGTACAGGCCAGAGATATGGGGGGGTGAGAGGATTCACCACAGAAAGCGGGGAGCAGAACAGGCAGATCAACGGAAGCACACTGCTGAGGGGAGCAGCGGGCACAGCAGGAGAGGTCGCTGCACCATGTGGGTCCCCCGCCCCGCCGGCAGCAGGGATCGAACTCGTGCTGCAGTGACTGCGGTCTGCTTCATAGTGCATTGCTTAACCCACAGTAGCCCTCCCTCTCTCTTGTGCTTCCCATTTTCTACCTTCCCTCTCTAGTAACCTCAGTCAGCAGTCAAATTTTAGAGGTTTATTTGGTTTGATTTTGTCTGTTCTTATGCTTTGTTTCTTTGTATTTAACATCTGATTGAAATCATTCTTGTCTTTCTCCTTCTGACTACTTTTGTTTAGGATAATTTTTTCCAGTTCCTTCCATGTTGTTGCAAATGAAAGGATTTTATTGTTTTTATGAGTGAGTAGTATTGCATTTCGTATATATGCCACATCTGCTTTATCTATCATCTGGCATTGGCATTTAGATTGTCTATATATCTGACTATTGTAAATGATGTTATAATAAACACAGCAGTGTTTAATCCTATGTCTTCTATTTTTTGAAGTTACTTGTTTTCTTCTTGTTGAGATATATAAGTTCTTTGTAGATCTTGTATATTAGCCCCTTGTTGAATATATTTTCTTGCATTTGGTGGGCATCTCTTCATTGTAGTGATAGTTTTTTTATCTGTGCAATTTCTTAATTTGATGTAGTTCAACTTGTTTCTTATTTGCTTTTGTTTCTGTTGCCCTTGGAGTCAAATTCACAAAGATAGCACTGAAGTGTGTGTAACAGAGCTCTTGCTTGAGTTTTTTGCAATGCATTTTCCAGGTTCAGGACTTATAACCAAGTCTTTCATCGATTTTGAATTAATTTTTGTATATTGTGTGAGTTACTGTCTAGTTTAAGTTTTCTTTGTGTGGCTGTTCACTTTTCCCAACAGCATTTGTTAAGGAGAATTTCCTTTCTTCATTGTATGTTCTTGGTTCCTTTGTCATACATTAACTATCCATATAAGTATATATATATTTCTGGACTCTCAATTATATTAATCTCTGTATCTAATTTTATTCTAATACTCAACTGGAATTTTATTCTAATAATCAAAATATTTGATCTTGATCACTTTTGCTTTGTAATATAATTAATAGGCAGAGAACATATACCTTTCTTTCTTGTCCCAATTGCTTTAGCTCTTCAGTGTTGTTGTTGTTGTTGTTTTTGTGTGTGTGTGTGTGTGTGGTTTTATACAAATTTTACTACTGTTTGTTCCAATTCCCTAAAGAACTTTATTTTGATATTGTATTGAATCTTTATATTGCTTTGGGTAAGATGTCCATTAATAATAGTCAATCTATAACAATGAAATATCATTCCATATTTGTTCTTCTGTATCTTTTAACAATATTTTATAGTTTTTATTATAGTGTGTTTTACTTCCTTTGTTAAGTTTATTCCTAGTACTTCCTTTTGAAGCAATTGTTAATGGCATTGTTTTCTTCTACTTTGTTTGCATATAGGGATACAAAATAAATTCTGTATATTGATTTTGTAGGCTGCCACATTACTATACTTATTATTTATTATAGTTTTTAGTGGAATATTTAGAGTTTACTGCATATATTATTATTTTGTCTGCAAATAATAACAATTTTACTTCTTTTTTTTCCAGTTTTGATTCCTTTTATAGCTTTCTCTTTCTTAATTCCTTTAACTTGGAGTTCTAATAATATAATGGATAGTAGTGGTGAAAGTGGACATCCTTTTCTTGTAACTGACATTAGAGATAAAACTTCCACTTTTTCACCTTTGAGTATCATGTTCTTTATGAGTTCATCAGAATGGTTTTTATTTATTGAGGTGTATTCTTATATCTCCATTTTACTGAGAGTGTTTCCACATTGAATGCTATCAAATGTATCTGTTACACGACTAGGTTACTTTTATCTTAAGACTGGAACATTTAGACTTCCAGAGATGTTCAGTAAGGACACATTTTATTTATTAAATTAAGTATTAGAATTTGTTATATGGGAATATATTTTTATTAAGCTATACATATAGCACTAAAACATATTATTAGATAATTCACTATACCCACAGGAATGGTTTATAATCCAAGTCTTTCAATAATTTTTTTTCTTTTTCCCTCTAAATTATGCTTATTGAGATAAAGTAGGTTTATATCTGCTAATGGTGGTGGGTGGAGGAGGAAGTAATTATTTTCTTTTAATGAACACTTTACTTGCCAACATCTATTTCATTTAAAATAGATTTAGACTTAAAAAAGGTGTAAAGATAGTATGTGGAGTTCCTATATAGCACACAACCACTCCCAATTTCATATTGATAAAATTTTGTAATAATATGAATATTTGTCACATCTAATGAACCAGTATTGACACAATGTTAACAGCATGCATAATTATTCAGATTTCCTTTATTTTTTCTAATGTCCTAAGATCAAACCCATTTATCAGACTGACATGTTTTGGGGATGATTTTTCTTAATGTTTAATTTAATCCTATGTCTCTTTCATAAAATCACTGAACTGAAATGTACAGGTAAGTATAATTGATAAATTTAAAATTTCCAGCACTTTAAAAAACTTCTGAGTCTTGACCACCCAAATAAAAATAAACACAAATTCACCAAAACTGCCATTGTCCTCATCCTCACATGTCAATATAATACTGCTGCCAATTTCCAATCAGGCATTTGCATGTTGCTCAATGAACATATTTGATAAATATTCTCATAATAATATCAAATGCTAATAGAGTAATAATACAGTTGTAACATTTATATAATCTGAATTTACAAACTATGTTCATATATTCATAATTACATCAATGACATAATTAGGAAATTATAATCATATTTTTTCATAGATAAAAAAATGAAGTTCAATACATTTAGTGTCTTACCTAATTCATGAGATTATTGCAAGAGAAAGACAAAATGTAAATATTTGGATTTTTTTATTCTCAATTTACAAAACTCCTTCCTCTAATTAATCTTTCATTTAGCTATTAATGTTATCATTGCTGTCAGGTAGAAATGCCTTGAATCATTCTATAATTGCTATGTATTTTAAAGGCAATATTGTTTTATCATGTGGGAAGAAAATTGATTAGGGCTTGTATGAGAGATCTACAAATCATATTTGCTTTTTAATACAGGATATAAATTCCAAAAAAATGAATTTTGATCATGTTAAGAATAATTCTGCAATACAAGGAGCTATACTGGAAAACATTGAGGGAGCTTAAATGTTTTAAAAACAGAAATTGAAGTTTTTGAAATCTACTTCTAGCATGATTAGTTTCTAGTGTGCCAAAATTCTATTCAACTGAAATATTTTGGAAACAGTATAATTGATTTTTTAAAAATATTTTCTGATGATATCATTTAAATGAAATTTTAGTCCAATACTATGGTAATTACTGTTTTGGAAAGATTTTTGACTATCATTTCATTGTGTGTTCTCAGTCCTCTCTCTTTTGTGTTCCTCTAGTCCAAAAGTAGAAGAAGCTGATTGGCTGAAAGTAAATTGAAGAAAAATAATATACATTTGATCCTCATTGTTCGTAGGTCCATATTTGCAGATTTGTTTACTCGCAAATTTTATTTGTAATACCATAACTGAAACGTCCAGGGCTTTTGTGATTACTTGCAGATATACACACAGCAATGAAAAATTTCAGTTCCCAACATGCTCAATCCCAACACGGGTCATTTAAAGTGATTGTTTCACCCCCCTCTTCTATAAAAAACCTTTTTTGGGTATACTTAGTGTCATGTTTTTCATATTTCTGTGCTTTCTTCTTATCAGCTTTGCTATTTACAGTGATTCCTAAGCATAGTGGTGATTTGTTGTCTTGTTCTAAGCATAGAAAAGGTATTGTGTGCACAATGGGGGAAACACCCACCAAAATTTTTTTTTAAAGAAAAAAACTACCAATATCACATAGATAGAAAATAAACTATTTTCAAAGGTTCAAAGGATAGCTAGATATTATGAATGTCAAAAGTAAATGCAATGTCAACATTTTATTGAAAAAGTTATAACTTATATTTTTGTGTCCAGCCACCTTCAGTTTTTGTAGAAGGCTTTTGAAAAGCATTTTCAAAGGGTCACAGGTTAAAATACTTATATACCAGATCCTACCTATGTAGAAAAACTTGGTACTTGAAATTGTAGTAAATTCTTGCATTTGAGGAACGAGGTAGGAGGAAAGAACAAAAATATAACTCATATGCTAAATCTTTAAATATTTAAAATCTATAAATTAAATGTAGATAAATAAGATAGTTTCTATTCTACTAAATAAATTTTTATAAAGACAAATTAAAAAGTGTATCTATGGTTTGTATATAACTGATGGTCAGTAATTTGTCAGAGATAACTAAATTCAATAATTTCCATGTATTTTTGGAATGTCCTATTGATAAACCAGAAATATTTAGATATTAATGAACAAATGCATTAGCAATCCATGCTATTTGTTCCATTAAATGTATTTTCTGGACTTTCCTATATTACAACCAATATTTTCTATAGTCAAGATTTTCAATGTTTGTGGTCTATTGATAGCAATAAAATAAAGGATTGAAATCTGAAGTAAGTATATTTAAAGTATGTGAATTTTCAGGGTTTTTTTTCAAAGATTTATTTATGCATAAAGAACTGGAATCTAGGCTAGATTGGGGGGGGGGGGTATTCACCAAAAGCAGAGTGGAGAGCAGAACATGTGGAACTAATGAAATACACTGCTGAGGGGAGCAAGGAGAGAGACATGAGAAGTCTGCTGTGCAATGTGGGTTAGCATCCTGGACTGGGATAGAATGCATGCCAATGACTGGTGATAGCGTTGAGACCTTAGCCCTTGTGCCAACAAGGAGGTTCAATTTTTAGTATTTTCATTAAAATACAGTAATTCAGCTATTTACAATTAAGATTATTTTGTATACTGTTAAGTTAGTTCTAAAGCATTCAAAATTACCTCTTAAAATAGTTAACTTATGCTAAATCAATTTGAAATCAAACATTTATATGAAACCGAAAATTTTTATGTTATTGAACATGAAGTAAATTATTTGTAATTTGAAATCTGTGTAATCATCAAAGAAATAATTTGTTTGAACTACATATATGCATTTAAAAGTAATGTAGTTACTGTGATAAAGAATTGTTCACAAATATAATTTTCATGATTGCACACTAATTTATGAATAAATCTGTAATAGGAAAACAGCAAACTGCAAGAAAACTAACATTTTGAAAATTAGCTGGGCGATGGTTCTTTGTTCAGGTTTTTGAAAGAGAATTTTTTAAAAATTAATTTGAATTTCTCTTTTATAAGCATGCTTTGTGGTTAAATCTCTTTCACAGTGAATCATTTCCAACATGGTTTATGCTTTTGCTATGCTGTAAAAGGTTGCTCTACCAAACTCAGGTTTTTGGACATATTGCCTTTATTCCAAGGATAGAGGTTAAGATGGAAGAGAAAGATTTCCCTGTGATAGAAGATGAATTTTGAGGTTTATTTTTGTTGTTGTTGTTCAGTGCTGAGCAATGGATGATGACAGAGTACCTTGTTTTTTAGCTAAAATTAAAGTTTTGTGTGTGTCTGTAATATAAAGAGCCTGGGATCAATGGATCTTCCAGTGAGGGACAGTGCTTTCTGCTAGTCTAACTTTTTATGAGATGTATGTGAAAATGTAGTCTCTTCTGGGAAATATGCAGGTTGCTTGTTGACCTACAGTGTAATAAATTTGTAACCCAAACTGGAGATGACTCAGGGTTGCTAGGCTCTAGGCAGTCTGGATTTAGGGAAATAAAAGTTTAAAAGTCAGCCAGTATAAAGGGAGCTACCCAGAACTTGGAACAGGGAATATCTCTACTAATAGGAAGATGCTTTAGTACTATCACAAGTTGACCTTATTTGCAGTTGCTCATACTGGCAAGAGTCTTGGGTCACTGTTTCCTCATCACTCAGGCAGCCAAATATAAGATCCTATTTTCATCATTTGGTGCTTTTACTAATTGAACCATAGATTGTTTCTCTGCAATTCCTTTACTATTTATTCTAAGAAAGGTGTTTCTCATTCTCTGCATTTATTTTGCTAATCAAATAGAATCTTTTGTGATACTTGAAGACATTTCAGATCTTTAAATGAACAAATGAAAACATTTTTGACAAGATATTTTGCCCTTAGGATAAGAAAAATTTTTTATCTGGTTCTACAAAAGCATTTTAAAGGCAGAACATGTTTATTGTTTTAATTGGGAAAATCCAAAATACTTCCTAGTAGTGGAAAAATTTTCCTTTTTATATCATGTTACTCATATAACCAATGGGTTTAATATGTTCTTGGTTTTAATATATTTTTTAAAATCTTAACCATTATGCAGCATTTTTTAGGAGAAAGATATCAGTAAAGACAAAGAACATATTAACCTTGATTTTCTTTTTTTAATGGAACATGGGATGGAAGTGATAGGAAAACAGTATATACAATAGTTAACTTTTCTACAAAAATGTATAAGGGACAGGAATGGCATATAGCAAAATACTGGCAGCAACTATTTCCAGATATTGGGCATATATATTTTTAATCCCCCATCTCTGTATTTAAGTATAAGGAAGCAAAAACATGCCACCCCAAAATGTTTCTTGACAAAAGTTTATTATAATGGAAGAGGTGCCAAAGACTGGGCAGAGCTTGCCTTTGAAATGATTTTTCATATAAACTTCTGTAAAGGCTACTACTAGGAAGAATGAATCTCCTTATTTCTTTTCAATGGAGAAAGCAGAACTAGTATGCAAATCTCTGTCTACTATGCTTTCCTGGTAACGCCATAACCTTCCTTTCTGCCCTCTAAAGTCTTTCTATCTTAACTAGGCTATTTAAGATATCATCTGAAGCAACATGTGTGAGTTAGTCATGCTGGATCTCTCCCCTCTGTAAAGGAGGTCTACATGTTATCAAACTTCTTAGTGACTTTTTTCTCTCATCTGTCTAATGCTTGTTTGATTATTTGACAACCTAGAAGAACCCAGAGTGGTACAGGATATTTCCTATGTCTTTTATTTTTAAGATTGAGATTTTGTGTGTGTATGTGTGTACGTGTATATGTGTATATGTGTGTATGTTTGTGTGTGAGAGAGACCTTATTATCTAGTAAGAAAAATAAATCTGGCAAACATAGTGAATGTAGACTAATAAGGGTGTCAATAATGTTACAAATAACATTACAAATCATACATGGCTAACATAGGAAGATGTTATTTTTCTTGGTTTTTAGGTCTTGCAAAGAAAATATTTTCTTCTCTGTTGGACAGGACACATTTGTTCCTATTTCACTAAAGATATGTCATCAGTAACTTTTCAATTACTTTGATAACTAATAACTCCTACCAGTTGGCATCATACAACTACAGTGACTAGGAATTGAATTATTTTTTTAGATTTTTTTAAATTTAGCATACAAAAACTGGGGTAGAGGCCAGAGGCATGGGGGCAGTGAAAGGATTCACCAGAGAAAGAGTGGAGAGCAGAACAGGCAGATCAATGGAAATACACTGCTGAGAGGAGCAGCGGGTGAGTCAGGAGAGGTCTGCTGCACCATGTGGGTCACCTCCCTGGCTGGGGATCAAACATGTGCTGCAGTAGCTGTGGAAGTCCCGCAGTGTGGCCCTCAACCCCTTGCACCACCAGGGAGGCCCAGAAATTGAGTTTTTGACATATAATTAGAAATCCATAATAAATAATTTTAGTTCATTCATTAAGATTACTTACTACTTAATGCCAGATTAGTTTGTGGCACTGTGTGCATTCCATTTTTAACTTGCTTATCATTGTAGACCATTGTTTATACATTCTATTTGGAGCAAAACTATTAATTCATTAACCATTATTTGATGTCTTCTCATCCTGATTCCTTTTTATCCTCAAAGGATACAACCACCCACTTAATTTATTTGATACATCTTTCTTTTTTTTTTTTTAATTTTTTTAACGATTTATTTATTTATGCATACAAGAGCTAGGATACAGGCCAGAATCACAGTTGGTGAGAGGATTTCACCAGAGACAGTGTGGGGGAGCAGAACAGACAGACTGACTGAAACACACCACCAAGGGCAGCAGCGGGCGAGGCAGGAGAGGTCTGCTGCGCCATGTGGGTCACCTCCCTGGCCAGCGGCAGGGATGGAACTGGTGCTGCAGTGGCTGCGGTTTGCTTCATAGTGCGTTGCTTAACCCACTGCGCCACCAGGGCGGGTTATTTGATACATCTTTCAATGGGAAATTATAGTTACCAAAGTGTGCTGTCAAATTTCTTAAGCTATATTTTGAGACATGCTTTCCATATATAATTAAATATGTTTAGGAATTAGTTTATAATTTATCTCCTTTCATAAACCCCAAAATTAGTTGAAGGTACTATGATTGGGGAAAAAAATCACATTAGTGTAATATGTGAAATACATGCAACAAAAATATGCTATCTGAATCTCAAACTTTGACTTCTTATGGTATTTTTTTATTTAAAAAATGGAAATTTCAACTAGTGGGCAGAATTACTAAATATGGGATAAAAGAAATCTCTATTTGAGTTATGTATAATATGCAGAAAGCTCATTGAATATGGCCTGTGGATGGCAGTGTTTTGGTATTCCAGAAGTAAACTATCTCAAGTTGTTTTCCTTTCCATGATTCATGTTTATATCTTGCCTCTGAATCATATATAAAAACAACCAGCTGAGTGTATATTGTCAGCTGGTAAGCACTTTTTAATGAACCAGACCTCACTTTTGTTTGAACATGCATCAATGTTTATGGTTTTATTTCAGAACATCATCAGAATAAGGATCATTTTGGCCAAGAGAAAATTAAATCAGTCAGTGACGAGAACTTATGAACAAGAACAGGCATCTCTAATGGTTCTGGAGCTTATTTTAACTGTTGCTCTATTTCTCTTCTGTGCAGAGTGTTGTGAAGTGTATGATTTATTCATAGAAGGCACTATCACTACATGGGATTGCACTCTATACCACTGAAAAGTCCTAACAAAAGTCATTATAGGAAAGGAATAATAATCAAAATATCAAGTATTTACAGAGCATGCTATTTTCCCTTGAATAAATCCTACTAAAGTTGAAAATGGTAATAATAAAATAAAAATGCTAATATGCAAAAATTTCCTCAGTACAAAAAATGGCAACTTCATAAGGTTTAAATGTTTGATAATTTACTGTATCTTAGTCTATCAAATTCTGATGATTCTGTTTCAGTAATAATAGAAATGTTTTTTTGTCTAACAGTCACAAATTAATGTCACCATAAGATGGATGAGCCAGTTATAACAATAAAATTGAAGTTTATTTAAGGTATCTTAATAGCACATTTACAAGGACAATGTATCTTTTATTCAATGGCGGTGGTTATCTAAATGGCTAATGTTAGTAGTTCTATTGTTGATTTATACAGAATTTTTGATTCTGCAAAATATGTGAAAGCAGTTGTGTTAGTTCCCTCAGTTTGCCATAACAAAATAATATACATTTTTTCACTTAAAACAACAAAAATAAATTCCCTCCTAGTTCTTGAGTCTGAACATCTGAAATACCTAAGTGTCAAATATGTTCCTCATCTCATTGCTAGCTTTCTTGACTTGAGACCAAGCACAATCTGCTTCTCTCTATACATTGTCTCCTCTTCTGTTTTTTTTTCTTCTATGCAGTCTCTTATATATACATGTTCTTGGACTTAGACCCATAAGACAATGTAGGGTGGGATATTTATCTTAAGATCCTGTCTTAGTTACATCTGAAAAGACCCATTTTTTCCAAATAATGTAATATTAACAGACTACATTAGGGGGTTAGTGTATGAACATATATTTGAGTGGAGAGGAGGGTGGGTTACCATTCAACCTACTACAGTGGTCCTGAATATTTCTTGAAGGAACTGAGCTGATTGTTAAGAAAAAGAGTGAGTATGACCATTTTTATTTTAGTTTGCATCTGTTTGTAAGTAGGATATATATGTGTTCATACCCTAACCCCTTAATGTAATCTGTTAGTGTTATCTTATTTGGAAAATGGGTCTTTTCAGATGTAACTAAGATAGGATCTTAAGATGAGCAGTGAAGGTTCCCAAGATTAGGAGAAGCTTCTACTTTTGCCTTAGGATAATTTTGAAAAAAATTTTCTTTTGAGAGAAAATTTTCAAATGCATACTCAGACTTGGAGTAAGGAAGATAGTTGCAAAAACACTTTAACATCTGCCATGTGGTCAGCTGGGCCATGACAAATTTGGTTTACAGTGGGATAAGAAACTTGCACCACAATGTAAATCTTTATCAAGAAAGTCTTTTAGGAAGAAAACATTGACTGAATAAAACAGTACACTTGCAGAGGATAAGTATAAGTAAAAGAGGATAACTAATTTTCCCTACAACATTCTTAGCTCTTGCCTGAGAACCCTCTATAGTAAAAATGCAAACAATGAGGTAAACCAACATTACGACCATAAAATAAATGAGTAAATAATAAAAGATTAGCAGGAGAAAAAGAGATAGATATTTAATAACATATATATCTCTTATAGACATAAGGGCTACTCAGGTAAGCTGAATAAATCACAGAAGTAGTGCAAATCACAGAAGTAGTGCAAATCACAGAAGTAATGACAAAAGTCAGATATTGGTGGTGGTGGTGAGTGGAAGAAAGACCTGTTAATGGGAGGTTACCAAAAACAGCACAGTGACAATGGAATAGTTGATAATGTAGTTCAAAATCATTGCCTTCTACACTCTTGAGAGTTTCTAGAAATTAAATCATTCTTCCTATGGAGGGAGAGTCACTTATAAATGGAGATTTCCCTTATAAATGTCAATGCCGCTTCCAAAACAGTAATTCCTACTTGAGTTTAAGAGCATTTCTCATGTTTCTTAAAAACAATCAGCCCAAAATAGCCCTTCTATGAAGAAGTGCATTTTGAGGTGGCATATACTCTTCGCCTTCAGAGATGTACATGATTTACATTCTGTCATGGGCTTCTTACTGAAACCAAACTCCATTCTTATGTGTATGCAAAAGGAGAAAAAAATAGGGTACTTTGAATGCTACTGATTAATGTACACATTGATTCATTAGGGCAAGACAGGCTGACCTGCCCATTCCACATACCAGCTCCCTTTGTTCCCTAATCTTAGTTTACATAGTTTGCTAAACAAACTATGTTTGCAGAAACATGAACTAATCCTCAGGTGATGATTTAAAAATCCATTCTTAGCAATAAGCAGTAGGCACAGCCAAAGGATAACTCAGAAGAGATTGACTGGTGCCCCAAGGATATTTGCTATTGTTATCTTAGTGTGAGACTGAGAGGTACCCTGGGGCCCTAGACTTGCATGCTCTAAAGGAATTGTCATCCATCACATAAAGACAAAGCATATCTTAGTGCAAAAGAAATTTGATAGAATTAATGTGCATAGAGAGAAAAGAGAAGAAAGAATATTCTGAATAAAACGTCCCAAAGTTACCCCCTCTGGATTAAGTGCCCAATCAAACAGAGTTAGCCTAAAGCAGGGTACTGCAGCCTGAAAGGTTGCAACAAGTCTAAGTCACTTTCTGGAGGGAGCCACAGGAAAAGGGCAGAAGGGGCCAGGTAATTCTGGGTTGAAAAGGGTAAAATCAAATTACAAATCAAGGTAATGACTTCCATTGTCAGTTTACCCAAGAGGTCCTCACCCATGTCTCTTTCAAGTGTCTGTATGTGTTTCAACTCTATGTGTCTCCTTCTGTGACCCCCATGTCCCTGGTGCTAGTCCAAAGCTGAGAAGCAAATGTATCTACTTTACACTTGTCTTTGGTCTGTGTCTCCTCTGCTGTGTCTCTGTGTTCTCTCCAGGTAGTCTTCTTCAGGTCTTCTCTAGCTTCTCCTCACTGCTCCGCTCCACCTTTTATTTTGTGGGAGAGTGAAGGTTCCTGAGCTTAAGAGAAGCTTCTGTTTTTGCCTAAAACCTTAGCCCCTCCCTAATCAAAGAAGGACTTAATGTCCTAAGCTTCTGCCTTTCTCTTAATCAAGGATGCTATCCTTCTCCATTTTATCACCTAGAAGAATGTATCTTTGCAGTCTCATCCAGTTCTAGCCTACCAGTAAACACTGTTCTCTATCTAAGAATCTCATCTTTAATAGGAGAGTAAGGATGAAGTCACCCCCTTCTTGTTTGTTATGCAAATTCCCTCTCCTCACTGTTCTCAATGTCCCAAGTACTAAAAGACAGAATAAATATTCCTGGCCTGCTCTTTTATTCTTTTTTTTTTTTTTAAAGATTTATTTATTTATGCATACAAGCACTGGGGTACAGGCCAGAGGTGTGGGGGTGGGTGTGAGGATTCACCACAGAGAGCGGGGAGCAGAACAGGCAGATCAACGGAAGCACACTGCTGAGGGGAGCAGCGGGCACAGCAGGAGAGATCTGCTGCACCATGTGGGTCCCCTCCCTGGCCGGCAGCAGGGATCGAACTCGTGCTGCAGTGGCTGCGGTTTGCTTCATAGTGCGTTGCTTAACCCACTGCGCCACCAGGGAGGCCCCTCTTTTATTCTTTAGAACTTATAGCCATGTGAGAAGAACTCAGTGGCCAATGGGATGACTTATTTTGCACCCCAATATTACAATAACATGAAGATGAGTCCAGAAATTTAAGACAGGGAATATTTGTGTATAACCTTCTCCTTTTCAATAATTAGAAGTAATTCATAATCTGATTTCTCATGAGAGGATTAGTATAAATCCCTTCATTTATTCATTCAAGTAGCATGGCTTTATATTGTGGATACTGAACTTTTTTTTTTTTAAGATTTATTTATTTAGGCATACAAGAGCTGGGGTATAGGTCAGAGGTGTAAGGGGTGAGAGAATCCACCAGAGACAGAGTAGGGAGCAGAACAGGTGGATCCACTGAAATACACAGCTGAGGGGAACAGCGAGCAAAGCAGGAGAGGTCTGCTGCACCATGTGGGTCCCCTCCCTTTCTGGGGGCAGGGATCGAACTTGTGCTTCATTGGCTGCGTTGGCCTCATAGTGCATTGCTTAACCCATTGTGCCACCAAGGAGGTCCCTTCATTAGACATATTCTTAAGGATTAAGAGCCTGATGAGGGATATGAACACACACACACACGATTATAGTAATAAAATGTGTTGCTAGATATTTACAAATTCCATGAAATAAAATAAGAGGGATTCCTAACTCAAGGTAAAAAATCCACAGTTTTCCACTGGAGTTAGCCCTTGAGGTAGATATGAAAGGGCAATTAGGAATTCATCCACTTCTGAATTCACCTTAGCCATTATCTAGTATTTTAAAAGAATGATAAATGTTAATAGATAAATAAGTGGTAACTCTGGCACCTTAGCCCATGCTATCCAGGTTTGCTATAGCCTTTGGAACAGATACTAACACCTTGATTAACCTCAGAAGTTAAGGATCAGCAAGGATGTAGAGAAAGATACTCAAGGGTAAGTGGAAGGACACATAGGCAATGCTTTCTCTAGGTTATAATATCTCTTGGTACATAGAGGCCATTATTCTTGCAATATTACTGAGAAAACATCTCAAATGACCCTTAAGACATAGTGCATTTCATTCTGAAATAGGTAGCTTATAAAGCAAGATATGCTAAAACTTATATGATTTGATCTTACCCTTCCAAAACACTATTGCCCTTTGTCAGATGTATTCTCTCTTACCATGTCAAGTAACAAATTCAATTTTGTCATATTAAAAGTTTGCATTGATGCTATTTGGGGAGAAGCTATCTGACATGATTCAGTGGTAAATGAAAGTCTAACAATCATGGGTTAGTAAATTCACAAGCAACATTGCTTCCCCTTGATTTAGAAATAAGATAGGACTCTTTTTTCTTTGACTTCTAAAGTTAATTTTTTGAGTAGTGGAATGTTTTTTTTTTTTTTTCTAGGATAATTTTTTGAAAGTATTAAGCAATATATGAGACTAGAGTAAACAACTTTTATGTTGTTGATGTTGTTATTGGCATAATGATTTACTGATTAAAAGGACTGTTGTTCAAGCAGTTGGATTGGCAACTCAGTATGTGGTTTGCTTATAAGCCTGTGAACACTGAGAAATTTTTGCTCCTACTAGGTAAGGATTTTATCTTTTCCTAATCATTAAAGATGTGTTTGCATTAGCATATGGAGTGAAATACAAAGGCTCTATTTTAAATAAATGAAACAATTTGTCACTGCATGTGACAAGACTTCCTTCCTGTGATAATGAATACTTGTATAGGAGAGGAAACTGCAAAGAACTGGGAATTGAAGTACAAAGAAGGGAGCTGAATCTCAAGATACTAAAGACAGAGCCTTTGCTTTTGTGTGGAAATCTACCATTTACTATGTTCCCTTGTGAAATAAAGGTATTGTTCATTGTGTATTAACTATGACCTTGAAAATCACAAAGGAATGTATATGTATAGTGCAAAGGAGAAAAAGTGAAATAGAATTAACAACAAAAGAATTTCTTTTGTTTAAATTATCTAGGGTAAAAAGAATCAATAAGACTTTGTAAAAAATTAACTTTGATTCTTCTAATTATCAAGTAAAAATGTCTATAATTATTTGCTCTACAATGATAAAAGTTTCAAATTCCTTATTGCACTTGAAAGTTTATTAAATTACATAATTTTACTGTTGAATTATTTCTTTGATTTATAAAAAGAAACTGTTTATAATTATTTCCATACATAAGTAATACAAAGTAGGAATAACCATATTATGAAGAAATCTGGTGAAACTATAGTAGAATTATTGTCTTATTTTATATTGTAAGCATCTTACAAACTAACTCGGTGTATGACTATGACATCTCATTATTTTTAATAAAATAATATCTATCAATAGATTTAAACCATAAGAATTATGTATTAGGGATTAATAATGAGAATAAGATATTGCATAATTATGGGAGAGACTGAAAAAGAAGGGTCTGGAAGGAGAATTGGGGAGAATAGAAAAAAGTCACTAATCAGCCTTATTAAAGAACTGATATGGAAAAAACAGTATATGTAGGGCGTTGTGGAAAGCCAGGTATTTCTAGTTACCAACTGAAATGAGAACATAGGGAAGCTAAGGGTAAAGGCTAGGACTTGCTTAAAAAGGTTTCCAGTCAAACATCAGACATTGATCATTAAGTCTGGAAGTGAGAATAGCTGAATGTACAGTAAAAGAAGAAATACATATGACCAACAGGCACATGAAAAAAATGCTCATCATCATCTATCAGCAGGGTATTGGATATCAAAACCATAATAAGATAGTGCATTACATCAGTGAGAATGTCCCATATCAAAAACTAGAAATAACAAGTAATGATGAGATGTGGAGAAAAAGGAAACCTAGTACACTGTTGATGGGAATGTGGACTGTTCCACTTCCTATGGAAAACAGTATATGTTTGTCAAAAGATTAAGGGTCTATCTACTCTACTGGCCATACTTCAAGTAGAGTAATAGAGAGGTAATTTTAAAGTGGAGAATAGAAAACATGGGATCAGCTTTGAACTTAAAATTGTGTTTTTATTACCTTTGGAAATAGTCTATAGAAACATGGAATAAACATTTAATTTTTGCAACTATTAAAATTTTTTCTAACCGCTGATGTTATAAAATCTTAGTAGGGAAATTTCCAAACTAGAAGCCAATTGAACTATATAACTAATATAAGAATAATGAAATATCTCAAAGATGGATTCTCTGGTCATTCTTTACTTTTAGAGATAAATATTTCCAAGCTGCCTACTGCTCACTCCACTACCTCACCATTTTTTTTTTTTTGAGTCTTCTGTTTCTGTCTTGTGCAGCCCTTTTGCTCACCCCAACTCCCTAGTGCATTCAGTGGAAGGGATCTCAAGTTAACCTGTCAAATTCAATTAACTGCTGCAAGTTGTCCATGGTGACACTTGTTATAATTAATTGAAAAAAAAAAGACAAACAGCATAAAGGCACCCTTTGGAGTACTTTTGCAATTGAGTGTGAAGTCTCATGAGATCTCTTGCTTAATTTCAAGTGCATAGAATTTTTGGGTGGTATGTGGGCTATGTATGCCATGGAAAGCATTTATGAACTTGTTATAGACTGTGTACAATATCCCATATACCATTAAATTTGTACTGAAGAGACATGAGTTGAAAACACTGATCAGTTTCTGTGTAATAGGTAGTTTCAACTTCTTTTCCCTATTTTATCCCAATGGGATATTTTAGTTCTCCTTTCTTCCTACTCATAAATATAGATAATAGAAAGTTATTTCAGTCTTCTATATTATAATCAATGAATTAAACATTTTAGGCTACATGATAAGTAAATAAAGATTTAGTAAAATAGGACATAGTTTTCAGAAACTAACATTTGTAAATTACTTTCTTCAGTGCCCACAGATTAGATACCTTGTATTTTCATTATGTTCAGGTCCATTAACACAATCTCGCAAGATAGGACATATTTGAATATAGAAGTAGGCTACAACATCTTTAATTAAGGATTCCATGCTATTTTCAAATCAATTATTCAGCAATCTAATTTTTGTTCCTGTAACTAACTCCCTAGCCTCTTCCCTGGGATGCCAGATTAACAATTCTGAAGTAATTGATTATGCTTAAATTAATCACCACTAGATGGTAGCCTTGTCAGGGACCATTAATCCTTATAGTTGATTCCTTAGATTGTGATAAGACAATAAAATCATACATGTATCATAGTTGCCACAAATCCAGGCACAGATTGAACACAATCGATATTAAATGTTATTTTTTCAAATTAACATAAAAATCTCTGGATATTAGTAATGGTATCTGATAATCTAAAAAAAAACTGGTTTAATAATCAGCTATTTAAAATTTTTGAATTTTGTTATATTTACTTAATATTTATGTGGTTAGACACATACCAAAATATTTAATTTTACATAGTTTAGCATAATTATTTTAATTTATATGATAAATATATGTAGAGATCATGTTAATACAAATTAAATATTCTGTAATGCTTTAAAAGTATTTTTCATTTTTTTTAACATTGTCCTACCATTTTATGATAGTCATCTATATAAGGCTTTTCTTTATAATATTCAAAACATCATTTCACACTCTCATATCAATGATCATATTCTTCCAGATTGTAATGTTTTATGCATAGTATATACAAAATAAAGCAAAGAAAACAAAATACAAACTCATGGAATAAAAATTTCTTACCAGACTCTGGCAGGAGATATAAAAATGAATAATGTTTTCCTTAAATAATTACATAATTTTTAAAATATCTCTATTGTATCTTAATAATTTGATCTTAGGAATTCAAAATATATAAATGTCAATGTATATCTACAAGACATTTTAAAAATTATTATATCATTTAGGTATAAAGGATAAAATATATGACAATAAAATTCAAATAGTATTCTGATCCTAAAACTTTAATATTTATTTTTAATAATTAAATTATGTATGTTGTAAAATTAAACTTATACACAAATAAATTAAAAAATCTGACACTCCTTGCTCTCCCAATTTATACTACATAAGAAATTTCTCTTTTTTCCTTTCTTTTACTTTTTAATCACATGCACAGAGGCATAGAGATGAACACACATATATAAACCACATTCTTTTTAACAACTTTATAATACATATTTGCCATAATTTATTTTTTTATTTCCTTGCAACAGATGCATATGCATTATTTCTAACTTTACTATATAGCACATAGAATTTATATGTTCATATATAAGGTAAAGTAAGTATATACATGTATATATCTGAACACAAATACAATTATTTATGAATGGTTATCTTTTTCAAAGTATATTTTGCTCAGTTTTGAAGAGTCATTTGTCCCTTGGTTAGAGTTCTTTATATATTGTGAATATTAATAATTTTATAACTGTATATTACAAATTTCTATTACAGATTGCTAATATTCTTTTTAGTTCCTTCATAGTTTTTTTTTTTTTACTTAAGTAAAATTTTTATAAATGTTAGGTTTTGAAATATCATGTATTTCTACTCTATATGTCTTTTTTAAAGGAAAATATCCCTCATCTCAGATTAATAAAATTTGTGTTTTCCTCTAGCATATATGTGCTCTATTATGGATGCATTTTTTATGCATACAATAACTGGGGTGTAGGTCCGAGGTGCAGGGGTTGAGAAAATTCACCAGAAACAGAGTGGGGAGCAGAATAGGCAGATCTATTGAAACACTGCTGAGGAGAGCAATGGGCGAGACAGGAGAGCTCTGCTGCACCATGTGAGTTACTCACTGACAGGAGGTCAAACTCATACCCCAATTTTGGAGATAGCTTGATAGCTCTGATAACTCCTATACCACCAGCGAGGCTCCTGTGGGTGCATTTTTAATTCATCAAAAGCTTACTGTACTGTAATATTTTGAGTAATGACTTAGCATTTTACCCCAAATATGTGGTCAAACTATATCCACACTGTAATTATTAATAGTCCATCTTCCTCTTGCTAAACTTAAAATTCAAATTTAACTAATACTGAATTCATTTGTAAACCTATGTAGTATGTTTCTGGTCTTCAACCAATCAATACTCTTTCTAATAATTTTGCTTGAATAATTTTGAAATGGCTACTTTACTGACTGTTCTTTGAATATAACTGAGAATTAGATCATAAATTTTCTTAGAAACTTCAGTCTGCATGATAACATAATAATTAAAATTTTACAAATTAAAATCTAATATTTAGATATAGGACAACTACCAAAAAGAAATTACAGCCTTACACTTAATCACTAGAAGATATATATGAAATAAATAATGTGTACATTACTTATGTATATAATATACTTATTTATATAATATATGCTATGATATAAATAAACCTCTTGAACAAAAATTAGGGAAAAACAAAATAAATAAAATGTAATGAAATAATAAAAATAAAATCAGAAATTAATAAAGTAGAGAAAAGGAAAAGAGTAGACTAAATTAATTTAAATTTATATATGAATTAAACAAAATTTTAATAATAAAGATGAGAAAGCAGGAATATGAAAATTATATAAAATGTATACTAGTTGCTGTGGCTTTTCAGTAGAAAAGGAACCTCATCTTTGCCTTGATTGTTAGGTTGTTTGTTTTTTAAGAGGAGTTGTAGGGTTTCACAGAATGATTTTTCTATTTATGATCTGAGAGTGTCACGTTAGAGTGAGTGGTAACTCACTTATGATCTGAGTTAGAGTGGTAGTAATTCATATTCAAAATATTAGTAATACTGTGTCCTGATATATTATCTTTGTACTCTGCTGAAGTTTGTTTGAAAATATTCTTTTTTTCTATTGATACTTATTTCTATGTCTAACTTTACATATTGAAAATTCTAAGTTTATAAAAAAGCTTCCAATTCTATAACACATGGTTCATGCCAGCTTTCTACTTTTCTATATTCATTACTCCTGTCTCTTGCCATAAGAAACTTTGTTCAAATACTCCTTGGTGGACTAGGGGTTAAGTATCAGTGCTATCATCTCAGTTGCCTAAGTTCCATACCTGGTCAGGGTATTAACCCACTTATCGTGCAGCAGATTGCTTCTGTCTTGCTGCTGCTCCCCTCAGCAGTGTATCTCAGTTGATCAACCTGTTCTGCTCCCCACTCTGTCTCTACTAGATCCTCTCTCCCTATCTCTGGCTTACACCCTAGTTCTTGATTACATGCTTGCATTTTTCAAAATAAATCTTAAAAAAAAAATGGAACCTGGTTCCAAGCACCTCATTATCAAAAATAAAAAAAAAATTCTCTCTACAGTAATCTTTAGATGACAGGAGTAGCATTTATACCTTTGAAGTCCATGATTTGTGCATCTATTTCACAGATTTTTTTTTTTTTTTGTATAAAAGTATTTACTGTGAGGACCACAGAGTAGTAGCACAATCATTTAAGAATACTTGTAAGAATTTGTGGCTAATCTAGTAGATGAGATGAACTCAGAATGGAATAAAGCACTTTATTTTCTTATATATCATTATAATTCACATGATGCTCAGATATCCTTTAATTTCTTGCTATGGTACTCAACATTGTAATTATATTGTTGTTGAATGTTTGCATTTTGTGTATGATGATTTTTGGTTAGACAGATGGATCTGTTATTCCTACATTGTCACTGCATTGTTATAATTAATTTGGTCAACAATCTGCCTATCATTCTGTTCCAAGTATGATTCTAGGTGTGTGATCACACAATATTTTAAGAACATGTTCTATTTAAGACAAAAATGTATTTGCTCTCCAATTTTATCATGTTCTATCTCTTCACTTTTTGTCAGGGAATTGAAGTGTTCCTTTGCTAGGGAATTGAAGTGTTGAGTAAAGTGATCAGGCTTTAAATCTGGGAGAAAATTCAAGCTATTGTTTTTGCTAAAATATAAACATGATCAAATAGTCAGTCAATGCATTTTGAACTTTAAATCGGGTATTCAAATGTTTGAAATCAAAATTAAATGAGGTTGGAACTTTGAGTTAAGAAGACTCTTTTTGCTTGATCTAAATCAAGTACTTTCTTTGATTTTTGATTAATAATTCTATCAGCACCAACCTCAGATGTTTCATAATTACTTTTCTATAATAATTCTTTATGTGATTTTTATTTTTTATCAACAATACTCTAATAAGTGGTAAACTATTATAATGATTTCCCCAAACATACATCTGATAATATAAAGAATATTAGGAAAATAACTCTTTCTTTAAAGTACAAAATAGTCTAGTTGACACAGTGAAGGAGTCAATGAGTGAAAATACATTATTTGTGGCCAATCTTCAGTGTTAAGTAGTAAATAATAAGAATTAAAATATTGGGAGTGCTTCTGTAAACAGTCTCTACATTAAAACATAAAATGGAAATAAATAAGATTGATACCAGTTCCTCATTTAACTTCCAGATTTATGCTCAGTTTAGCTCTTCAGATAATTTGGGATTGTACTGCTTAGTGACCCATATAAAAATTCCTTTACAAATCCTTTATTTTAAAAATATTATTTACTTGAATTCCACTCAAGAAAAGAGTGGTCAGCAATTTGGATTTTAAAGAAAATGAAGCCCATTTGGAAAGAACATAAGATAGATCCTTATTGGGGTAAAGAGGAACATTTAGATATGCTGATGTAGGAGAATGAAACTGAATAACATGCACTGCTTGCAGCATTTTTCCTTTTTCATATGCCTTCACCAGCTTGAAATTTTTTAAAACTCAGGGTTGTTCTGGAAAAGGTCAATTGTATCTGCATTAGGAAAATAGGACCATTCTTAAATGAGAATAGATCAACATAAAATACTGTAATAAGGATTAAAAAATAGAAGAAAAAGTAAGATTTGAAATCAGCTTGACTTACAAAGCAATAACAATGCATACTTATGAAGCCAGAATGATAGTAATTATTTTGAGAAAGCGAATAACCTCTGTTTCTGGAGGTGAAAATCATTATGTATTTACATATTAGTTTAGTTTGACCTCTAAGAGTCTGTTTTTAAATAGCTGACTTTGTAAATTCACTCAGGTTCGTGTATTCTTCATTTGCCGTATGTTCACAATCATACTTAAACTTAAAGTAATTAGAGTTCCAGGGTCAATTCAGGGTCAGATGAAAATCGTGTTAATGAAGATGATTACTTTAGCAGAGCTCAGTTTATAAACTATTTGTTCTTTTATGAATCAGAAAGTACTATGGCTGAGTTCAGTTAGCAAAATTCAGATTCTGCAATGGTGAAATTTCCCCTAATTTCATACTACACATTCCAAAGTTTGCCTCAAAAGGGCCAAGCGATCTTTCTTAGAAGAAATCTCTCTATGCAAGATGGCAAAATGTATTCAAACTGCTGTATTTGAATTTGATAACATTCACCTTGCTACTATTAGAGGAAATCTATTTAGAAGATGTTTCCATATAAGTGACGTAGTATAATATATTGATGGCATTAATGATTATTGGTAAGTTAATCATAATTCAATTGATCAATAATAGCACTTTGAAAAGAAAATGAAAACAAAAGAACTGAGGTAGTTTCATACAACAGGTTAAAAATATTATTTGTTCTCACTCAGCTCCTTACATTAGTCCAAATCATATGATCAATCATTGTGATAAACTTAATGACTACCACTTTTTTCCCCCTCTCATCATTGTTCTACATCAACAACCATTGGCCATGACTATGTGACAGTGTGAAGATTTTTTCACATTCATTATTTAGTTCAAGTGCCTTTATTTTGCAGAGAAAGAATTTGAAAACCAGGACTGATTTCCTATTGTCATTCATGTAATTCAGCTGTGAAATATGATTACAAAATATACCTCTTAGGGCTTTTTTGTAGATGATTTATTGTATGGATTTTTCTGGAGTAAAGCAGTAATTTTTAAAAGAAAAGAAAGAATCCCCAGTCTTTAGAATACTTAAATCTAACCCAGAGAGTTGATATCAGAAAAGACTTGTAGGGATAATATTGCTAGTGATATTACACTTAGTTGAAGACCCTTTTGATTTTGTGCTATAATTTTGAAAATTAGTTTGAAAATATTCAGAAATACAAAACTATGTATTGTGTATAATCTACCCAGATTTTATAATTTCATTATATCACTCATATATAAGCAGTCACATTCTAGAGACATCTAAAGCAAAATGGCAAATAAATGTATAGGATACTCCTCCATGCTAGAAAATCTAAAAATACTATTGACCATGTATTCAAAAGTTAATACAATAACATCATTCAATTTTCTTTTCAAGTTAGAAGTATACCAACACCCTTTACACAGCAAAGAAATACATTCCAGCAAGCCAGCAACTGTAATTTTCCACTAGTTCATTGATATCCCAGCAATGGTTCCCCAATCTTGCTAGATTTTTTTCTGTATTTTCATATAGTTGTGATTTGTAGCTGAAAAAGGGACCAACAGGTCAGATTAGACTACTTTATTACCCCATCAAATATGCATTGCCTTACTAGTCAACTCAGACTGTAAAAAGAAAGTGAAAATGGAAAACTGAATGTAAACTGTGACAGAATTTCTAACTTATGAATATATTTCTTTATGAATATACACAAGGAGGAACTGCAAAGTATCGTGAAATATGAAAATTTCCTGGGCTGAGAGACAGAAAACCAAGTATCAATTAAATTGATAGTTTTTGCTATTATCTTATTTGGAAAGATCAATATCTCTGTTATATTTTAAATGTTTCTGTCCCTCTAAAAGTCATATGTTAACCTGACACACAGCTGATGGCCTTGGGAGGTAGGGCCTTTGGCAGGTGATTAGAAATGTGCCCTCATAAATGAGATCAGTGCCCTTATCAAAGAGGTGCCAGAGATTCCTACCCACTTCTGACATGGAAAGATATAAATAGAAATTTTCAACCTGTAAGAAGACCTCACCTAATCATTCTGGCACCTGATTAGACTGGTAGTCTCTAAAACTGTGAGAAATAAGGTGCTTATTTAATCACCTGGTCTGTGATATTTGGTTATAGGAGCCTGATTGAACTAAGATAGTTTCTTTGGAGTAGCAGCTTCCAATCTTTTCCAAGAAAGCATTTTTGGAATGATAATTCTTAAAATAATGTAGCATCTGTTGAAATTAGAACAAGCACAATGAACTATGGTGGTGGAGTATGGGTGATCTGGTGGTGGGTGCACTAGGGTGGAATTACCAGGAGCAGGGAATGTTCTACTTCTAAAATACAAACAGTAATGTAACTCAGTGTTACCTCTATTTTAAATAAAGATAGATTTTAAATGAAAACATAATGAAATAAAATGAAAATTTGAAAAAAGGAGCAACATTTTATGAATCAAAGTTGTAGAGCAGTTGCACATATTAACAAGGAAAAATAAACACAAATCTATAATTAAAGATAAATAAAGTGATTTGAGGCAAATCTATAAAGTATCACATAATGATCTGCTGAATCTATAGGATATATATTTGTTTTTCTTTTCAATATCACCTCTTTCTGTCACTTTTCTTCTTTTTAAACCCTTCCCATTCACTAGAACAAATTCCTTTCATGAGCTAATTAAAAGCTCTTTATCCAGTTTCTTCAGAGTTTCATGTTTTTCCTCAGATATGGTCATAAATCTTTGCTCATAGACTTGTCTGGATACCAGAAAAGTTAATTTACAACAACAACAAAAGAGATTTTATTCATGTAAGCATAACACATAGGATAGAATGCTATATAGAACCTGGATAAAGAATGGTTTTATTAATATATGGGTATTGTATCAGTGAAAAGGTAAGTTGTGTTTGGTAATGGAAAGACCTGAGAGTTTAAAGATCTCAGTTCTTCCAATATTAGTTACTTGATTTAATTTCTATACTAATGTCTCAAATCTAGGTGCTTCTAAAGGTTTTCTTAAATAAAAGAAAAATAACTATCTTGAAAAAGAAGAGTAAAAGATAAAATTTCTCACAAGATAGTAAAATAATATTTCCCTACTACCATATTTAAAATAGAGTTGAGTTGGTATAAGGGCAAGCAACAGAAAAACTAAGGCAAACTAAGGCAACAGAGAAAAAAAGCTAAACAGAAAATGGAATAAGTCAGAAAGAGAAAGACAATTACTGGGTGATTTCTGTCATACATAAAATAGAAATAAAGCAAATGAACTAACAAAACAAGAAAAATTACTGTTGCACTGTGGAAAGTAAGGTAGTTACTAGAAGGGTGGAGGAAGGGCATGCAGGACAGGGAAGATGGGGTTAATTTGATGGTGTGAGTGGTAGGTAAGGTATGTAAACATATCAAGTGGAAAGTGGTACACTTGACACTTCCTATAGTATTGTAAATGGATGATAAGTCAAAAAAATTTTTAAATAAACATTTTTGAAAATTAAAAGAACAGAAATATTATCAACCTATAGGTGTTCAAGTAAATCATATTCCTAAGAACTAGAAAATGAACTTGCCAAGAGCTGAATTATGAAATCGGTATGTAATTTTTATACATATAAACTCACCAGAAAGAAGCCATACAATTGTGTGCAAAAGTCAGTTTGTTGGATTAACTCAAAATCACACTACCCAACTCTCTGCCCATACCATTTAAGTTTTTTATTCAAACTTAGGTGCTGATCAATCTGCCTTACAGAAACAGATACGATGTATGCTCATCATGGCTGTTACAGTTCTCACTGCAAATGGATTAATTGATATCTGGTTTTATATCTCAGGTTTGTGATTATGGATTAGGTATTTCATTCCTAAAAAAAAGATATTTTTGATTTGTTGACACTGGGATTGGAACTTTGTCAGGCAAAAAGTCAGTCTCTGGATTTGGTAACTTCATCATGGGTTGTCGTCCAAGGACAACTCTTTGAAGACGGCATGATCTCTTCCTCTCAGTGATAATCTGATTTCACTACTGGGTGCACATGCTTTTCTTCTGTGATTATCACATTAAATTTATTAATATAGTTGTGAAATATTTTTATTTAGTAAAATGTGTTGAGAAATTAGTGTATTTAGTAGAATTACTATAGACGCATGTCTCTGGCATTCATAAAAGTTAATTCCAATTGTACTAGAATGCTAAATGTTAACAACTGAAGAATAATTGAAAAGCCATACAAAATTACAAATGAATATATGCCCTTTCTCTGTATGGGTATTACTTTATGCGCATAAAAATGAAAAATATATCATAAAAAGAAAGATTAAGAGATTCAACCAAAACTTTAAAATTTTTGTGTAAATATGAAAAAGTTAAAACTACAAGTTGAAAATTAAATTATTGACTATTGATAATAAGGCAATTGGATAATGTTAACTGTTATTAGTATATTCTGAACAAATATTAACACCCACAATTAATGGACTGTGTACACATGGTGACAATTCATGAAAGATGAAATTTATATGTTTGATAAATTTATCTGTCAAAAAGGCACCCAATTTGACAGAAAAGGAAATGCAAATTACACAGAAATGCAATATAATTTTCAACTATAAAATAAGATATAATTAGCAACAATAATAATATTTAAATCTTGAATGAGACAAACTTATGCTCTTTATTGGAAAATAAAATATTTTGCATTTTTGGAAAGCAGTTTTGTTGCTATTTGTACTAGTCTAGTGATCTCATTTCAATAATGGAAAGAAAAGTAAAGTCCTGAACTTGCAGGTAAAATTAATAGTTCCTGTTTCAAGCTATTGGGGATATTCTTTCAAATAGATTAAAAATGTAAAGAGCAGTTCTAACTCCACATATTTGTATTTCTTATTTTCAGTAGTACTGGGGCTCCTGAAATTATGTCCAGTCTACTTTTAGAAAAGATCTAAAGACAAATCTAGTATCTCTGTCTTTGTGTTCACCTTTCACTAGTAGTGGTAGTGGTGGGAAACCAGTTAGAAACAAGCTCTCTAAAGTGAGATACACACACATACTGAAGTTTTACTTTTTTGAGAGCAACTGGGGGATAATTCTTACTGTTTAGTTTCCTGCTATTAAAAGTAGTTTTCATAATAATTTTCTAATTTTTGATCTGTTGGCTTGCTTTTCCTTCTTTCTCTTCTGATCAATTCATTACAGCAGGTGGCACATTCTCATAGATAAATGTCAGATGTGATTTTAGCAAGAGAAACGATATTTAAACATTTAGAATCTTAGTATAGAGTGTTCTACCCTGGAGACTCTTTTTACTTGAAAAGCTAGAGTTGTGGTGTTTGCCAAGGGCATGCCAATGGGGAATGTGAGAGAAGGAAGCTGATTTGACTTTAGGTAATTAATGAGGTAATCAGTAGCTTTTATGCCCCATGAAACATTTTTTATAGTTGAAACAAACGCTTTCATATCTAGCATCCTACTCCCTCCTCTGTGGTACAGAAGAACACACATTCCTGCAGAAGACATAGTCCCTCCAGTGAACCATGTGTGTATTCTTCATTCCTTGATCATTTCAATGTCTCCAAAGAGATAAAATATTTTATTTAGTTAAGAATGTAGATGGTTTATTGTATTCCTTTGTATCGCTTCTTTTTGAATCTAAGTTGTATCACCTAATGGATTGTGTGCCTACACAAATTCATTAAATTATCTTGTATTGTTCTTCATATGTAAAGTGATCACATTCCATTGGGTAATGGCAACCTAGTGAGATGATGTATTATGATGTCTAACATGGATGGTAACAACACAATAAGTAATAGAGGCTGTTATTGTTAACACTATCAAACTGTTTGGAAAAGAACAGGGGGAGTATTGAAGATGGTACCTGAAACCTCCCACAAACAGCTTTATAACCATAAGGGATTGTATAATATAGGTTGTGGTAACAAGTAATTAAGCATTGATGTAATGAACTACCATTCTTAAGTTTCAAAATTCTACTTTCATTTTTTATAGTTTTAAAAGTTACAAGTATATATTATTAAAATATTAGAAATAAAAGTAAAGGAAGATAAAATATCCCATATGCCTTACTTATACATGTCTCAATTAGCATCTTAGTGCTTTATTAATATTTAGCATATATATTTTATAAATTAAAAATTAAAATCACATAATAATAGTATTTCATAGCTATCGTTTTTCACTTGCCAATATGTGATAAACATTTTCCCATGTAGCTTTTTGCTTTTCTTTTATGGTAATATTGCTTTACAACACTGTATATGATTCAGAGTTATAGGATCATACCCCTTCAGAGCAAAGAATAGAGGCTGGCCGGTACATAGACTATGATAGAGGAATATGGATACACTGTTAAGTGTGGTATGTTAACAAACATCTGAATTATAATCTTAAATTACAGGTTTAAAGATTTTATTTATCTAAAAGGAAGCATCATCTTATATCAAAGGACTATTTGAGTTTGTATTTGACTTAATAGTGGTTATTTCCTAAATAGGAAGAACATCCTTCAGTATGTTTAATTTTTTAAGGTAAATATCCAAAACTATCAAGAATTATAAAATAGTATTATCCCATTTGGATAGGTAAAGATTTTCTTTGGTAAACCATAGCTATTCTTGTAAACACTTTTGAAAATACTGAATTGCATCTGTGAAAAAGAATAATAAAGGCAATAAAATGTAGTTTGAATTTCATATTCCATATATAGTCATTGTCAATATTTGATATAACTTTGTTTAATATTTTTCACTAAGTAATATCACAAAATTTAAATATGCAATTGTAAATATACACATTAATATCTACCTTATAATGATAAAACTTGCTAAAGCATACCAAGATATGTGCAGAACAGATAAGATTCATATAATATGATTCATATATTATATTCCAGTATACACATTGTCAATAACTAAAATGTAAATATAAACATATAAATGTAAATATAAACATAAACATAAAGGTAAAATATAAAGATAATACATAGTTCTAAAGAATAAAAGTGAAGAGGAAAGTAAATTTTTATTGAATTGGTGCAGATTATCAGTCATAGGCTCATCAGGGAAAGAGATTTCATGCCAGATTAGGCAAGGATAAATATGGTGAGCAACTTACAAGAAGGAAAATTTAAAGGGTAAAATAGAGGACAGTGATCCAACTCAGAGGTTAGTCACTGAATTAGGTCAGTACTACCCTAGGTTGTAGGAAAATCAAGGTAAGCAGAGTCTAGAAACTAGGGTCACTGGGGAACCATAAATCAGAAGGAATATACAGAATATATAATATGTAAATATACTGAAAGTTATCTTCATTATTAACAATTACATCTTTGAATCTTTAATATGTGTCATGGTCTTCTAAGAGTTAAACATGTGGGAATTTTATGGGATTGCACCTGAGAGGAGAAAACATACATTGCACAAAAAAGGAAGAATAATATAAAATATATAAAATAAAAAAGTAATAAAAGGACATATGAAAATGCTTAGACAAGCTAAAAAAGTGTTAAATGTTTTGACTTGCTTATACTCAAAATAATACAAATGAAGTTTAATTTATTATCTCAAATATAATGCTAAGAAAATAGAGATACAGATAATTTTACTTGTTCAGGTTTACACAGATGATAAGAGGCAGAATTGGGGTTTAAGTTCAAGCTATTTTTTCAATATGTTTATTACTGATTTCATTACAATGAAGTGATGGACTTTCATCCAATTCTAGCTATTTTAGCATTTCTTTTTAACCAAGATATTCAGTACAGTTTAAATTGTTTTCTAGTTGATTTGAGGATCATCTGATATGAAACCATTTAAAAATTTGCACAGATACACAAAAATAATCTGTTACTTTAGTTGCTCTGTTCTGGACAATCTCAGTAAGGTAAAGATTATAGTGTAAACCCCTTCCCCTGCACTTAACAGAATATTGGACACATTTGGAAATCAGTTGCTTAGAGCACTTGTGGAAATTCTTCCTCACTGAACCACTCTGGTCTGTGGAAAGGCCATGATCTGCAGAATAGGAGTAACTGTGATTACCAAATTCAGGTAAACCATTTCCCTCAGTGTTTGCCCACGAAGCTGGTCTTGTTTGCCAGCAGATATTGAAACTGGTGAGAGAAAAATAAGAATAAAGTCACTGTCCACTTTGAGTGGTCCTTGATCATCTCTGGTCCAACTCCGGAAGAGTCAGTAGCAGAGAAATCTAGAGGGAAAGAAGTCAGAGCAAACAGAAGCCAGCTACAGCCTGTTATCAGGGTCAGATTTCCACTAACGGTTGACGGGCATTGGGTCAGGAAGCATTTCACAAAAGATGTGGTTTTGGAATTTTTATTCAAGGACTGCAAAGGGATTTAATTATCAAAAAGCAGCTGTTTCTGCAACTAAAAGTCCAGAAACAGTGCTGGCAAAGATGGGTAGGAGCCTTGGCACACCATTGATGGCATGTAAACTTGTCCAAACCCTGTGGAAATCTCCTGTAGAAAACAGAATGGAGATTTCTCAAAATATTAAAAATATATATACCATAGAACCCAGAAATTCCAATCCTAGGTATGTATCCAAAGAATACAAAAACCCTAATTTGAAGGGATATATGCACTCATTGCAGCTCTATAGAAGTTATGGAAGCAACATAAGTGCCCTAGGAAAGAGTAAGAGGATGTGGTACAGTAGAATACTATTCAGGTATAAGGGAAAAACAAATAAACTCTTGCTATTTATGACAACATGAATGAAATTGGAGGGGATTATGCTAATAAAAATAAGCCAGACAGATGTAAAACATCTGAAGATTTCAATATTCAAACTCACATGTAGAATATAGAGACACTAAACAAAGAGACAGACAAAACCAAACCAAAATCAAACTCTAGAAATTTGACTGTAGAATTGAGGTTACCAGAAAGGGAGGACAAAGATGGGTTAAGAAAAAGAATGTGGGGCCCTAGTGGACTGTGGTGAGGAACTATGGGTGCGTTGGTCATAGATGTGTATATTTTTGAATCATACTCAGTGTGTAGACTGTTATCTTAATATATACTGAAGTATCTAAAAATAATTTTAAAAACAAAGACTCCACCTAGTATTTCATTCCATGTCCAGCAATTGAAATTAACAGAAAGTTTTCAAAATTATCTTCTGCTTGCAACTTAAAGAAAACCATTTTATGCCAGAAACCAGTTACTTTCACAATTACATGGGATTTTGTAATTTCTTACAATGAATAAACGTACTTTAAAATAGAAAACTGCCACTGTTTAAGAGTGTGTGTGTGTGTGTGTGTATTTGAGGTAGCATCAGTTTATCTACTTGATGTCAAGACAAATGATCAATTCAGACAATTCAGTCCAAAATGTCAAACTAGATGTTTGGCCTGAGACAGGTATAAACAACCAGCATTGACTGAATTTTTAACATTTCAACCAGTTATCTGAATGTCATGGAGATCAAAATATGGAATATGGTGACCTAAAATCTTTAATGAAAAGGTTGTGCTTTTCAGCCGCTTTTATTTTATGCATTATAGATTAATTTGCTAACTAAACAATTTCTTCCTGCTTAGCATTTTAATAATTCATAGACAGCTCATTGGGTACAGATAAAAAGTTCTCAACAATTAGTTTCAAGCAAATACTTTAGCACACTATAGCATAATGATTATTTTGCAATAATCAGTTACCAAGATTAAAATACATCATTAATCCAGTCAAAGCTACAAATTATCTCACATTTTCTTCCACAAGCCACACAATTATTCTTGCATTTCTTGTTGAAGTACTTATGAACTCAATGAATATAAAAACAGAAGTGGGAGAAACTGTGACAGTACTATAAGATATGCAGTTACTATTGTGTATAGGACCTGTTTTTATTCTCCACACTCTGTCTCATATTTCACAATAAGTACTACTGAAAATACTATTTATGAGGTTTTCTAATCTTTTCCTCCTTTCATCCTTTACTCTCACCTCTTGTTATCAAATAGGAAAAAAAAATATCTTGTTAGATGTGAACTACAATTTTAGGTGATTAAGATACTTGGAGGCATGGAGAGTTGGCTCATCTCACAATATATTCTAAGATTTATGAAGAAAAAAATAAACTACTATAATTCAAGTTAGCATATGCTAAAATAGAGGTACATGTAAACTCATATATAGAGGGAAGAAAGAGCAAACACAATTTTCTCTTGGAGACCTGAGGACCACTTCAAAGGGGAGTTTATATACTCTGAATCTCATACTTTTGAATAGCACTGCTGCCATTTGCAAATAGGTAGACTGCCAATTAATTTATTTGCATAGTAAACATATATCCTATTTTCAACTCCACAACAGTTACCAAGGTCCAATTCTAGACAAAGAGATAATAAGTTATCTGAATGCTTATTGTCATTTCCAGTAATTATGGATTCCTGAATATTTTATGGAAATATTATATAATATTGAACATGAATATTAGAAGCTATAGAGTTTGTTTCTGGACAGTTTAAAAATACTACAACCCTCCTAATTAAACCTAATTCAAGATAGGAGTGCTGATAATCATTCTTTTGTATTTCACATTATAAATTATTTTTTTCACAGTTACAGATATTTAATTTCAAACACCATCTGACTAGGGCCAAAGATTTTGAAAAGTATAGCATTTGTATTTTGGTTTAATTTGTATGTATATGTATATTTGCATCATATAACTTCTTTACATATACGTGAATTTTGTGGGTGGGGATAGGTATAGATATACTCACAAATGTTACTCAATTTATTCATCATGCCAATCATTAAATGCTCTGCCAAATAGTACCTCATACTTTACATCAGATACTTTCTTTAGAGTCTATAGTTTTCAGAAATAAGATTATTCAAATTATTTTTTAAATAAAGCCTTTGTTTATATTCCTGTTATTAATAAAAATGAAACATTTATTTTACTTGAATAATCCTGTTTGCTTTTCTGTATGCTTATACTCAGTGCTTCTTGAAAACTTAATTTTTTTCATAGAAAATGCTTGTAGAATAGATGCCTAGCATATCAAAATTTCGTGAGGAAGCAACTAAGTATGTAAAACTAAGTTTTTATATTGGCATATCTTGTCTACATCTAGAATTTAAAATTGTAAAATTATCTCGAATTCTATAATAATGGATGCAGAATTATTTTGTAGGAAATATATTGAAATCAACAAATTAATATAAGCATAATATGATATTTTTCATTGAAATTTGGCCCTATTTACAAATTACTCATGTTTGTCATACCTAAATGATTATGTAATTGAACAAAATATCCACTGAAGTGCTAACATTTAATCTTTGATGTTAAGTTTGGGTACCACCTTAACTACTGCTATTGAGCAGCAATATGTTGCAATTTGACTACTCCCCAGCACCATCAGCAGGTGCAGCTATTGAAAAATTTCTGAAGTCCTCTCTCCTCTTTCACTTTTTAAAAATAAATGCATTTTTAAAAACTTGATCCTGAAAACACTGAAGTGTTTTCCTGTCTATCTTTTTTGGTGTTCTATCCTCTATTTTCTGGGTCTTTGTTTTTATGAGTTTGATCATGCTTATCACACTTCTGCTTTACTTTTATTCTTTCAGATTATGATATAATCTTCAAGTTGTATTATAATCACTTTCAAACATGTCTACCTCCCTATATTTTATTTAAAAAAAATTAGAAACAGAGTAAAACAGTATCAAGGGCATATAGTATTCTCTATGAAATGACTCTTCTAATGTACATATAGGACCAAATTCAAATTCCTCTTCTGTACCTTTTTCTACCATTCCCCTGATTCTTTCCTGAAAAGATCCTTTAGTGAAAAGATAATTCTGATATGCAATGCCATTTTTATTCTGTCTTTGTTCAATAAACAATTGTAAAGGAAGATAAATGTTCTGAAATTTGTTAAAATCTAATGTTTTTCTCCTTAGAAGCACTTTTAATCATTCTGTTCCTGAAGACAGGAGGCATTTCACATGATTGATTTTTCTATCAAGAGTGTTCTATGTCATGAAATTTAGTATAAAAATAAAATTATCTAGTCCTCTGCTATTCATTCATCAGAACCTAATTCATTCTCTTAGGAAGATATAAGTTTTTCTTTATTTGGGCTGGCTAAATATCTGATTGCTTCAAAAACGGTTTGAGTAAATGAAACTCCTAACCGGCTGGGAAATAAAATCCATAATGACTTTGCTCTGTCATAGTTACAGCATTTACCTTTGTTCTGCAGAGTTATACCACTGGAAAATCTGGTGCTCTCTCTGTCTCTGTCTCTCTCTTTCTCCCTCTCATTCTCATTAACTTTGCTTTTTCTGATAAAAAAGACATAGGGCATTGAGTTAGATGGAAGGTTATTTTGTACTCAAGTCAGGAGAAAATGTTGAAAATAAATGAGTACAATCATAATATTCCAGAATTCATAGTAAGCATTTTATTTAATAATCTTCAAGTGTGAAGGAATCCCTTCTTTTCAATCTCTGATTAGGAAGATTAGAGATTCAGTTAGAGACTGTGTATAAAAATTGAGGTGCATAAATGTTTCTAACTGGAGGGATTTTAAGACCTACTATAATTAATCTGGAAACTCTTTTCTGAATGAATAGGAAAACTAATTTTCAATAACCAATTATATATAACATAATACAAAAGTAACTACAAATATCACCTATGTTTTTTTGCTTTCTCCCCACTAATATAAACAAAATTTATTATGAACTGTAGAACTTTGTCACATTTCATTTTTATGAACAGATTATGGTCATCTCTCTGTGTTAACTAAACGTTTATTAAAAATGGAAATAAGTAATTGAAGAGTAATATGGGTTGGGCGTCTGGGTAACAGAAAACTTGTTCTAGTTCATAGATTGCTGGGTTAGGTGGAGCCGTTTCTTTACCAGTTAGAGGAGAGTCAATGATTTAAAGATCCTGAAGGCTGGGCTTATCTGATGACTGAACAAAACTCTGGATCAGCTGACTTGGACTCAGAATGAGTCTTTTTTATGTGTAGGGGAGAGAAAACATGGCAGCACAGCCATTTCTTTTTTTTTTTTTCTAGTTCCTTTTGCAGGGACATTCCATGAGACTAAGAAGTACACACACACACTGAAAGAGTGTATATATCATCTATATCTATATCTTTTTGATGATGGAGAAAAGGCCTTAGCTTAGGAGCCCACTGCTGTTGGTTTCTTTTCCTATTCACTCTTTTGGCCCTGTTTTATTATGATGATACTGCATATGTATGAGAAATAAATTTCTGTTGTGCTGAGATTTGAGAGGATTTCCATCTTTTATTTATATATGTTGACATTCATGTTATAATTTCTGTCATTATAGTAGGTAATGTCTTTTAGAGTTGGAAATAATCCAACCTTGACCAACAGAGATACTAAAACAAAGAAAATAATACTTTACTCTCAATTTTATTTTATACTGCTTCTTAGTAACCATTGCTTCCTTCTATTATAAATAAATAGAAATAGGTTTTGTCATTATAGGTTTCCAATAATTACATTTGAATGCATATTGTAGCAATATGATGTTAAAATAACTACGGGGAAAATTAAAATGTGGATTCTTTTTTAGAAAAATAACCTTAGATGTTGTAAGAAATTTAATTTGTTTTAGAACTCAAAGATTGTGGAAAATATAATTTTAGAATAGTGACTTAATATTTGCATGAGGCACATATTTTAAAATATCAAATCAATCTCAGGTGATTATTTTAAAATAAGTTTGTCTATAATATGCATAAAATTCACAAAAGAAAAAATCAACATACCTATTATTACCAGTTTTTTACTCTTGGAAATGTAACTGGATGTTGAATGGTACTTTTCTAACCACTTTGCTACAAAAGATTAAAAAAAGCTAAGGAAGTACAAATATACAGAAAACCACAGAATCCTGTTTCTAACCTCCCTCTTGATATAATTTGTAGTTTACCCAACCCTTGAGAATTAATACTACAATAGATGAGAAAGAAAGATTAATTTGAATTGTGTGCTGTCAGTCTAGTAAAAGAGTACTCTGACGTTGCCTCTGTAGAGCCCTCACCAAATGAAAAAAAGTGACTGCTTGAATTTGAAGATACCTTATGGAGGGGGATTTGCATTATTTTGTGTTTGTCTCAGCTTATTGATAATATGCTACTGACTAGAAATTTCTGGTAGCATTCACCTGGGCCTGGGGAGTTTCTCATAGACATTTCCACTTTTAAACCAATATTACAACTATACAGGCTTTGATTGAAAGATGCCTTTGAGCAGTAACACTCGGAAAAATCTGAAAAAATGGAGGTTGATTACTTACAAGACCTGGAACTTACATACCATACTTGGACCACTGTGAGGTCATGGAATGGGGTTGGGTGGAGAAAACAACAAGCCTAGGCTCTGACTTTTATTGGGGTGAAGGTGGAAGAAGTCTGCAGTTTCTTGAGTTTAGTCTTAATGATAAATTCAGAGCTTAGGAAGAGAGACAAAATGTAAAGAAGAAGAAAGGAATAAGGAAAGACATACAGGTCATCCCAATTGATCTGAGAACTACATCAGCCAGAAATAAAGTCTTAATGAGGGGAGCCACCCTGATTTTTATCTAGTAGTGTGGCACGCAATGTGTTTGTTGAGCTAACCTTTTTTGACATGGATACGTCAGCATCAAAGTTTAAGTCAGGCACTTACATATTGACAAGAAGCCAAGTGACAGCTTTATATTACAGCATTCCATTTCCATCTATCTATGTTCAGACCCTTCTCCCATCTTTTTGCCAGCATTTTCCCCTCTTATTAAACCATAACTATGAGAAGAGTTTGTCTTGATAAACTTATACATGTCAGTGGTCCTGGGATTTGGAGGATATCAGTTTTTAAAAAATAAATGGTGATTAAATGTTAATTAAAAATTACCATTTTTTATCTTTCTCAATTACTCTACCTTGAGAGAAATATAAGCAGGCTTAAAAAACAGATCATGCCCCTCCAACGTCTGAGTACCTCAAGCTACACCTAACTGTGCTGAGGATGATTTTAAAATTAGATCTGAGATAGTGGCATTAAGAATAGTGACATATGCCTTCATTTAGATGAGTCCTCCCACTGGTAACATTAACTTTGGGCAAAGTTAAAAAACAACTACCTGAGAATTCAAATGAGATTGTATAGTGGAATCAATCAAACCTAAATATCTATCAACAAATGAATGTAAAACCAAGATGTTTCAAGACTAGAATACTTAAAAGCACTGACTATCCAAGTGTTGATAAGGGTATAGAACAGTTGGAAATTATACTAGTGGGAATGCAAAATAACACAGTCACTTTGAATAACAGTGGTAATTTCATTAAAATTTCAACATATGCTTATACAACCCAGTCATCCTATTCCTAGGAATTTATCCAAGAAAAATGAAAACATGTATCTCCATAAATATTTGTTCACAAATGTTCATAGTCATATCATTTACAAAAGCTCAACTCTCGAAATAACTCAAATATTTAGTCACAAATAATTAACAAAATGTTTCCCATAGAATGAGATACTACCCAGCAATAAAAGAAATGAATTAGCAACATGTGGAAAAATATAGATGAACTACAAAATAGTTACCATAAGTAAAATAAACCTGATGAACAACTGTGCATATTAGATGATTCCTTTTACATGAATTTTAAAAAAAGAAAACCTCTCTCTAGTGACAAAAAGAAGAGTAGTTGACTGGGAGGAAAAGTAGAAAAAAATTGGATTTTAATGGGAGCAAGGAAAATTTAGGGAATGTTTGAAATATTAAATATTTTGATCATATTAATTACAGTAAGTATTACATGTTTTACAATTTATCAAAGTATGCTTTTATATACATAATTTACTATAAATAGATAATAGCTTAATAAATTAATATAACATTCAAATTTGAAATCAAGGTTAAACTGAAATTGACTGGAATGTTCTGGACATATCTTGGTTATAATAAAGGGTGCTGCTACTCAGTAGGTAGAAGAAATTAAGGGTATGTACGTGGAAGCAGAAGAGAGAAAGAAATCATGTTTTATGTTCATAACCGACTAAGTTGAGACTGCTAATTTCCCTAAGTGACCAAATGCTACACTGAATACCTTTCCTCATTTCATATCTTGATAAATACTATCAAATAATCCACCTAAACTGATGAACTAATGAAAACCAATGAAAATTATTAGTAATCATTTTGTTCTCCAAATCATTACTGACAATAAATAGTTGCAATTTTATTTTTATGTAGTGAGATGACCAATAAAAATCTTAAAATAGATTGAGAGGCAGGGACCAAAAGAATGGAGGAAACCAACATATGAAGGTCATGGAAATGTGTGTGTGCACATGTACACGCACACACGCACACACACACACACCCTTCTAAAGAGGCATTATAAGCTATATAAAATGCTGCATAAACATCAAACTATTTTATTACACAATAAGTAGCTGATTATGATTTAAGTGAGAGCAATTTCAACTTTATCATGAGAAGAGAAAGTAGATCTTAGTTGTTGAGGATAAATGAAGGAAGAGTGCAAAGACTGTATGACTAATACATGAATTTTGCTTTTTTTTGATAATTTTGCTGGGAAGGGAGATAACACAGTATAAATGTTATTTTTCTTTTCTTTTTTTTGAAATTATTTTGTTTAACAGATGTGAGCTATGTGAGCATGTTAGTAATAGAAGTTTAATAGAAAGATAATTGCTTTTAGAGGAAATAAAAATACAGTGATTCCAGTTGAATAATATTCAGTGTCACTACTGTCTAATGTCATGAGTATACCTGTGATTATAATATGAGCAAAAAAGAAAGACATGAATGTAAATGTGTTAAGTTTTTTATATCTGGAGTTTGGAAATTCATAATGGATCATTTCTCTGAGAACTGTGAAGTCATGTCAAGTTCTGAAATTGTGACTTTGATTTAAGAAGAATGGATAATATTTGGAAAATTCATTGTTGAGAGAGGGAGAAAATTTTTTACAAGTCTGGAAATGAAGCCTGACACCACTAGAGGCTTTAATAATCAAACAGGATTCTCTGGGTCCAGATATCTAGATAATGAATTAACCAGAGGGCCTCTTTAAAGATACCATAAGGTTTTATTTCATATGTTTGAATCAACATTAAGAAATATAAAACATCTAACTGTAATGTAGTGACAAATTTACTACATCTCAGAAGTGTTCAGAAAATATATTCTCTTTTTTATGATCTAATTATCTTATTTAAATATCCCTTGCTAGTTATTGAGGAGGTTAAAAGAACTTCCTTATTAATGGTGTCATAGTCTTTCAAATGTAAATTACAAATATTTTGCATAGCATCTTATTTTAGATAATTCCTAGTAATCTTCCCTTTCACATCCTAGTCCCTTATCCTTTCTCTAACCCCTTGCTTCTTTCCAAAAGGTTGGGTGGTTATATAGTTGGCTTTTATAACAGTTATAGGCATGGTTTGGTCACCAAATGATAATAGCTGAGGTGTGAGCTGACTCAACTGGTCTTTTGGATCATAATGTTGGCATGTAGTAGTGATAATTGATTTTTTTTTTTTGGAAAACCTCTGCATACTGCTAAGCCAGATTTCTTATAATTCATGTTCTCTTCTCAGTACTCATTGAGGCATACTTAAATTTTTAGACACACCACAGATAAGTCCCTCTGTCTTGTGTTAATCTAACTAGGACATTACCTCTGATATCTCCCCACTCAATGGTGACTGGTACAAGCCTGTGAAAGCAATCTTCTAGAGTCTGCAGTTTCCCTAAAGCTGACTGGAGAAAGTAGGCCTTTACACTGCTGTTTTCAGGATCCTCCATAATTGTTTTGATGGTTCCTAGTTCTTATAGTATGAGAACAGGAGAGAAGGTACAATACGTAGGAGTGGATGGCCATAGAGGTCCTCAAATAAGGCAGTATGATCCCAAACTTCATTGTCTGACTTCTACCTTCTATTAATTTAGTATAACCACAATTTTGTTTCATAAAACATAAAGATTGCTTGAAATGCTAATGAACTTCTTATTATGCAGTAAGAAGAGTAGGTCAAAATAGTCCTATAAAGATATTTAGAAACTAATATCTTTTATGGCCCACTTTGGATTTTTCGTCTCCTAGCTAGTTGTTTCTTTCCAGATTGCTTCTTCTTTGTTTGTGAATTCTCCATTGAGGTGAGGGCTGTTGGGGTCCTAGTGTTCTTAATCTGTGGTTCCTGGGGTAGAACCCCTTGTCCTATGGATGGCTGCCAGGTGAAAAAAATGTACTTGAGACATATTATCCAAACTCACCTAGTCTCTGTGAAAAAGCACAGGAAAACAAGATGCACAGTAAGACAAAGTAGCCACTAACAGGGACCTGAGGAGAGAAAGAAGTTGATCTTCTCTTCAGCATCTTCTTACGTGTAGATTCTGTCATGCTGAGTTGGAATTGCAGAGGAAAAAAGTCATAGTTCAAATATGATGACTAGCTGCTCTTACTGAAATGTAGGAGATTTTCAAGGTCAAGTACTTCTTTACTTGCTCTATCCTTTATACAAATTTTCAGAGAATTTGAATGTTTGGTTTTGTTGTTCTGTTTTTAAGTAATTTTCAACACAAATTTTAATTGAGAAGCAGATTTGCAGGTCCACAATGCCACTATTCTGAAGTAAATGCTCTAGAAATATTTTTTTGAGGATTAAAACTAGGAAATACTTATTTCACGTGATTTGACTTACCTCAGATAATTAGGATAACATCACTTTTACTTACATTTCTGCTACGTGATGCTTGGAAATATAAGTTTAATGACAAACCATAAATATTCCTTGTTTTTCATGGATTATTAATCTGATTAAATTATCCTTTTGTTACTTAGATTCACTTTGTATTTCTAGTATGGTAGTGTTATTGAAAACCTTTTTAAAGACATGAATCAAGTCTAGCTATCTGTGGAGGACAAGATGATATGAAAGAAAATATCTTCTGATATTAATCCCAAGAGAATATTTTATATTATATATGATATATGTTGTTACATGTTATATATAAATGCACATCTTTCTGTTTTAAGCTTTCTTTCATGTCTTAACTGAACAGCAATATTATATAAAAATTTTTTAGAGGCATATCAAATTATATATTTTTGTATCACATCACACATCATTCTAATTCTGAGAAAACTATTTTTCTAGATAGTAAATTCCCAAAGGCTTACAACACAGGAATTTCCAAAGTAAATGATCATTGCTCCATTTCTTTTAATGTAAAATGGAAATTATTTTTCAGTGATATTTTAAGAATTAAATTAATACATGCAAAATGCTAAAAAAGAGTGTTTGCCACATACTATGTACTCAATAAATATTATCAGTCATTGCTGTCATTAATTATTCTTGTGAACTAAAATTGCTTGGCAAAGAAGCACAGGTTTTCCAATAAAATATTTCTGTCAAAATGAATTTTGATTTTTAAAACATAAGGCAAGCTTCATTTTCTTTTCACTCTAAATTTTAGTGAATTTCCTGAGAAAGCAGAGATATGAAATTAGCACTGGCTCACATTCATTCCTTTACAAAGAACAGTGTTTGATACACTCACCCTCTGATTTAAAAACTCACTTATATCCAAAGGAATACAGTCATTTCTTTGATTCCAGTTCACATCATGAAGCCACATTTTGAGTACTTTTATGGCTTAGTTTTTGAGCTGAATAGAGTTTATGAATGCCACTTCATCCATGTTTCTAATCTGTTTTCTATACTGTTCTCTTTGAAACTAAACAATCTTAAATCAAAAGCTGTATTTGTTTCAGTTTATAGAATAGGCTAAAATTATATAAGAACCACAGGCTTCTTTGTACTCAGCATCTGAAACAAATTTTCAGCGAAAGAATCATGAATACAAAGGGACAACACAAACATCAAATATGATAATAACTTTTGCTTATATTCAGCTTTGATACTGAATCCCCAATGTTTTAACTTATAGAGACTATAATATTGATATTTTTTTCCTAAAAAAATGACTGGATATAAGATCCAGGCAATCGGTTCAAATTTTAAGTACCATAATGCTGAAGTGAGTGTTTGCATATGTGATATTAATTGAAATCTTTGTAATTTTTCTTCAGGTAACTAATGAGATGTTAGAAAAGAAAACTTCCACTATAATAGAATATTATAAAACAGTCTTTCACTTAAGTAATCAGCCATTTCAATCATTCTGATACATTTTTATTGTTTCATAATACATTTTAAAGATTCTCAGCTTAATATTTAAAGTTCTCCACTCTTTTTTACTTTCTCTGATCATTTTTACCTCTTATTCTGTGTTGAGTACAGATATGTGTGAATAAAAATTAATCTTTAGACCATTTCAAGTGATTACCAGTGTCAGGGGTAGGGGAAGAGACAGCACAGGGAATTTTGGGGGTGAAGAAACTATTGTGTATCCATATCATGGTGGTAATTTCTCAACTCTCATAAAGAAGGCTTATCTAGTGGATTGCCATTCAACTGCTTAAGTATTTTGGTTTTTAGGTATTACTTTATTTTCAAAGATAAACTATTTCATGTATCATTGTCTACTTAATTTTCCCCATCAAAGGAACTTATATTTACCTAAAAGAACTTGTTTCTTAAAAAAAAAATCTGCTCTGATTTGATATTTAATTTTTTATATTTTATTATCTTTTATTTTTTAAAAAGATTTATTTATACATACAAGAGCTGGGGTACAGCCCAGAGTCACGGGAGGTGAGAGGATTCACAGAGTGGGGAGCAGGACAGGCAGATCAACTGAAATACACTGTTGAGGGGAGCAGCGGGTGAGGCAGGAGAGAGGTCTGCTGTGCCCTGTGGGTCCCCTCCCTGGCTGGGGATTGAACTCGCTCTGCTGTGCTGTGGATGTTTCACAGTGTGGTGCTCAACCTGCTGCATCACCAGAGAGGCCTCTTACTATCTTTTTAAAAGTAGTACACCTATTGATAAGCTTGTGTACGTGTTGCTACTATTTGGGGATGTAAGGAGCTTATGCAAAATGTAAATTGACTATTTCAATTAGCTTGAGGGGGAGAGACATTTTCTATGATGCTCTATGTTTATTTCATTCTGGAATAAGCTATGTATCTCCTCAAAGACTAGTAGTAGTCTTCAGACTGACAAACACTAGGAATGCAGATCCCATTTTAAGCAGTACCACTATAGGGAATGTTAATATTCAAAATAAACTCATGTAATGGAGAAAACTTTATAGTGGCAGTATCAAGAAAAATGTCAAAATTATAAATTTACTAATTTTCACTTAGCAATAAGGGAAGCTCAGTGCAAAGTTAGGGTTATCCAAGTTTCATATCCATCAAAAATTGGTTTATTCTCTTCTTTTTGGGGCTTATTTTGCTATTCTTACAAGTATAAAATATTTTTAGTTTGTCAACAATAAATGTCTTGATTTTAACTGTGCTTATTCATATAAGAAATATGGCTTTGTGGTTTAGAAGTTATATGAATGAGGAAAAATTTGCTTCTATTTAAACAAAGGAATATGAAACAGTGGATTGGTTACAAAATGTTAGTACAGGTACAGTAAAAGGGAAAGGTGCAGGTGGAGCAGAAAGGAATGCATACATTACACTGAGTTCAAAAGCTACAATGCCTACAGGTCTAGACAGAGTCCATGAAACAGCACTTACTGCAGGCTGTGAGACAGCAGTAATATAAAGACTAAAATTGGAAGCAAGAAGCAAAGAAGTTCAAATACTACTGATGGGACTAATAAAATTCGCAGTCACCTGTGTCATTGTGTTGTAGCAAGTTCAGCAACTACCAGCATCTACTCTGCTGTTGAAGCTGCAGTATTTCAGTTATTCTAACCTCCAGAATACTGGTCAGGACTTTATTTTGATAGAACATGACAGAATGAAGTCTTGTAAGGAAGCCTGGGAAACATAGATTGCAGAATCCCAGCTGTGACAGTTCAGAGTAGGTTATAAGAAGACAGTGTAGGACAGGGGCACAACAGATACATAATCAGCTCAATCCAACCCTTTGTCTATCTGCCACCATACATACACATCTACCCAGTATAAATCCATATAATACATACCACTCCTATATTAAAATTTTATATATAATACTGGTATACAAATATCATGCTTGTACCTCACAGGATACAAACATTTTTCACCTTTCCAAAAGAGAGATAAAATAAGATCCATTAATTTTATCTGTCTTGGTATTGTTATGCCTTTTTATAACTTATTCACCATTTCATCAAGACATTCATTAATATATAATTATTAGATTGGGTAGTGAAACTCCCATATGAACACTTTATATAGAATAAATGAAAAAAAAATGAATGAGGGAGTGAAAGGAAGGAAAATGGCTATATTACACATAGCAATGAAGAAATAAGATATGCAGAATATTAAAACCCTTTCTTCTCTAACTGGTCATAAGATCTCCTTAGTTGTTATACATAGTTCTCTTCTACCATTGGTTCTACATTTGTTGACCTGCTTAGTATATCATTCTGGATATGGAGTTAAAAAGGAGGAGTGAGTTCTCCTGCCCCTTTGTAATTCAGTTTTCTCTAGATAGTGTTTAATTGCTACCCTAGTGAGTACAGTATCCTTCTAACTGGTCTTCTAACTTTAGCATCAAAAGAATCACAGATGACCACATACTTAGAAGTCATTTGTCTTCTGTGAAGTATTCTTCCAATAGGAACAAAGATATTAAACACTAGAGTTCATTATGAGGAAATGGAAATTCTTTAGGATGGAAAGCAAAATTTATGCAGATGATTACTATAATAGAGACATCTACTATTATGGTAATTAAATAGCTTTCCTTTTTAATTATTGGATAAATATAGTTGACTATTGGAAAAACAGCCTTATGTGTTATAACTAATTCAAAGTGAGCATTACACCTTCAAAGATTGTATTCTAAGACTACCCAAGGCTTTGCTTTTTGACGAAACATTAGGTCAATAGGTCATTCCATAACTATTAAATCAGTTACTTCTGTCTGATGTTTCCTTATAAGACTGGATTTGCCAAAAAGGTGAGTTCCTTGCATGGAAACAAATTTTGTAGAATGGCAATAAAGAGGGCATTTTTTATTTGCATGAGAAGTCATACTAATAGGACCTTTGTGAGGAAAAGAAAAAAAATCCATATGCAAAGTATATTTCCATTATCCCCTTTATAATGAAAGGAATAACATAACCAAGAGGCACTGAATGACAGAATGGTCTGCCCAAGAAATGGTGCCATATTAATGTTTCGGTATTAACCTTTGATATTATCAAGTTGGAGAATGACATCAGTAAGGAATTAAAAATTCATTTGGAAGGATTAGCAACATCTTTGAGAAGATTTGTGGTAATGATCTGTAGGCAGAGAAAGAAGATGCTACCACTGAAATTGATGGACCTGAATGGTAGAAGTTAAGTGGGTGGTGGAGGTAGGTCTTAATAGGATTGATACCATCCTTAAATCCACTGGTTAAAATGAAGTGATTCCACAGTGTAGCTGATCATTATTACAATGAAGTATGGCAGTCTGTGTCCATCATTCTTTGCCATATAATGTTACCAAACAATATATTAGAACTGACTTTATTTCTTCCTCTCTTTAAATTGGATTTGTATTGTGTATCTTTTTGATAAATACATTGAGCAATATTGTCTTTGAGTTAGTTCCACATCCTAATAACTATAATTTTTTTCAGGTTGAAACATATAACAAAGTATTCAGGTCAATCTGGGTTCTATTCTCAATTTAATATGCTTTAGTTCTAGAACCTTGGATAGTAACTTACTCTATTGGAGGATTCTTGCCTTTATCTATGAAATAGGAGAATTAAGATGGTATTTGTAAAGTCAGTCTAATTTTTTATTTGTAAAAGTCTAATTTTTTATTTGGTATTTGTAAAGTCTTTATTTTTGGAAAACTGCTACATAATTTAAATCCTTGAGTTTCACCTATTGTTCCAGAACTCACATTTTATATTTTTTCACATTGATTTTACCTTGGAAAATATAACTTTAAAAAAAAGGATTCATTTATTTGTCTGTACAAGAACTAGGATACAGGCAAGAGGTGTGGGGGGTGAGAGGATCCACAAGAGACAGAGTGAGGAGCAGAACAGGCAGATCGACTGAAATACACTGCTGAGGGGAGCAGCAGGCGGGTCTGCTGTACCATGTGGGTCACCTCCCCAGCCGATGGGAGAGATCTGTATCTTCCACCGAGCTATAGCGACTGCGTTTTGCTTCATAGCTTGTTGCTTAACTCACTGAGCCACCAGGGAGGCCCCAAGAAAACATGGTAACTTTAAAAAGGAAATATTATTTCTGCTTTTCAACTTAAAAAATATTGTAACTCTCACATTTACCATTACCATTCATTGACATGAGTTTGAATAACTACATCAACTTTTCCAGCTTGGAATTAGCATTTGCTTATCTAGATTTTAATTAGTTCTAGATATGTTCCAAATACTCTTCAAATAAACTGAATCTTCCATTATTGCCTTGTTAGATTTTTTTTATAGATGATCTTTTACGCTTGTATTTTTTTAATCTTTCAAATTCTATTTGTAGATATTGTACAGCTCTTCAGGAAAGAGGATTTATTTTCCTCTTCAGTAGTTCCTGCCTTGTGCTGATTTCACTGTATATTAGATCAGTGATTGTTACAAACAATATCAAGGTAGGGTAGCATCTATAATGACTGTGCAAACATGGAGTGATTTCCTCACTATTTTATTTTATTGTCTGTCAAAGTTGAAAGACAAGGACTTTATTGATACCTATGATAAGAAACCAACACAAAACTGCCATGTATGGGACCTCCCTGGTGGTGCAGCGGACTGAGCTCCACACTGTAAAGCATCCTTGGCACTGTAGCACAAGTGTGAGTTCCATGCCCAGCCAGGGAGGGGACCCACATGGCGCAGCAGACCTCTCCTGCCTCAGCTGCTGCTCCCCTCAACTGCTGCTCCCCTCAGCAGTGTATTTCAGTCAATCTGACTGCTCTGCTCCTCACTTTGTCTCTGGTGAAGCCTCTCATCCCCCATACCTCTAGCCTGTACCCCAGCTCTTGTATGCATAAATAAGTAAATCTTAAAAAAAAATATTGCCATGTATGATATTTAGTTACAAGGCTTTTGTATCTAGTAAGGCTGGAGTATGTGTTCCCACACCATCGAGCAGTGTTAGGTATATGTGATTTGTAAATAAACTGCTTCTGAAGACTCTGAAATCACCCTAGGAATGGAAAGATTGGTAAGTAATATGAGATGATGTCTAAGATGGTAGTTGGTAAATTATCTCATAAAAGTCACTTAGTCATTTAATTTTTCTGGCAGGAGAAAAGGAGATACTATATTATAAAATACGAACTCTACTTCCCAATGTCCCTGAGCTTACTCTCTCAGAATTTATTTGCTTCTATACAGCAATGAAGTATGAAAGATCGAAGTATAGATCAGTAACTTAGATCAAAAAATCTCTGTTGTTATTTTTTGCAATATATCCACAACCAAGAACAATAGAATCACATACTCTCATCACATTATTTGTCTATCTCCTAGATATTGACAGATAAATAGTTTAGTATGGATTAGATTTCAGTAAGTATTGATAAATCTTAGAACAGCCATTATGAAAAAATATATGAAAATTTCTCATAACATAAAAATAGTACTATCATATGCTATAGCAATTTCACTTTAGTGTATATATTCAAAGGAAGTGAAATAAATAGCTTGAGGAGATATCTTTACTTCCAGTAGCATTACATGTAATAGTCAAGATAAAAACAACCTAATTGTTCTTCAATGGATGAGTGGATTCTAGTGTGTGTGTGTTTAAAGTATATTTAAAAATTTTAAATATATACACATACACAATGGAATATCATTCAGTCATAAGATAGGGAAATTCTACAATATATAAAAAAATAGTTGAATATTGAAAACATTTTGCTAAGTAAAATAAGTCCATCCTAGAAAGACAAATACTACATGATTTCACTTACATGTGTTATCTAAATACAGCCAAAGAATGAATTTTTAGAGGGAAACAACCTGTAATTACTCTATGTACGGTAATTGATATTTTTTGTATGATATTTTTCTCCCTCATATTTGGGTCTGACAAATATGAGAAATCTAGGAATCAGGAAGTCACAAATGGACAGGACTTCCTTCTTATGTTCTTCAGGTCATGTAGGCATTTTCTCACTACACAGATATTCTAGCAACTCTTCAAAATTCAAATAAAGATCATGTAAAAACACTCAATTTCATTAATAATAAACAAACTGAAAAGCTGGTACAAAGCATCTTAAAACTCACCTCAAAAACATAGTTACAAAGAAACACTATTATTCAGTCTATTTCATTCCTTCATTAGGAGACAGTGCTATTTAAGTATATCTATTACTTCACCAAAATAGCTCAGGCCAAACCAGGCTCAGTAGAATTAACTTTCATAACACTAGACCATTACTTCCCTTGCAAAGATGTAACAAAAGCAACACTCAGAGGGAAACTTCTTACTTTAAATATGTACCTCTTGAAAGACTAAAAACAAAAGATTTAAATTTCCAATTAATGAGATAATAAAGAAGAGGAGATTTAAACCAAAAAAGGGGAAAATAAAGATAAAGCCAGAATTGAAATCAAATGTAAGGGTGAAACCAAATTCAAATACACAATCAAGAGAATCAACAGAGAGAAAAGTTCTCTTACCAAATCAATAAAATTTAAAATCTTCTTTCAACTAGTCAGAACAAAGAAGATATGTATTATCAATATGTTCAAAAATCTTACAGATTACACCAAACCCAAATGTTGGAAATGCAGAACATTCTCACTAATATCAAGTACAAGACAAGATTGTTCCTTCTTATTACTCCTTTTCAATAATATGTTGAAAGTTCTAGCTAATGTAATAATGTGAGAAAATGAAATAAAATGTATAATCTTGAGAAAATAAAATTATTCTTATATGACTTGATATATAGAAAGTTGAGTAGTAGGGGTCAATTACATAGTAGAGGATAGAAATGGACTTTTGGTAGTTAATTTAATATTGTAGATTTTTTAACTGAGGTGATATTGGCTTACAATTCTGATTGTATTTTAGAATACAGGATCTCTCCCTTTATGTGTTATTACTATACCGCACCCACCACCACAAAAACCCATAGTCCACCATTATAATCCATTGTGCTCTCTCATCATTTCGTTCTTGCCCCTTCTCTCTCTCTTCCCTCTTCTGGCAGCCTCAGTTCTACAGTTAGGTTTCTAGGGTTTGTTAATGGTGTGGCTTTATTTAATGCTTTGTTTTGTCTCTGTATAGTCCACATGTATGTGACACTTCTATATTTGTCTTTTTCCTTCTGACTTATTTCACTTAGCATAACTCCCAACAGTTTCACACGTTTTCATAAATAGCAAGAATTTGTCTAATTTATTTATTATTAACTGAAGTCATGTTGGGGTACCCACATCAAGTATCACCATCATATTGGAATCACCAGCAACTCACTCATATTCTCCATAAACCATACACCATTGTGCTTTCTTCCCTCTTTGTTCTTTCCCCTCTTCCATCCCCTTACCCCTTGGTGTCTCAGTTTTTTAGTCAGCTATCAAAGCTTACTTTTTCAGCTTGTCCTTATCTGATTATTAACTTAATTACTTTATAGTCCACATATTAGTGACACTATCTGGCATTTATCTTTCTCCTTCTGACTTATTTCATATGCATTATCATTTTTTGTTCCATCCATGTTGCCACAATGGCATGAGTTTCTCTTTTTTTTTAGAGCTGAGTAATAGCCCATCGTGTATATATAACACATCCTGATCCACTCATCTGTTCCGAGGCACTTTGGTGATTTCCATGTAAATAGTGCGAATTTCCTTTCAAATTAGTGTTTTTGAATTATTTTGGTAGATGCTTAGGAGTGGAATTACTGGGTCAAATGGCAGATTCATGTTTCATGTTTTGAGACACTTCGGTAAAGCTTTCTGTAAGGACTGGGCCAGTTTGCATTCCCACCAGCATTATAGGGGGCTCCTCTTTCTCCACAGCCTCACCAGCACTGTTCTTCTTGCTTATTTCAATATGGTCATCTCACGTGTGTTCTTGCTTTGCCTTTCTCTAATAACAAGTGATTATGAACATATTTTCATGTGCCTGCTATCTGTTTGATTGTCCTTGGAAAAGTGTCTGTTCTTTTGCCCATATTTTCATTCAGTTATTTGTTTTGTTTTTGTCGGGTTTTATGAATTCTTTGATATTAGTCTTTTGTCAGACATATGGTGTGCAAATAATGTCTTCCATTCACTAGAGTGATGTTTCATTGAAATTACAGTTTCTTTCAGTGTATAGAAATGTTTCAGTTTGATGTAGTCCTAGCTGTTTATGTCCTCTTTGGTTTTCCTTGCTGTTAGGGATGATTCTCTGAAGGTACCACAAAAGCTTATGTCATGAAATATTTTGTCTATCTTTTCTTCTATGCATTTTTATGATTTCAGGCTTTATATCCAAGTGCTTGATCCATTTTGAGTTGGTTTTATGGTGTGTGGTATGAGATCATGCTCTAGTTTCATTCTTTTGCATGCAGCTGTCCTATTTTTCCAAAACCATTGCTTAATGCGACTATCCTTGTTCTAGTGTGTGTTTCTGGCTCCTTTGTCATAGATTAGGTCTCCATATATACGTGGGTTTATTTCTGGGTTCTTATTTCTATTCCATTGGGTGTGTGTCTGGTTTTGTTCCAGTAGCAGGCTGTTTTAATTATTGTGACTTTATAGTATCGATGAAGTCTGGAAATGTGATACTTCCATTTTCTTTCTTCTTTGTCAAGATTGCTTTCGTTATTTGGGGTCTTTTGTGATTCTAGTTCTTTAAAATATGTCATTGTTCTATTTTTATTGGGATTGCACAGAATCTTGCAATCCAATATTGCTTTGGGAAGAATAGTTATTTTGACAATGTTGATATTTTCAATCCATGACTATTTTTCCATTTTTTGTGCCATCTATTTCTTTCAACAGCATCTTATAGTATTTTTGTGTAGTTATTTTATCTCCTTTGTTATATTTACTTTTTTTTTTTAAAGATTTATTTATTTATGCATACAAGCACTGGGGTACAGGCCAGAGGTGTGGGGGTGGTGAGAGAATCCACCAGACAGAGCAGGATGCAGAACAGGCAGATTGACAGAAACACACTGCTGAGGGGAGCAGCAGGGGAGGCAGGAGAGGTCTGCTGCGCCATGTGGGTCCCCTCCCTGGCCGGCGGCAGGGATTGAACTTGTGCTGCAGTGGCTGCGGTCTGCTTCATAGTGCATTGCTTAACCCACTGCACCACCAAGGCAGGCCCTGTTATATTTACTTTTAAGTATTTAATTTTTTGGTGTAATTGTAAATTGGATCACTTTCTTAATTTTTTTCCTTGTATGTTTCATTGTTTGTGATCAGCATTGCTGTATGTTGTAAAACAATTATGAGAGTGGGCATCCATATATTGTACAATATCTTAGTGAGAAAGTTTTCAGTTTCATCATTGAAAATTATGTTAGCCATGGGGTTGTTGCAAATGGCTTATGTTAGGTTATGTTATGTTTATCCAGGTTTTTGAAGGTTTTCAACTTAAATGAATGTTGGGTCTTATCAAATTCTTTCTCAGCTTCTGTTGATACAATCATGTGGATTTTATCTTTCTTTTTGTTACATTGATTGATTTTCAGATGTTGAACCATCCTTGTGTTCCTGGTATGAATCCCACTTGGCAGTGGTGTATGATTCTCTTAATGCATTGTTTAATTAATCTTGTTAAGATTTTGTTGTGGATTTTTGTATCTATGTTCATCATGGAAACTGGTTTGTAGTTTTCTTTGTTGTATTGTCTTTGGTTTAGTAGTAGGATAACGCTGGCCTCATAAAGTGTGTTTGAATTAACATCAGTAGTTAATATAGTTCATCACTAACAGTGCAAAGCCATATTATCACCTAGATGCAGAAAAATGTTTGATTGACCTTCATATTCATGATTTTTAAAAAAAGCGTTTTATTTATTTTCAAGGATTCATTTATTTATGCATACAAGAATGGGGTACTGGGGCATCCCTGGTGGTGCAATGGGTTAAGCAATGCACTGTGAAGTAAAACACAGCCACTGCAGCACGAGTTCCATCCCTGCTACCGACCAGGGAGGTGACTCACATGGTGCAGCAGACCTCTCCTATCTCACCCACTGCTCCCCTCAGCAGTGTGTTTCATTCTGTTCCCTACTCTGTCCCTGGTGAATCCTCTGATTCCCTCACATTTCTGGCCTGTACCCCAGCTATTGTATGCATAAATAAATAAATCTTTAAAAAAAGAACTGGAGTACAGGTCAGAGTTGCAGGGGGTGAAATGATTCAAGAGAGACAGATTGGGGAGCAAGCAGGCAGACCTACTGAAATACACTGCTGAGAGGAGCAATGCGTGAGACAGGAGATATCTGCCATGCTCTGTGGTGACCTCCCTGGTTGGGGAATAAATTTGTAATGCAGTGGCTGCCGATAACTTCAAAGTGCTTCCCCTAAGCCAGTGTGCAACCAGGGAGGCCCAATTCTTTTATTTTTTTATAGTATAACTTTTTAAATGTCCTAACTAAGCAAGTAGAATTTTTGAGTGCAGTTAAATGTTCATTCTTGTTTTGAGTACTGTATGTATATATATGTGTGTGTGTATTTACCTTATTTTAAAAATCATTGAGCAGTTCGCTTTGTTTATAATATTTTGAGTATTTGTTTTAAAAATTAGTATGTTTGCATTGTAGTTAAGTGTGAAGTTTTCAAGGAGTTAAATGCCTACTTTACATCTTATAAATTATGGGGTTTTTTTAGGTTTCCCTAATTTATGAATGGGAATAATAGTACCACCCACTATTTAGATTTTGGGGGAGGAAAAATGTGAAAGTATATGTAGTATGCTAAGAGTTAGAAAGTAAATAAATCAATTTAGATATTGTTATTATCATGAAGTATAGTAACTATGTTATATATATTAGTTTCATGTTTTGAAGACTATATATATTTGATGTATATAATCTCCATGGCAGTTTCTCCTCTTTTGTTCATCTTAATAACTCACAATCTTATCTTTTAGTACCTTATTTCTCTCTTGCTGTTATGTACATAAAATCTGGTGCTAAAATGTAGTTTATGACAGTGCTATGAGGAAAAGACAGTGCAATAGCACCCATTATTTCTTTTTTCAGGCATAACACTAAATTCTATGTAACAGCCTAAAGGATAATGTTGTGTCATTTTTAATTCATATAACTGGAGGATTAAGCCATATCATTGTAAAATCCATCTTTATACTTGAAAACAATCGACTGACTTATTATCCTAAGGCAAAACCAAATGTTGTTAGCATATTATATATTACTTATGACTGTTGTGAAGGTTTGGTCATTGTCATTAAGTGTGAAGAAAATAAAATGGCAATTTCAAGCTTCAGAACAAGAAACTGGTTGTGTAGTGGAGGGAGTATGGCAGAGCAAAAACAGGGGAGTGTGATGATACAGTATTCCCCCTAGAATTCTGGAGACTCTGTGGTAGGCAAGATAATTTTGTAAACTGAATAAGAATATTATTGAGGGGAAAGTGAGTTTTTATTGATAATTTGTTAAGACATTAGGTCTTGTTAGCTAGGCTGCATCTAAGCAATATAGGGTGATCTCAGTTACAAGGTTTCATTTAAAGGGGAAACTAAGTCATTAAGATGCAGGTGAGTGGATTGAGTTGAGTAAATAATGGCCATATTAGGCAAAATTGCAAAGGGTGAACTTGAAGTGGCGTTGAAACCACAGATGCTGTCTACAAAAGATGATGCTCTCAATTCACACAACACATTAGTCAAACTGCAAGGTCATCTTGATGGAGTTTGGCTGCAGGTTTGTCTTTAGTTATGGGGTAGTGGTAGTTAAAGATTGGGCTATGTTAGTGGTGAATGGTTTTTGTGTACCTACAAGTTAGGTTTTGGGTATGGGTTATCTATACGTTCTCGGTTAAGCTCTCTGTAGAGCTTAGGGTTAGGGTTAGGGCATTTGTAGGTGTTAGGATACATATTAGGGTACGCTTACGCATTAGAAGGCATGTAAAGGTTCGGGCACGCGTTTTTGTTTGGCTGCAGGTTTTCTTTAGTTACGGGGTTACACTTAGAATACGGTTGAGTACATTGATCTTGGTTCTGAAAAGCTAGATGGAAAATATGATGAAAGCAACAGGCTTTCGTACTCATGGCTACATAAATACAATTATGATGTGAAAAAATGAAGTCAGAAATTTTGGTTTTGTGTAAAATACTGCTACTGATTATCTATGACTATACCTTCTGAAACACTCGCTCCTTTCCATAGATTTCCTTCATCCCAAGTCCATTATAAACTTATTTAGTGTCCCCAAGGTCCTCCAAAATACTTCTCCCACAGCACTTTTCATAAGATCTCTCCATCATTGATTTTCTGTGTCTATCTGATGCAGTCTTTGATAGTACAGACCATGTCTTATGTACCCCTGCATCCAAATGTGCAGTCCAGGGCCAAATGGTTGGAGGCCTTTGAGGCTTTATTAAATAATTGACTAATATTTAAATGAAAGTTTGCATTTTACCAAGTACTTCCACATCCATTTATTCCATTGAAGAGTGCTTCAAACACAGTAAACATGTTTGAGTTGCATTTTTTAATCTACTCATCTAATGCAAAAGTTCTGCCAAGTTTATATTTAAATGTCTCTAACATATATTCAAGAAAAAATTTTACAATTGTTTTTTTACTAGGTATAATTCCATTTGCTTTGAATAGTTAGAAGAAGAAATCATTCAGATTTCCACATATCTGATGGAATGGCCATCTCAGCACCAATGATTAATAGATTTGCTCAGTATATTCAAGAAATGTTGCAATGTAACAGTAAAAAAACACTAAAATTTAGTATACTGCATTGTTGATGCTAATGTTTTATACATGATTTCTCAGCTCATTCCAGATACATCAAAGTTCGTTGCTGACCACTGATAAACACATTTGTCCTTGTCTGAGAACTTAGCAAAAGCTCCTTTAACTTTATTATCTTATTTAATGTACTCTAACCAACATTATCCCAGTAGGAACTGCTGTTTAAATGATTCCACTTTTTGCTTTGTAATATTGGTTTCTCTGTGTGTCCTCATTCGAAGATGGTCTTTCAAAATTTTAGATTTCTCACTAGGCATGTTATTTCAATTATTTAACTGGGTGATTAGATACACGCATTTTAATTTATGCTAAGACACCCTCTTTAGTTCTGAAATTTCATTTTCTATCTAATGTAACTATTTAATATTACCTAAGAAAATTGTAAATGCTTCAACAAGTGAGTGGCTTATCTGTGTATATTTTCAGTTTTTTTCATCTATATCATCTGATTATTTTTTAGTTCATATTAATTAAAATGTCTCTTCTATACCCCAAATTAAAATTATATAATATGGATTTAATTCAGCTTATCCTATAACTGAAAGTATTTAGCTGGTCAGAAACTTTAAATTCTATCATTTGCATGTCAATATAAGTCGTAAATATAGTCAAAGCAAGGATGCTAAAAATAAAACCTGAAATAAACAAACCATATCACTTACTATGTTTTTACTAAAGTGAAGTTTAAATTTTTTTCATTAACTTTGCAACAGAATTAAGAAAACTGGCAGAATTAACATTAAGTATCTTTTGACACGAAGATTGATTTGCACACTTTCAGTAACTGTCACAATTCTGTAACATTATTTTCAGTTTTTCCGTTTACTCTTTCAATTTAAAAAACTCTTCTGCAGTTGGTCATATATTACTATCCAGAATATTTTTCTGATCTACTCCTTGACTTCATACCAGAGTTTTGGTTACTCAATTCAGGGAAACTGGAGTCGTTGAAAGATCCTCAGAAATCAATGAAAGTTAATATCTAGGACACACTGTAACTTCTTTTTCTGTACTCGAGACCAATGGTTTCTGAGTCTGCCAGTCATAACCATTACCAGAAGAGTTTTGTGATTCCTATTTTGACTCCAGTATTGCATGCTCATGATTAAAATGGAGTCCTCCTTATACTGAATAGAGCATCATATGGACTTTAATATATACAAAATGCAATAGCTTTATACGTATAAATTGTTTCCTTGCATATCAGTTTGAATCTGATTATGTATATAGGTCATTGACAGGTTTTATGATTACTAACATGTCCAGTTAATATTGTTAGACATATAAAATACATTGAAATCATTTCTCCAATTTGGTTACTTTTTCCATATACATAAGGTTAATTTTACATGTAAGAATTTATTTATTTATTTATTTATTTTTCGGTCAGAGCTTTACAAAGACATAGTTGAGCATGAATTTTCCTCTTCATGCCAAAGAAAACCTAATAAGATGTTTAGGGTAACAGAGTTGCAGCAGGTACGGACAAAAAATAGGCAAGACTAATAAGCCAGCTCTACAAGGCATGTTTAAATCTCACTGAGTTAATCAGTTTCATTTTACCACAACCAGTTGCAAAAGACAGACTGGTTCACTGAACTTGCCCTAGCTAAAATGATACCCAGGGAACACTTTAACAGGAATCAAGAGAAACAACCTTCATTACTGAGCAGCTGACTTCGCATTCTAAGACTTCTAAAGCAAAGTTTTCTTTCTCAGAGTCAAGCCTTAAAAAACAAAAAAAAAATGCAGATCTGTGAAAAGTAGCCTCCATTCATATGACTCAGACTGATAGTCTTACATCTACACATCTACGGGGATTCTTCTAATTTTAAGTCAGAAGTTAAATATGTTAATATTTTCCCCTCACATCCCAGATAGTATTCAACTTTTTAATTTCAGAGCCATGCAAGTCTGCTTATCTTTGTAATATAGTCCTTATATTTAGTTTCAAGACCTATACTTTTTTATTTTTGTTTATGACTTAAAAATGTCTTTCAATGATAGATTTTTTTAAATAAAATTTTGTTTATTGGTTTTTACCATTAAAAATTTCTTTACTATAAAAAAAAAAAAAACCAAGGAGAAAGATCTTAAAGGGAAATACAATGTCCTATGAAGGAATCTTTGTAACCCTAAACAGATAATATTGCTAACAATTTGTGTTTTGCACACAGACATGTATGGAATTTAAAGCAAAATAAAAAAAAATAGTTTAGTAGTTTGGTTGATGAGTAACTAAGTAGCTAGGAAAAAGAGGAAGGTAGATATTCTACTAGTTATAGTACCTATCTCTGTCTTAATATATTGAGACAGGTTATTTAAGCTGTATAACCCAATATTGCTCAGCCAGCCCTTTCTAGGTGAAAATATTAGAATGCATGTGATATAAAATAATCAAAGACCTTTTCTTAAAAATTTCTAAAGGTTTTTTGAACATTTAGTCATTATTGAATGACTAAATGATTTAATGATGTTGAAAATGATGGTCCACTCTTCACTGGTGTTAGACTCCAAATTGTCAAGTTGCATTGGAAATGCCTAAATGAATGTGAATAAACATTTAAGCAAACTCTCCTCTATAATTATCAAGTTATATTAAGATGATGTTACTTCCAAGTATTTTGTGGTTGTTGTTCCTTTGTACACTATAGTCTTAATGAGTTAAGCAAAGTACATAAGAAGTGATTCTATAAATAAAATAGCTTAAATTTTTGTAATGGTCTAGCCATATATTGTAGCTTTTCTTCCATCTTGCATAATGTTCATCACTATAGTAAAATATGAGAAATACTTAGCTATATACATATTTAAGGGAGGTTTCTATTTATGACTGTCTCTCCCTCTCTGTACTAGGAAGACAAGGATGACTATGGTGCTAGAAATTCCTATCAGTGGAGAAGGCACTGACAAATCTGCATATCTGCCCTTGTAGTTCTAGTGCTTTCTCCAGTAACTGCCAATAAACATGTCTTCCTCCAGACTACCTTGGCATACATTGTTTTGTTATTAGCAGACCATATTATTTAAGGTGATGGGTTTGGGTCATTTCTAGGAACTACTCAGTTTTCCATACATACAAGAAATATGCAAATTATTAAACTTCTGTTTCTTTTATCTCCTATTATACTATCTTTTTTTTTATTGGTGTAAGGGGGGTTGTCTCAGTGAAGAATCCAGAGGAGTAGAAAAAAATTTTTTTCTGATATTTTTAGTATGACAATTATGTTACTCTATTTTTATTATTCCATGACTATACATTGTTTCTAATCTTTTCAAAGAGTTCATATAAACATTTTTGTTACGACGGTAACAATTTTGTAAATCTAAAACAACATTATAAGACAAATTTTTAGCAAATTGTTTTATTATCCCAATACTAAATTCTCCAAGCCCTAGATGCATACATATGTCTCATATTTCTCCTTTATTATAGAGGTGGTCCTAACCCTCCAGAGCTTGTCAAATAATTGATTCCTTATATGATTATTTTGCAACATTAATGTCTCTCCTGAATACTTTGAAAGAATTATTTAGTTCTTTGGCAATTCCAATGCCCTTGACTTTGTAGAGTGTCCTTATCAGTCCTCAGTGGGCCCATTTTTTTTTTTCCTTTGTGAAGAAAGTAACAATATTCTGCTGAGGTAATGACCTTAAGTTTTAACTTTTAATAAAAAAGAAGTAAATTTTTATCCCAGAATTAATTCAAGTAATTAAATTAAGTAAGTGTGATCATTAAGCCTCAAGAATATTTGAAGTATTCATTTTTTAAAGATATAAGTATTGAAACAATGTTTGCAGAATCTGTAATGACTAAATTGATTTTTTTATCCATTAAAGTATTTGAAATAAGATTAAAATATCATGCTCCTCCCTGAAAAATGTATGAATATAAAGTATGGAGTAAATGACTGATCACATGCAGACCTTAAAAAGAAATTTTATTCTAATTTCTGATACTTTGTTAGAAACATCCTGTGTTTAAGCATCTGAGTAGTTATCACAGTCATGATAAATACCTGATATTTTTAAAGAGTTAACAAAATTTCAGTAATAGTAATTAACTATGTAGTACAATTGGAGAATTTTCAAAATGAAAGATACATTAAAAATTACATACATAGTCCTTTGTAACCAAGGAATTGACACATATTATTGTTAGAATGACGACATTATAGTTCTATGGAATGAGTCCACATATTTCTATCTATACTATGGAATACTCTGTCAACATTCTAAAGGAACATCACCAAGATGGCAATACCAAGAACGCCTTGCTTCACTCGCAGAGGAATAGCTAACAGTTAGCCAGAAGGAAACTCCATTAAGAGAGTCCCATGACTCAAAGTGAGGCTGAGATATTTCTTATAGATCAGACACCAGAACATACAGCACAAGAAAAGACACAAAGTAGATTCATATTTAATTTATCAGGAGGTGGCTAAAAAGAGATGCCTGGAGGCTGCGGTTCAGGGAAAGACAGAGATGGTGGGTCTGCTTTCTCAGTCAGAGGCCCTAAGAGGGGTCCATAGAAATGGTGTGGAGTAGAGGCACAGATACTTGAGAAGGGAAGAGTTGAGGTATCACCAAACAGGCCAGGTCTTTGATAAGTAAAAAACACAAGATGCTCATCATCCCCATCCCTCCCAGGACTCTTACCTCATAAAGTACACTGAGAGTGCACAGACTATAGAGTCTCAGATCTGGAACTCCAGTTTGTGGTGGTGCCATGAACATAAGCAAGTCTTCCTTCAACCCAGTACATTCACATTGGCAGCTAAACCCCTCCAGATCTGGCCATCACCCTCTTGACTCAGCAACTGCAAAAAATCCAGCAAAATCAAAAGGATCAAATAAAATCAGACAATAATGCCACCTGTGGGAAAAGTATAAGTAGTTCAATTTTCACTGTTACAGCAGCTGATTTTATTTTAAATAGAGAAAAATTTCAAAAAGCAAAATGGGTAGATAATAAAATACAACATATAATGCCTTATGATCTCAAGGGAGTATGATATCATATGGAGAGAACAACTCTCTAGACTCCAACCACAAAGATATGGAAGATCTTATCTTCTTATCAGATAGAGTTCAAAATTGCCATGATGAAGAAATTCAAAGCAATGGAAGAAAATGAGAAAAAACAAATACAACAAAAAGAACAAATGTCATGAGACATTACCATCAGAGGCATAAAATCATCTACAACCAGTCTTTGGTGGCAGCTTTATAGATGTCATATGTGATTGCTAATATTCATTTATTTACCTGCTGTATCTGGATTACTTTTCTTGATAATCTCAAATTAATCAGACCATTATGAAGTTGTCTTGTACTGGCTATCTTGAATACGTCTGTTGATTTAGAAATCACTTTTGCACATTGTGATGACAAGTGATTAACGTATTGTGAATCACATAGTGGTATGTTGATTTGTGCATAACCCCTGTCATATTTGTCTTAGAGTTTATTTTCTTTTAGTGAATGTTGAAAATTTTGGGAACACTCATGGAAGGCATGTGCTCATCCAGGCTATTTGTGTATAGTTGAGATCTAGAGAAACAAACTTCTCACTCAGAAAATGTTCCTCCACTGAATCAGGTGAAAGAATTTTAACTTTAATAATCATTAGCATTTTCTTTTTGAAGAAATGTCAATGACTCACAGTGAGTTATTTTATCTCTAAAGAAAGAGATTAAATATAGATGTCAGTCAAATTGTTAAAAGCAAAAATGTGTAATTTCTAAGAACTTGTAAAGATTGAATTATAGTCAGATTTTTTCCTGCTCTCATATTTTAAATAAAATGCTGTTTTAGAGAAATGTCCATCTCTTAAAGTGCATCTCTCTCTTAATGAAGATGGCGTTTATCTTACTAATTTAAATTATATTTTTAAACAGCATGTATCCACTTTCAAGTAAAAGATTTAATCAGTTAGTCTCATAGTCTTAAAAGTCAGGAGAGAGAAACTTTTTGTCTCCTATTTCTTCTTACTTTGGCCAAAATTTTACTTCTATCATTTTAAGCATCTGGATAAAATAAACACTTTCAATGTTACTTTATGACTTATTCAGAATCTACCATAGTGCCTTACATATTAGGAACACAAAAAAAATACTCATTGTGTATTTTCATGAAAGAAGAAACTATAGATTCTGTAGTGATATAGGATCAAAAGGAAAACTGATAACTATTAATAATAGTACATTAGAATATATAATTTTCTTTATCATTGGATTTTTTTAAAGAGCTACACTTAACAGAAAAAATGTATTTTATAAATTAACTGCTATCCCATTACACGAGTACTTGAAAGTTCTGTATATAAATTTTAAAACAACTAGATCAGTGTTATTTATACTGTGTTACTCAAAACAGCTCTCTTGTATTCATTTGTTAAAACTGTTAAAACTGCAGATTACCAGTCCACTTCCTAGCCCTATATATCAGAATCTAGATGTGATTTCCAAAAATTCACATTTTCAGTGAATTCCACTTATGTGTTTTATATACTATGTCTAAAAAACTCAATTTATCATGGGTCAGAAGATGTCACATTTCTAAATCATTGAGTTTTAGGGCTTGGGTTGGTAAAAGAAGTCACAACATATATATATATATATATACATAAAAACTATATATATATATAGCTTATATATATATATATATATAGCTGATTGGAGGAATCTAATACAGTTAGAAATCTGCCAAAATACACAGTGTTCTGTGAGTATAGTATATTTAGACATAGTTAGTATAATGTTATATTTTGGAGTAAGGAATATCAATCTTCAAAGTCAGATTTAAAGAAGGTAAAATTCTGAGTCATTCAGGCATAGATATCAAGAATATTTATTTATTATAGGAATCACATAGTGGTTAAATGATGTGGAAAATAAGATTAGACCCTTTCAAGTTAGATTTCTTGAGAAGTAGGTAAGATCTTAGGATTTTTGGGCTACTAAGGGCTTGGCATACCATGAACAGAAACCACAGCATAGCCCTGGGGTATAAGGTTATGTAGAATTAAGCACTTAGACAAACAACTATCTGTTAATATGAAACAAGGCACCAAATTGTGAGATCCAGAAACGTAATTAGGTGTTAATTTTGTCACAATTAACTCAGAAATATTGACAAGCCTGTTATTTATTTGTATCCACTGTAGTTATTTTTCTTAAAAAAAAAAAAAGGAAGTAATGGAGCAAGAACTGACCTCTACATTTTGTAAAGTATCTGAATCGGTGTTATCTCCAGTAAGCCAGCATTATGGAAATTAATCTCCTCCTCAGAAATTTTAAATAAGAGGTTTTGAACCTACTTATATGCTCTGTAAGCCTAAAAGTGAATATCCCTGAATTCCTATAATGGTTCCCAACATAGGTCTAAATGAAAAACTTTCCTTTCCTGGCATTCACAAAATTTTCATACATTTCATTTTGACATTTTTCAATCCTGGACTTTAAAGTAGGGGATACTTTGAACAGTAATGTAGAAAGAAAACTCATGTGTTGTTTGCAGGGAATGGTGGGTAAAATGTGGTTGCTGAATCTATTAGATAATTTGGAATTTTCTTTGTGTACAATGAGGGGTAGAAATATAATCCAAAAGATCTAAAAATCAAATACCTTATTTCCCAATACTGTAGTCTTATTATCACACAAGTCTCTAAAATTTTATTTTCTATGTATTAGAAGGAACTGGTTACCTCACAGAATTATTGCTGGTATCAAATAGGAAATGCTTTGTAAATGATAAAGGAACAGAGAAATAATTAGAACCTGTGGGGGGTGGGGTGGTGGCAGATAGAGACATATACATTTCCCCAGAAGCTCTGATTATTTCCCAAGAACAGAATTAGTCAAATAGAAACATCTATTTGGCATCTGGACATTTGGACTAGAGGTTTGAGCTGGATAGAGATTTTGGAAATATCTGCAAGAAAGTGAATTGTACTTTGTTGTATTTTATCTTGGTAGCAAATTTATTTATTTTTTTTTAATTTATTTTTTTTATGCATACAAGACCTGGGGTATAGGTCAGAGTCACGGGAGGTGAGAGGATTCACTAGAGACAGAACAGGGAGCAGAACAGGCAGGTCTGAAGTACACTGCTGAGGGGAGCAATGGGCAAGGCAGGAGAGGTCAACTGCGCCATGTAGGTCTCCTTCCTGGCCTGGGATGAACTCGCGCTGCTTTGCTGCTTGTGCTTCACAGTGCAGCGCTCAACCCGCTGTGCCACCAGGGAGGCCCTCAAATTTATTTTTTAATTATTATTTTCTGTGAATAATCATTTAAAAAAAATATTACCAGCTATTCGAGTCCCTCCACTCTTATCATCACCTTCACCCTCTTCTGTGGTAACCTCAGCTATGTTGTCACAGTCTACTGGTTTACTTTTATTCCGTTTTTACATTCATCTGCTATATTTCATTAAATTCCGCATGAAAGTGAACCCATCCACTATTTGTCTTTTTCAATCTCCTTTGTGTTATCCCCAGGAGTTCCTTCTTGCTGCAAATGGCAAAATGTCATTTTTTTTAAGTAGCAGATTGGCATTTCATTGTATATACATACAACATCTTCCCCCATTTTTCAGATGAGGGACACTTATGTTGTTTGCAGTTCTTAGATATAATAATGCTGTAATAAACATGGGGACATGCCTTAGTATTTTTTTCCAGGTAAATATCCAGAAGTGGAATAACTGGATCTTATAAAATTTCCACTTTCAAATTTTTGAGGGTTTTTATACTGCTTTCCATAATAGCTTTGTATATTTTCACTAACAATATATAAAGGTTTCCTCTTTTCATTCTCCCTCCAACACTTGCTCTTTCATGAGAACAATAGCCATTCTCACAGGTGTGCTAGCTTTAGGAAAATATGTGTTATTTTGATTTGCATTTCTCTAGTAATAAATAGTATGAGATGATAAGCATCTTTTCCTGTGCTTAATGGTCTTTTATGTGTCTTATTTGGAGAACTGTCTAGACATCCTCTGCTAATATTGTGATTGACTGTATATTGTATTTTTTAATTGTTTTTTATGAGTTACCTATATTTTGGATATATATGATGTACAAATATCTTCTCTCATTAAGTAAAATGACTTTTCATTTTGATGTTTCTTCTGTATTTCAGAAGTTCTTGGTCTGATGCAGTCCTGTTTCTTTTTTTTTCCCTTTGTCACTGGAGTTGAGTTCCCAAGCACATCTCTAAGCTGATGGGAAGGTGCATATGGCACTTTGGCAATTTAATTAAAAAATAATTAAATTTTAGGATTCTGATAGTGAATTCTGCTTTTGAATTAATTTTAATTTATACAACTTGAAAATATGCATCAAATCATGTGCAACTTTCAAACTGTCACTTTGTTTTAAGAACAGCATATGAAGAAAAGGTAATTTTTAATAATCCATAAACTATATGCTTTAACCTGACATTCTAATCTGCTTAAGAATACAAAAACATGTAAGTGAAAAATGGAAATTTTAACTCACAAGTGATAGGTTGATCATAGTTTATATATTTGTGTATTTGTGGTGAGAGTTTTAATCTTGTGTCCATTTTTTGTAGGTATTTTAGCATATGCTCTCTGGGAAAAGAAAAAAAAAATGATGAGTAGAATTAGGCAGAGCTTAAGGTGAGGGTCAATTATGCCATGAACAGTTATTGAATAGGTGAGTGAATTAATTCTCTCCATTTGACTGAGGTGCAAATATGCTGTTATCAATGAGGTGGGCAAGAATATATTCACTCATTTGCTTACTCATGCAATTCTCACATTGAATGATTACTTAGTATAAGATTTATGTCAGATGCTGAAAATAAAAAAATGAATCAAACATAACACCTATCTCCAACTTGCTTAAAATACAGTAATAAGATAATTTTAAAATCCATGTCATTTACTTGTTAATAACAATTGATATTTGTTGGACATTTACCAGGCTAAAGACTTTACATGAAACATTCAAAAAATGTGGGCTGAAAAAATAAAGCTCTAATTAATATCTGCAATTTCCTGGGTCTACAAAAGCAAGAACTGAAATTTAATATTTAATTTTATGTAAGTTTTTGCATGTAATAAGGAAATCATTATTTTGAATAATAGTGTTAAACTAGACAAAAATGTGACTAGGTGACAGAGTTAGAAGTTTTTAGTGATCCTCATTTTACTTCTACAAAAGTATAAGTTGGTAGTTAGCAAATGAGAACTTTAGGCTCAAATCTGATATTTATGAATAGATTTGATTATTTTTCCTTGTAACTGATTTCTATTACTTTGGGGTCCCAAAGCAATAGAAATTTATGTATTAGATGGCCAGTTTGATCTTAAAACAAATAAAACAACTCAAGTAAATATGTTCAAAATTCTTTTGCTTTAAATCTCTCAAGTGGTTCTTCGTTGCTTATTATTAAAATAATAAGTGTAAGAAACCTTACACAGCCTGTGAGGTGCTTCTCATGTATGCCAAGGGAGTCAGATCCTTTCAGAATAGAAGAGACCCTCTGTTTCAGGGTTTCTCCATAATTGTTTCTTATGCCTGGATTTCCCTCTTCACTTGTCTTAATGTGTTGTCCTAATTTCAGTTCAGAATCATTTCCTTGTACAGCTCTTTCTGTGATGTATAGATTTCACGTACTTTGCAGTAATCTTACAGCTTTCAGAAATACTCTTTGTAATTGCATATTCATTTGGGGGATATAAGTTCTTCAAATGTAAATTATTTATAATTCTATATTTATTTGTATATAATTGTAATTACATATTACTTTTTGTTATCTGGTCGGTTTTCCTTGTGACTTGCCTTCAGTTCCCTGAAGACAGAATTGAAAGAAAGATTTGTATACAATTAATTTATTTGGGAATGGATCCTAGAGAGTAGAAGTATGAGGTCATAGTTAGGAAATGAAGGAAGGAAGGCCATTAGCAGGAGTTCTCCTGGAGCGTATGAGTAACTTTATTAAAAGCATCTCGGTACTGTCTGTCCTGGAGATGAAAGAGTAAATCTCTTACTTAATGACTCCATTTTCACTGGTCCACAGTAACTTTGTCTTCTGCTGTTCAACTGAAAAAAAAAAAAAAAAAAAGCTTTTTTTTGGTTGTTGTTGTTATTGTTTGTTTGTTTTTATTTCCATGGAATCTCATTCTCTGGAAGGGAATTTGGGAAAAGGAAGTGAAGATTTAAGAAGTGGGGATGACCATCTAACTTCCCCAATCATTACACACTTACCACTTTGCTTAGTGCATAGCATATAGTAAATAATATTTTAAAAAAATGAATTAGTATACCATGTAGGAATCCCTTCATGTTTTATTCTGGAGTTTGGCAATCATATTATTTTTGAGTCTGTAAGATTTAAGCCAAGATAATGAGATAATGAACCTATTTCAGATAAAATATTCCTTTTAAAGAAATACTACATAGTTGTCTTCTGAATTGGTTACTAATTTAGTGGACAAGACCTCCATACTTATGGGCCATTGTATTATATTATTTTCTTTTGATAAAAAAATTTTTGATGCATATAAAGTGGTAAATTCCATCTGGCAGGGATTTGGTAGGTTAAGGTTTTCTCTGTCTCAGATGGAAAAATGCAATGCTACACCTTTGTTCCTAAATATTAGGGATTATGTATGGATATTTAATAACCTCAGGGTGGGGCAAGTGACCTTATACCTCACCAGGACATTTGGAAATAGTTAAATTTGTAATAAAGGATCATATAAAATGACAAGTATGTGTATATATAAGGGCACATAGCATATTTAAATTAGATATTTAAATTTTTTAAATGTAAGAAAGGAAAAATAAACAAAACATCTACACAGGACTCCTTGCTAATCTTTCTAAATAGCAACATGTTTCCTATATCCACCTGAATCAGTTTTATCTTCAAATGTCACCTCATGTGAGAAAATTCCTTGATCCTGTTTTTCAGCCATTAAGTCCTTTCTTGACATTTTATGATTATATTATTTTATTTTCTGTGTGGTGCTTATTTTCACTCCAATACTAAATATTCAGCTATTAATATTCAGCTATTAATATTAATATTCAGCTATTAATATTCAGCATTACTCTTGTTACATACTAACTTATTAATTTATTGTAATCAGACTTTGAGCTTTATGAAACAGGTAATTTGGTCACTTTGCTACTTTAAATTCATTATTTAGAAAAGTTACACAAAATATTCAGTAAATATTTAAGGAAGTTCTGACCAGTCCAAAGAGTGCATTTACCAATCTAGAATAGGAGTGAAGAAAATAACAGCCTGTCTCCTATATTTGTAAATAAAGTTTTATTGGAACATAGATACACTCATTTATTTACCTATTGTCTGTGACCACTGTCTCACAAAAGAATGACAAAAGAATTGACAAAAGAATGACAAAGAACTTGACTAGACTGTGACCATTGTTATCTGAGCAGGATTTGACAGAGTCTAACATAAAAGTCAAGACTGACTAACTCAGATTTAGGAATTGTACTATACAATATAGTGAGTGATATTTCTTGAGCTATGAGATTCAGATTATCTCATTTTTTTCAGAACATGTTAAGGACATTTGAGTTTCTTGTTTTTCTAACAGAGGTGGACAAGCCCATGTTTAGTTATTCTGAGGCAGGTTACAGGATTGTACCTAGACTTAGTAAAGAAAGGATTCTACTTTTTTGACTTAAGAGAACTCAGGATGAAACCGGAGTAATTATTAATGAGAATTGACTTACCCCTATGGCCTGAAAGCTGGGCAGTAGTGGGACAATTAACTTGAGGACAGGTTGAATCTCAGATTCAACTCTTAGAAATTATTACCTATTTCTGTTATACATCCACCTTTTCTGAATTTTCCTTTAATGATCATTAATTATCATTTATGTAATTTGTTTTTGATTGAAAATTCTGGCTATCTCCCTTCACTGTAAAACCCATTCTTCAGGATTAGAGAGAATAAACCACATTGCCCTATAGAAGAAAACTTTATCCTAATATATTTACTATCTTCAAGAGCTATTATTTTTTTTCTGTTATACTGTTAGAGGCAATAGAATGTAATAAGTAAAGGTTAAATTTAATCGAGGTTAAGTACTGGGTCCTATGTAACTATGAACAAATTAGCTATTATTGCTTGATTTCCTCATGTACAAAAATTTCAAAAATTACACTTCATAAGGTTTAGGATAAGATAGCATCTATGAAAACTACATAACCTACTAACACAGTAAGTACTCAGTAAGTGCATATAAGATAATTTTCTTCTAGTTATTATGTCATTTTAAATGGATAAAATGAGAATGAGTTAAAGCCAGAATATTCAATAAATGTGAAGGAAAGAGGATATTGTGTCAGATAAAGCATGAGCTTCATACCCATGGAACATAGAGGAGCAACAACTTGGAACTGGCAAGAAAAATACTCTTAAATCTGCAGAATTTGTGGGCATTAATATTCCTTACTTGTTTTACCAAAGTAGATATACAATCCATTACCATTAGGCTCACACTTTCTTCCTGAGAGATTGGATAAGAAGCAAGCCCAAAGTATATGAGTCCTTTAGGAAATGTACTTCAAACAGTAGATAAAAGATTAAAAGTAAAAGAGAGTGAAATTTATTGTGCAAATTCTAAAAACTAGATTTTTATAACAATTTTCAATAGAGTAATTTTAAGCATTATAATGAATGAAGAGTTTCTTAGTTAATGAATAAAGTAGTCCCTTCAAGAGGTTATAACAATCCTAAGTAATGATGCATCTCAAAATGCATTAAACGAAATCTGAGTTATCCAAAAGCAGAAGGAAATACTCAAATTCATAATTTTTAGCAGAGGATTTTTTAAATTTGCTTCTCCATAACTGATAGAGCATGTAAATGGAAAAATCAGTTAACTATATTAACTGTTCTAATTGTTATTTATAGAACATTTGTTTTACATGGGATATTGCCAATCTGTGCATCAACTTTATCTCAACAAATCCATTTTAAAAAGTTGACTTTTAAATCAGTTCGTAATGATGGTTTCTTTCTTTATATATATTTGACATCAGTTATAGTCTCCATGGATTTCCCACCACCATTTCACCAGTGCACCATCACCCAAGTCCCTTGTGCTCTTTCTGCCCTCATCCTATTTCCTCCCCTGCCCCACAGTGTTTCTGATTTGTCCTTATCTTTTTGTTTTTAATTATTATTATTTTCCTGATCCCTTATTTGTTTCCCTTATATTCTTCCTAGAAGTGAAATCATCAGTATTTTTCTTTTGCTTTCTGACTTATTTCACTGAGCACAATCCCTTCTACATCCATGTTTCTACAGATAACTCTAGTTTCTTTTTTGATTGCTGAATAGTATTCCATCATGTATATGTACCACATCTTCTTGATCCAATCATCTGTTTTTGGCCATTTAGATTGTTTCCAGGTCTTAATTATTGTAAAGAGTGCTGCAATATCCAGAGGGATGCAGGTATTCTTTTGAATCGGTGATTTTGGGTTTTTTGAGTATATTATTCCTAGGAGTGGGATTGCTGGATCATATGGGAGTTCCATTTTTAGTACTTTGAGGAACCGCCACACTGCTTTCCTTAGTGGTTGGACCAGTTTGCATTCCCACCAGCAGTGTAGGAGAGTTCATTTTCCTCCACATCCTAGTCAGCATTTATTGTTGCTGATTTGTTGTTGCCATTCTCACTGGTGTGAGGTGGTATCTCATAATGGTTTTGATTTGCATTTCTCTGAATTCAAGAGATGTTGAGCATTTTTTCATATGCCTGTTGGCCATTTGCATTTCCTCTTTGGAGAAATGTCTTTTTAGCTCTTCTGCCCATTTTTTGACTGGATTGTTTACTTACTTTGTTTTTGTTTAGTCTGGTCAGCTCTTTGTAGATCTTGGTGATAAGTCCCTTGTCAGTAGTGTTGTGTGCAAAGATTTTTTCCCAGTCAGTAGGTGTTGCTTTGTTTTGATTAGCATGTCTTTTGTAATGATTTTTTTTTTAAAGAAGAATTCTCAGGAAAAATGGCAAAATCTGGTTTATCTACAATGTTGGATTACTTGTCATTTTTCCTAGACCACATGCTCATAATTTCATGGCTGTTGTGTTATCATTATACAGGCAATCTTCTAAAGCAAATTTATTAATTTAGAAAATAGCCAATTATGTAATATTGACTTAAGGTACTTATTGACAAAAACAAAGAGAAAAAAACATTGATTTACCATATTTACACATACCTCTGTTTCTCATTACCTGTAATGGATCAGTTTCTTAACTTCTCAAGCTTATAATAGTATCTCATGTCATCTTCCAACCTTAGTACTTGCTTGTTCTTTCCCTTATCCACATATCTTATTTGTGGCTGGTACTATAGGTCCAGTGTGAATGTTCACAAAACACTTTTTTTCATTCTCCATGCAGTGATTTTGAGCAAAGCATCATTTATCTTTCAGTTGAAATAATTGAGATAATTGAAGTAATCTAAGCTGTCTGTAAATTTCTATATTACTGAGAATATTTCACATCATCTGTCTTAGCATTGTTAATTGCAATATCAGGAAACAATCTTCAGTTTGGCATTCAAAACTCTCCAAAACTATGTCTAATCTCTTTTAAAATATTCTGTTATGTATCTGAAACTTCAGAGCAACCAACGAACTTAAAAATTTCTAGACATTTTATAGTTATCCTACCTGATAGCCTTTATCCATCCTTTTCATCTCATATCTCTTTTTGTTGAGATTTGATGTGTCTAATGTTACACATTTTATATTTTCACTAACCCCTTCCAACTATCTCCTATGAATTGTCATTAGTTTTACCTTAACGTATTACAGAGTAGGTCTTTCATTATAGTTCACTGCAATTGTCTCATATTCCTACTTTGGTATGATGTCGGACTACTCAATGATGTTGAAGAGACATGGAACTATTTGTGTTGGTGTTTGGGTACTGATTAAATAAAGAACTGAAGGAACTATTGGGAAGTCAGTTTGGGAACTGTCCCTCAGAACTGTGAAGGAGAGTACTGGTGACTCCATCCAGTGTTTTTGCAGTTAGGAATAGAACTTGCTAAGTATAAAGCAGGAAGCTATCATAATTGTTATGTTATTACTTGACTGTGCCTTTCAAACAGAGGTAGAATGTAAGATTAGGGTGATCAAGAACTTTTTCATTTCAATAAAATAAAATATGCTTGATTATTCAGAAAGTGAATTTGTAGGAAGTTAATTTTGTAGAGAGAGTATCATCTTTCTCTACAAAATTAAAATTCATTTTCTGATAAAACTAACATTTATTATCAGCCCAATTTATGCAAGGCAATATTCTGAACCCAATAATAAAATTCTCAGATCTGGTCATTATATTAATTGAAAATACACTCACACATATAAATAGTTTTTAGCTAGGGAGAATTACTTACCTGTCATAGGGGGAAAAAAAGCTTATGTTAAACACCAGCACGGTATTTGTTCCCCTGACTTCAGTTTATCAAATTTATATCCACAACTCAGACATTGCCAATGACTTCCTCTCATGTATTCTCAATTCATTCAACTATTTGTATCCCAGCTGCTTCTGTATTATTAAAAACATCTTTTCTTGGACTTGGAGAATTTTTGTAGCTGATCTTTGATTTTCCACTTTTGCCTTCATCCTTCAATCTTTCAAACTCCATAGAGCATCTAGCCCGATCTTATTAAAATGTAAATCTAATCATGTTTCTCCTTGCTAAATCCTTCAATGATTTACAATTATACACTGAATAAAATCCAAACATTTTATTGTGACTTCATGTTTCTGGATACCTGGTCTCGGCCCATTTCACTAACTTTAGGTTCCTTTTGTTCTCCTGTTAAACACTGATATCGCTCTATTTCATACTCACTTTTTTAAAATATGCCACTGCAATTTTTATAAGTTTTTCCTTATTTTCTCTCATCACATATGATTAATCATGCCCTCCTCAGTTATTTGCTACACAATTTATATCAATCTGTAAGTATGTTCTTCATTATTTCTTTATTATATATCTTTCTTTTAGATTTCAGGATTCAAGAAGACAAGAATTTGACTGCCTTTTTTGTTATCATGAATAGTACATGATAAATATTTAATGTTTAGTTTTTATTTCTTAGAATAGTAAGCTCGGTATTCCAAATATTCACATTACTTTGAATTATCTTTCAGTATTTATCATTGAACAATGCATAAATATTTATACTGGCTACATAATTGTAATCAGTAAAATTATTATAATAATATACAGGCTTTTTATTTAACATAATATATTTTATAGGATTTCTAGAATTAGTTTTATGCTGTTTAGCAAATATGAGTTTCAAGCTTATTATGTATCAGATTTTATATAGACTCTAGAAAAAAAATAAAGAGAATAATAGAATATGACCCACTGAAATGTTTTTAGTGCTTCTATTTCTGGAGTGATCATGAGTCATTTTTATTTTGTTCAACTTTTTTTTGCATTTATTTTGCATAAAATGTTAGTGTTTTCATTCTAAATGTTTTTCTGATTAAAAAATCCCTTTGTGTTTACCAATTATAATAGAAATGGTACACTCTTATAAAAATTAAAGCAATCAGGTGTGTATGTTAAAGAATTTCAAAAGTCCCTTCACATTTTATGCATCAATCAGAAATAGCACTATTTTGGTTTCATACCTTTAAATACAATCCTATTATGCCTGCCTCTAGTTTTAAACTCAATGGTATTCATGAATGTCTTTCCACCTGACCTGGTAGTGTTCTATGGTTGATTATTTCATATCTTTATAATATTATCTAGCTATTACTCATAGACTTTGACAAAAATTCAAAAAAAGAAAAAGAAATAAGTAAAAGCAAGTCTGAACATCCATCAAATTATGTTGGTGAATTCATATCTTTGTTTCTTTTTAAAATCCTCTTGTTTAGTTTTTTATTTTCATACAATGAATGGCCTTTTGAAATACGTACTTAAGGTGTGCACATTTTTTGTAATTATATGTGTTTGGTGTTATTCTATTATTTCTAATCTTTGCCTTTTGCTTTCTTGCTTTGTTTTTTCTTAATATTTTTTGTGAGTTAATTTTTCCCCTACCTATAATATTTTTACTCTTCCAATGTTTTCTCTATTGCGTAGTTATCAACTCTAGCACTAGAACTTCTTACACTGCTTTTGTTAGAAAAGATACTTTTAGACTTTATTTTTCACAAAAGTCTATTTTGGATTATATAATTTAATGACCTTTGAATCATATAAGAATACAAATTATACATTAAAGTCATCTCCTGCATTCTGTATTCACTCTCTCTCTTTCTGGGGACCACAACTGCTCTATACTGGTTCAGATTAATATTGCTATTTTGATTCTTTATTTTTCTTTGCTAATTTTTTATTATTTGCTTAGTTATGTAAATGATAACCTGTATGACTAGTTCTCAAAATACATGGCTCCTCATAATTACATTCTGAGTTTGTTTTTTTAATGTGTATTTGTAGGGATGCAGTCTACTATATCCTGAATCATCATTAGAAAGCTCAGAAGGCTTGTAGTTCATTATATTTCAAAAAAGCTTCCTAGGGGATTATTTATTATATATACAGCTGATTAAGGAAAACTCAGTCATATTGATATATTGGTAGGTTCTTTGAACTCTCTCAGCAATTGTAGAGATCACTAGTTCATTGATTTTCCTTTGTGAACTTCAAGATCATCTCATCAATCTTCAAGGAGTGGCAATCAGGCTCATTTAGTATTAAAGTTCAATTAATTCAATGTCCTGTCCTTAATAAGTAAAATTGACAATAAAATGCCTCAAGCAGGCCTATAGGCAACCTGGTTCTGAGGAATTTCCTAAAGTTATTAAGCTTTCTATCTGTTAATGACACTCCCATCTGCTCACACCTGTAGCTTCTGTTATTGTGTGAGTGACTGCATTCACCAAGAACTATCATGATCAGTGAGAAGTAGAGTCATACTAAAGCTAGTCACCTTAATGACTTTCATTTCTGAATGTTTTAAGATGAAATTGTAGTTCAACCATAAACAGTAAGAGGTTCCAGTGTGAACCACCAGTGTAGTCAAAATCCATGATAATATTTGATTCCTCCTTGGTATACATGGAGGTGGGTTTTAGGACTCCCTCTGCCCAACACACATCAAAATCTTCTGATGATCAGATTATTCCTTATAGTTGGTCTACTTTACCCTCAAGTTCTGAATCCTTGGATTCAAACAATGGACATCTAAAGTTGGTTGAATTCATGAATGTAGAACCTATGGACATGGTGGGACAACTTTATTGAAAAAAAAAATCCATGCGTAAATGAACCCATGAGTTTGAACTCATTTTGTTGAAGAGTATTGTGTTCTCTTTTAGGCAGGAAGCTAAACTGACTGAACTCAACCTATAACACACAATCTCCTCTGTATAGTCAGAAATTCAAATTTCAGTGCCTGCTTACCTGTCTTCCTTCCTTTCTTCTTTCCTTCCTTACTACCTTTCTTTCTTCTTTCCTTTTCATATTTATTGATTGAAAATCAAGTTATTTTAATTCAAAACAGATGCTCTTTCTAAAATATGTTACTTCCAAAATAATACACAATAATAATAGTACTAAGAATGGGTACTTTTATCCCAGTCTTAGGTATGCAGTTAAACATATATTTAGGGGCCTCCCTGGTGGCGCAGCAGATTGAGCGCCGCACTGTGAAGCATCCACAGCACAGCAGCACGAGTTCGATCCCAGGCCAGGGAGGGACCCACATGGCACAGCAGACCTCTCCTGCCTTGCCCACTGCTCTCCTCAGCAGTGTATCTCAGTGGATCTGCCTGTTCTGTTCTCCACTCCGTCTCTGGTGACCCCTCTCACCTCCTGCACCTCTGGCCTGTACCCCAGCTGTTATATGCATAAATAAATAAATCTTAAAAAAAACATATATTTAATCCTCAATAATCTTTATTTTTATATCACTTAGCTTGGTGCTTATAGTTACACCTTATATGCATGGTGTGGTAGGAAGAATAATGACCTCCTAAAATATCAATATTTTAATCCATGAAAACTGTGCATATGATACCTTATATAAAAAAGAGACTTTGCAGATATGATTAAATTGAAGATTTTTGGATGGAAATATTATCCTGAATTATGTAGGCATGCCCAATCAAATCATTTGTGGCATTAATATTGTAATATTGCTGTATTTGGACATGGAGAAAGAGGTTTAAAAATCAAGAAATGTAGACAGTCGCTAGAGCCCAGAAAAGGTGAACAAATCGATTCTCCTCTAGAACCTTGATAACACCTTGATTTTAGTTCAGTGATATACTTTTATGTATATATGTCTACGTCTATGTATGTGTATATCTATAATTGTAACATGATAAAGTCATGTTATAAACCACTCACTATGTGGTGATTTGTTTAGTAGCAATTAGAAGCTGATCCATGTGTTCTGTATCAGCAAAATATTGGGTAGAATTTATACATAGAATTGAACTTTTTTTTTTTCCTCTGGCTATCTTCTTCTGTGTTTTCTCCCATACATATTAGTGGTCATGTTATTTCAAATCCTGTCCTCGGGCTCTTTAGATCACAGGTTATTCACTAGAGTTTTAGATAACCCATATAACACAGAATAAAGTCTATCCTCAGAATAATAGTCATAAAAATAAAATATTCAATCAGTATTGTTTTATACAAGAGTACATTCTTCACATTATCTAACTAATTTCATTTACTAATATCTTCAGGTGGTTGTTCTATATTATTTTTCTAGCATTTCTGATTGTTTTTTATGGAAGGATTAATCAGAGAAAATCTTAGTAGGACTTACCAGAAGTGAGACTACTATGTATTACCATATAATTTTTAAGACCCCAACTACTGCTTTAAAATAAAAAAATAACAACAGTTTAGTCCTTTCTATATGGTGGTTTTCACTGTTCACATATGTATTTCATATTTCGTAGATTATATATTTTTTACTTAGCCATGTCTTAGTGGTAATTTGAGTGTTTTTTTAAAAACTCACATAAATATTATTTCTAATAATTTTCCATAAAATTGGGAAAATAGAGGATATATTTTTGGAGTGCATTTCCCAAGTAGTATTTTATTTGTTATATATACATGTGGTTTTACAGTTCATATTAATAGAACAAATTTGTCATAGTAAAAGAACACAGCAATTTACAGTGCTATTGTCAAAATAGGTATACCTATTTCCCCACATCACAACACTAAATTATATATCATTAACTTTTATTATTTTGATAGGTGAGTAATGGCATCTATATTTGACCTTTATTACTCTGAGCTCTCTAGTATCCTTCTTATTGTCCTAGTAATAGTCAGATACTTTTCAGAATCAATCTTCTCCTTTAAATCCACCTGGATTGAGTAGAATACCACCACTGATTCTTCCATAACAGTAAGTGTGACCTAAAGAATAAAAATGACTTCGATTGATTCATCTTGATGGATGAACACTCTGCTAGGATTGTGCTTTAGAATAGGCAACTGGATTCGGAGAGCAGCATTTATCTCTGCCTTTGCTGAACTTGTCAGCAATTTCCCCTCTGACTATACAAACATTCCTTTGAATATACAAAACGATCCTTTATTTACGTCTATATGACACTACAATTTATATATATTAAAGGTTTTATTTTTAGTGGTAATATGGGTATGCACTTTATTTTTTTTTGAACCTATCACTTTATTTTTATTTTTTTACTAGAATAATGTTAGTTTACACCAATTCATGTGATTTCAGAGGCATATGATTATTTCCCCTCATAGTCTTCACACCAAACCCACACAAAGGCACCTTACCATGTTCTATTGTATCCCCTCTCCACTGTGTTCCCCCACCACCACCCTTTCTTGTATCCTGAATTCCACAGCCAGTTTTCTAGGGTTTATAGTTGGCATGTTTTTTCTTATTCTTGGCTTTATTGCTATGTATTCCACATGTAAGTAAGACAACCCAGTATTTGTCTTTCTCCTCTGATTTATTTCATTTCTGACTGTCCTCGAGCATTTCTGTCAATGTCACAAATAACAGGAGCTTATCTTTTTGTACTGTTGTGTTGTAGCATCCCATTGTGTATATACACCACACTTTTCTAATCCATTCCTCTGTCCTTGGGCACTTCCGTTTTTTTCCATAACTAGGCAATTATAAATAGTGCTGTAATAAACATAGAAGTTTATTAATATAATAAACTTATAATAAACATATAAGTTTATTAATAAACATATATCCTTTCAAAGTAGTAGCTTTTCGTTCTTCAAGTTTATACTTAGTAGTGGAATTGCTGTAACATGTAATAGATCTGTTTTTGATATTTTGATAAACCTGTATACTGTTATCTATAAGGACCAAACAAGTCTACATTCCCACCAAAAGTATTGTAGGATCCTTTTTCTCCACATTCTCACCAAACTATTCTTTCCAGAATCTGACTCAGATTAATAACAAACTGAATAACTCCATCCTCGTGGCTGTGTCTGTATGTGGGGGGGAATCAAGGGGAAAAATATGTAGATATTGGTTACTTTGGTTCAGAAACTTTGATATTTTCTTTTCATCACATATCCTATCCCTATGTTAAATTCCCTTGGCCAGTTTTGTTCTCATCTACAGTAGCAATAACAGTTTATCACACATTTGGTTTAAACTGGTTTGGTTTAAACCACATATAGTAACTACAGAGTTGTTTCTGCTTTAGTTATCAGATCCTTCTACGAATCCATAGGAGCTCATAGACATATGCAGTGTTGACAGGTAGGAAGTCAACATCCCAGAAAGCAATCTTCCATCAGTAAAGAATGAGAACTCATGAATCAATGCTCTAATCATCATCAGTTAATTCTTAGAAGCCCACAGCGGTAACCAGATTAATAATGTATCCTCATGTTCAACTTCCTCTGTCATTCTTTCCACTCCCTCATTTTGACTTTATGAGCATCTCCCAAATAAGCTACATTTATTATATCCTATCTCAGACGCTATTCTCAAAGGATTACAAGTTAAGATTCTCTTTATTTAATTTTCTATACAGGAAATTAGTTTTTTTCTTGGTTCTTCTACTAGTCATTGACCACATATAAAAATGAAGGAGGGAGAGGAGAGAGGAAGGGAGGAAGGGAGGGAGGGAGGAAGGGAGGAAGGGAGGAAGGGAGGAAGGAAAGGAGGGAGGGAGGGAGGGAGGGAGGGAGGGAGGGAGGAAGGAAGGAAGGAAGGAAGGAAGGAAGGAAGGAAGAAAGGAAAAGAGGGAGGGGAGGGAGGATGGGAAGAAAGGAGGGAGGAAAGGAGGAAGGGAGAAAGGATGGAAGGGAGGTAAGGAGGAAGGAAAGGAGGAAGTGCTGGTTTCCCTTTATTCACCAACTCTGAGCATTAATGTGGTTTCTAGGTCTTCTTTATATATCATGACTGAATGATTTTTAATAGTCTTATGTCTTTAAAAATCCCCTGTATGTTGGTGATTATAAATTTACATTTCCAGTTGACACAACTTCCTTGTACTCCAGAATTTTTTACCTAAATGTCTACTTGAAATTACTTGGTTACCTAGTAGGCATTTCAAATTTTGCATGTCCAAAGAAAATATCTCAAAAAAGCTCCCCATCTCAATACATGACAACTCTATGGGAGTTTTTCAGGCTCTTATCAACTGTGATCACTGAAACATGTCTCTCACAACCATATCTAATTAATCAACAAAGTTTCTAAATGTACCCACAAACGATTCAACAATTGCTGTCTTCAATTCTAGCAACCAGATATTTCTAGTAATATCTTAGCTGGTCTCCATTTTTCTACCCTTATACTCCTAAAATCTTCTCTAAGCAGCATTGAAACAGATTCTTAAGAACATGAATCAAATGTAATATTCTACTACTCAACACATTCTACAATTTACTATAGCTCTTAGGAAAATTCAAAATTTTCATAATGACCTATAAAAATATATTTCTCTTTCTTCTGTTATTGGCATCTACTTCACTTTAATCTAGCCACCTTTACATCCTTACTTCCCTTGAATAAGTCAAGCTTAATAGCCCATCTATTCAAAGAATTCAAACCTTTCCTTTTTGTATGTTCACAATGTGAGAGATGTCTTTCTTGAATGCCATGGGTACACACTCCCCATATCCCTTTAATCTCTTTAGCAAATATTGACTTTATTATTGTTGAATGCATTTATTTGTTTGCTCTATGTCTTTTTTTTTCTCTCAAAATTTAAGTTTTATGAGGGGAAGTGACATTCTACTTTGTTTACTTCCCTTTGTTGTAAGACCTACAAGAAAATTTGACATGCAAGAGGTTCTCAGCTTTTATTTGTGATGGATGAAAGAAGATGTCAGTTCCAGTTCAGTCCACACCATTGACTTTGTGATATACTAGGGAGAAGAGATTCTTTTAAATGGAATCTGGAACATGAGTGATTTGGGTAATAAACAGAAACAATGTGAGCAGAGTGGTGCCTTCCCCTCACTGGTGTACGGTAGAGACTTTCACTGTTTCTAGCACTGAGCTGTAAATGTCACTCTGTTCTTAAGTTACACACACATACAAAATGCCTAGTAAAAGAAATGAGCCTTATGAAAAACACAATTACCTTTGGCTAGAAAGTGGAGAATGTATTTTTCTTGAGGACTACCTAGTCTATTACATAGTATAGTCAAGAACCATCACAAAAATATTTTTACGGTATGCAAAAATATTTACCTTACTGAATAAACTGAATAAAAATTAATTATTGACATAAAGATATTAAAGAGACAACCCAGTCACTAATGACAACTAAATGTGCTGAAAAAACAATAATAACTTTCAAAAATTATAATTTAAAATTAAATCTTCTTTTATAATATCTCCACATTCCCAACATCAAAATGCTACAATCAACCCATTGGATCATTATGAAAACTGGATTAAAATCCATCCATCTTTTTTATTACAATTTTGTAGTGTTTCTCAAATCAAGAAAAATTTAATAAATGTTTGCAGGACTTAATAAAAGAACAGAAGATTTATATATCTAATAAAAAATTAATTCAGTTCCAGTGGTTTTATTTAATTTGTTTCCATATGTCTTCTTATCACCTATTAGATATCATTTTGTTTCTTAAAATACAGAGGATAGAAATCACTTCTAAAATAATTTTTATAGAAAAATATATAGATTTCTCAAGCATTTCCTGCTTATCCTTTAAAAATGTGTGGATTCGAGTGTAATTGCAAAATCAAAAAGCATCGGGGAAGATCCTCTTGACTGTTAAATTTCAGATCAGTTTTATGATTTTTAATAGTCTGTCCTTCACAAGTCATGTAGTGTTCTCTAAAAGGATCAAAGAATGAAAAAAAGCTTAAAATTAAGCATTTAAAATGCATGTTAAGTTCATTTCTGTCACTAAACTACAGAATTTCAGGCTTATCTTCATTTTGTTTTTAGTAGCAAAGAGTCTACTTACTAATGAATATTTCATAGCATGTCAAATTAGTTGTAATCCTTCTTTTCCCAAGGAGAAATAAATGTAAGTCTCATTTGAAAACTCTTTTGAGTATTTATAGCTCATCAATTAAGAATTAAGACCAATTAAAAAAGTATCTGTAAGGTTAACTATTTCCTGGTATTTGGAATGTACCTACTCTGAATATAAGCATCTAAGGATTTGAATAATGGGAATGACTTTGTTTCATGCAGTTAGTATTAGATGACAGTGGTAATATTAATTTCTCCTGACCTTTGAAGACCAGAGAAAGGTTTTAAAAGTGATATGGAGTACAAAGTAAATGAGAAGTCAGCATGACACAAGCGTTCTTAAGTTAAATGAATATTGTACTCCTCTTATCAGGGGCTTTATGCAATTATCCCAGCTCCAAATTGGAAAATTTTTATTTCAGTCCTTTTTCCTATTTAACTTGTGTGACTGGACAAACCATTGATGCTTTTAGGGCCTCATTTTTCTCCCTTGTTAAATACCAGGGACTGGGCCTCCCTGGTGGTGCAAGGGGTTGAGCATTGCACTGTGGGGCTTCCGTGGCCACTACTGCACAACTTGGTCCCAGGCCAGGAAGGGAACCCACATGGTGTAGCAGACCTCTCTTGCTTGGCCCAATGCTCCCCTCAGCAGTGTATTTCAGTCAGTCTGCCTGTTATGCTCCTCATTCTGTCTGATGAATCCTCTCACCCGCTGTGCCTCTGGCCTATACCCCAGCTCTTGTATGCATAAATAAATAAAACCTTTAAAAAAAATACCAAAGACTTTTACAAATAACACTTGTCCTGGTTTAGCATTTGTAATATCTTTAAGATACACACAATTATTTATCAATACTTAATCGCTAAAATAACAGTGAACTTGCAATCTTGTTAGTATGAATGCTTTCATATAATCTAAGCTCAAATTGTTCTAGGACAATTGGTGCTTGTTAAAATATAAATCTTTGCAAAATTCCTTATATTCATAAATGATACAATTGGAATATACATACTCTATTTAATAAATTACTAAGTATCCTACTAGTAAATATCTGCCTATTAAAATAGCACTAACATGACAAGTTAAAATCAAAACAAATCAAAATACAAAGCTGCAAAAGAAAAATTAAATATTTGGACAACAATTATATCCTATTTCCTGGTAACAATTGAGCTTCCTTTGAACTGAGTGTAGCTTATTTGATTTGGATATAGCTCTGTGTTTTCACTCACTGATAACAAAATCATTTGAGTGCATCTATAATTTTGCTGATACTTATATCTGACCTTTCCTAAAGACATGTTTAAGTCAGAGTTTATATATCAATTTCATGATAATGACTCCTTTACTCTTTATCACTGTGATCTCTATAGCCCATAAATAAGATCCTACTGTAGGGTAAGACTGCAATGTTTAGATGTGTTTATATCAGTTGCACTAATAAAATCTAGTACATATACAAGCACTTCTATCACTATATCACTGTGCTCAGATGATCAATGGCTGTAAAAAATACAAGTGTGAGGAATAAACAAAAATTACTATGGCAGCAGAAATTATTTTTAAAATTTATTTATTTGTGCATAAAAGAACTGGGATGTAGGCCAGAGGTGCAGGGGGTGGGGTGAGAGGATTCACCAGAGACAGAGTGGGGAGCAGAACAGGCAACTGAACTGCACTGCTGAGGGGAGCAGAGGGCAAGGCAGAAGTTTGCTGTGCCATGTGGGTCCCTTCCCCAGCCAGGGATCAAATTCATGCTTCAGTGAATGAAAATACTTCATAGTGTGGTGCTTAACCCCTTGCATCACCAGGGAGGTCCTGGCAGTAGAAAAATTACACATATTTTATATTCATTTTGAATTCCCAGTATAATGGGGGGGGGACAAATAAGTGGTTGGACAAGCAGGTTAAAAATAATTTCACATTTACTAGTGCTTATTACATTTTGTACATTCTTCAATCATAAGTTAACCTGGCTTTATCATTTGCAACATCAGCCTTTCAGCTTTGATCTTTTCATGACAAAATTCTTTATTTTCCTTCAGTGTTGGGTCATAGTAAAATGAGCAAATTATATCATTACCTCAGTCCCATTCAGCAAGAGGAATTTTCTTTAGGACATTTTTTAAACATTAGTGAAAAAAAACTAAAACCCTGGCCTTATAGATTGCATTTTAAGTGACAAAAACAAATAACAAAAACCCGATTAATAGAGCCATAATGATTTTCTTAGCTTGAGTAAACTTTAGACAAAATTCTTTGTCTTCTACGCTGGATCATAGTAAAATGAGCAAATTATATCTTTACCTTAGTCCCACTCAGTAGGAGGAATTTTCTCCAGAACATTTTTTTAAATACTAGTAAAAAACTTTAGGCAGGCTTCTTTCCTCCTTAGTCCCCCTAGGCCCATCTCTCACTAGGGTCAAATTTTCAGATGCCTGACCACAGAAGATTATCCTCCATTTTCGGGAATCATTTACTTTAGGAAACTTCTCATTGTAATTTCTTTCTCTTCTTTTTTGATATATGAATATTTTAAAAAGCCTTGTCAGTGTTAAAACTTAGAGATGTCTCCCTCAAGAATCTGGGAGCCATCCCTTTGAAGTGGGATCACTGGGGAAGTTAATGTTCTTAACTCCCAGTGTCCCTAAGCAGATGGGCATCTGCATTGAGTGGACACCTTGCTCTGAGTTGTAAAACTACTTCCTGTCATGAGTTGTAATAAAGTTATATTTTCTTTAGGACAATTAGCAAATATAAATTGCCTAGGACATCATTTGTAGTCCCCAGGGAGTACCCACCACCATTTCACCGGTGCACCATCATCTCAGTCCTTTGTGCACCCTCTGGCTTCTTACCCATCTTTGCCCTCCCTCCATCCCCATCCCCCCCAGCCCATGGTCCCTTTGGTTTATCTGGCTTTTTGGTCTTGTTGAGTTTTTTTGTTTACTTTTGGTTATAATTGCCCAATTCCTTGAGCTTATTCTTTATTGTTGTTGTTGTTCTTTCATATT
>JAGFMF010011644.1:5823394-5876982 GCA_019455555.1 Galemys pyrenaicus | reverse complement strand
TGTTGGTTTTTTCAATGTGTGCCATTCTTACTGGTGTGAGGTGGTACCTCATTGTGGTCTTGATTTGCATTTCCCTGATTATGAGGGATGTTGAGCATTCTAGGTTATCTACTATAAAAAAAAAAAAAAAGACAAAATAAATTGCCTAGGATCCTTTCCACCCCTATTCTTAAAAAATCTCCAGCACTCCGAATCAGCAGCACTGAGTTCAGATTGCAATTTGGTTTACCTCCTTTCTTACAATAGTGTTGAATAAAATTTTTCTTACCTATATAACTTTCCCAGTCAAAGTTTTCCTATGACAGATATAAGTCTTGCTGTGGGGGGGCAGGAAGAAAACAGACAAATTTAAGAGCTATGAAGAAGGGTGTTTGGCTTTTGCCATTGTAAACAGAGTGGTCAATACAAGCTTCAAAGAAAATGGAATCTCTGAGCAACCACTTGACACCCTTGAAACTGAGGAATAAGTCTGTGGGAGGACACTTCCAGAGAGAGAAAACAGTTGATTCAAAGTTCCTGAGATGTGAATGAGGACTTGTAAGGTCACCAGTTTAGTCATAATGAAGTAACAAAGTGTCAAGGTCAGTGGAATACAATCTGAAATCACAGAAGCCACATGAAATATTGCCTATTGTCCATTTAAAAGAATTTTTTTTTAATCTTAAGATAGAGAAAGGGTAGCCACAGGAAAATTTTGATCCAAGATGGTTGACCTGACTTTTATTAAAAAGATGGTTTCTGTATTGAAAATAGATCATCAAAGAGAAGTTTTAGATGCAGAGACAAATTAGGAGACTAGTTAGAGTTGTGTTGTAATATTTAAGAAAGATATTTTAGGAAAGAAACTCTTGAACCAGAGTAGAGAGAGAAGGTGATGAGAAATAATTGGATTCTGGATATATTTAGAAAGTACTAGGGCCTCCCTGGTGGTGCAATGGGTTGAGCACGGCACTGAAAAGCATCCACCACACAGCAGCGCGAGTTTGATCCCAGGCCAGGGAGGTGCCCACGTGGCGCAGCAGACCTCTCCTGTCTCACCCACTGCTTCTCTCAGCAGTGTGTTTCAGTCGATCTGCCAGTTCTGCTCCCCACTCTGTCTTTGGTGAATCCTTTCACCTCCCGCAACTCTGGTCTGTACCTCAGCTCCTGTATGTATAAATAAATATTTTTTTTTAAAGTACTACAAATAGTATTTCTTAACATGGATTAATATGTGTCAAGGGCAGACTGAACTATCTTCTTCTATATTGGTTTGTGTGTTTGGTTGGCTCATTTGACAATATTATTTTCATGTATTCCTCACTGAAGCACTGATTTCAGGAGTTCAGTTTTGAATATGTTGTTAAAATATATGTTTGCTAATATTTGAAGAACCACAACCTAAAAAAGTGATAGATGCATCAATTTCAAAATTTATGAGACTCAACATGGTTAAATTATTGACATTATACATAGTACATAACAAGAGATTTAAAAATGTGCATATGGTTTACATATACACCTGTACATGTATAATCACACCCAATGCCACTTTTCACAACTCTGAATTGAAACTTGTGAATGATACATTCTAACACTATAATTAAAAACATAAAACTCCAATTATACTTTAAAATAATCATCATAGATGTCTATTATAGTCATATAAATTCATAAACATAATATAAATATACATATTATCTTATGCAGACATAATGTAAGACATAATATTTTATTAATGAAATCCCCCAAAACTTCTGTATTTTATGTGGCCCTGATAATTTTAAAATACATAATTCAAAGTTAAAGAAAACTATCATATCTTTATTCAATTTTTAAATAGTATTTGTTGTTTTTATAGTAACTTCCACTAGACTAAAACCTTTCCAATTTTTAATTTGCTATTAAAGCTGTAATACATAGAGTAAAAGAATAAGTGGTATGCTCTGAGTGAATAAATCTTCAGTAATTTTTAGGAAATTTTATTCCACTTAAATTTTTTTCCACTTAAGCAATTTTATAATAAATTTCCTTCAATAGTCTTGAATTTTCCACAAAACTTTTTAAAATTAAACATTATTGATTCATATTTGTAGTAGATTTGCTATAAGTTTATTAAAAATAATGCTGTACATAAGAGATTTCAGTATAGAATGCATGACTTCCTTAGTTCCTGCCCAATAAATACCAGTAGCACCTCTATTCTATTAACCCAGATGATCTCATATCCTCAAAACGCCCCCATTGTGACCATTCTTTTAAATGAACACATTAGAGGCCTTTTGTCTATAAATTAGGTGGGAATTTAGTGATTCATATAAATGATTGCCATTTGTTTATTAAATACCCATTACTTTGGTAAAATATAGAAAATATTTCATTGATCATTCACTTCTTTTACCTAAAGGTTAACCAAAAATTTTTCTTTTTTCAATTGTGAATAGTAAAAATATATAGATGTATATTTTAATTCAGATAAAATACAGTTATATAAAAATACACTTATATATACAGGGAAACATCTTTATTATTGTTAAAACTACTGGACCACAATAGTGTTCATGCAAGAATAATGGAAGATAATATCCTTTAATCAGGGGGAAAAGAATATTAGTTTGATGTTAGTTAAAATTCATAAATCATTTGCTATAAAACAGGCATTTTATGAGACAGTTTGTATATTGTACTGGTTGGAATACAATAATGGTTCTGGTTGGGGTTCTTTCAAACTGGTTAGCATTCCATTATTCTGATTGATGTTCCATCATCATGGTTGAAATCAGGGAACTCATCTAATGGGGTCAGTTCTGACCATAATTTTCAGCCTATGCATAAGAACTGCTCCACTGTGATTCAAGGATGCTGCCAGCCTCTCATTTCCTACTGCCTTATTGACTTACCTCAGGATATTGGTAGGGACTCAATATTTGAATGTATATCATGAAAATCCACATCTCTACTCTTATTTTTAGTGTTTTTAAAAGTTATTTTGTCTATATTTTGCCAGGAAGTTATAGAATAACCTTATTAATACTAGACTCTGAGCAAAGACTTCATTCAAGTAAACTGCTCATAACTAACATATTAAATTAAAAACCTCTGTTCATGTGTTCTTATATTTATAAATTATATGAGTCAAAGGTTTGTTCAGTCATACTTTGACTAATATTCCCACTTATATTTGTCAATATTCTATATATCAAAAATTACAAAATTGTACATGTATTTAGGAATATTGGTGTTTCCTTCTAAGTTTTTCTAGTGTCCTTCCTGGAATATGCTGGGGTCCCAAACTGGTTATATATGTAAAGCAGTGAAAGATGGCAGGGAAAGTTCTTAGAGATATAATTTCCCCCCCAAGGCAACTGTTTTAAGTTCAATTAATATAGGATTGTTAAACAAAAGAAGAGTGGTGGTCACATTCAGGTAAGGAGGGACTGGACTATTTCTATTACAGAGGGCCAGGCAGTCTTCACAGCTCAAGAATCTTTTTTATTCTGGTACAACTGTCTATTATTCCAAATCTTAGGATTCTGTGGATTTCTTAGGATTTCTGTGACTATTCGATTACAAAAGTCTATTTTCCACTGGCAAGGAGATCAACCAAAACTGATCTTTGTTTCAATGTCAAATACATAAGCAAATTAAAAGAGTTTTATATTTGAGTGTCTGTCTCCCTGGTATCAATTCTTGGTACTGTGTGTTAAAGTAGTAAGGTCAAGTTAGAAAACAAGTTCCAAGAATTGGTTACAAAAATGTCAGGAGGCTGAAAGAACAAAACATATGCTGAATTCCTAAGGAGTACTCCATGAAAGATCCAGCATTACTACTAGATCTATGAGAACACAAAGGTAGAAGTGACATCAACATAGTCTAGAATTTGGTAGAACCTTCAAGTATAGTGCTTGGCACTCCAGGGGAAGCTGCACAGCTGATACTCAGGCATCAGAGAAGTAAATCAGAAGATATCATTGTGAGGCAGTAGAGAGGGAACTTGAGCAAGATTGCACTCAGATTATGAAGGGGAATAATGAAAGATAAGATTGCTTTGAGTTAGTTGATGAAGTGATGCCAACCAAGACTTGAGAACCAGAAAGCAATGTTAGTGTTTTCTTTAGAAGTATGTCATCCTTCACGTTCCAATCTCCTTTATGGACACTCCATTCATAAAATCTAATAGGCCTGAGTGGGTTTGGCCTCCTTTTGGCACAAAAATTTAAGAAATGTACTTTGCAGAGTTCATGTCTCAGCATCACAGAGCAGTGGATGGACTTGTAACCCTGGAGCTGAAATATACCAGATAAATTATCAATGGTTATATATGAACTCATTTCACCAGCACAAATGTGTGATAGTAGGCTGTGATCATCTATTTTTTACAGATGAGGAAATTAAAGCAAAAGAAATTCAAATACCTATTCAAGCAAACACAGCTGAGATTTGAAATCAAATGTCATGTGTTGAAATGGAAACATCAAAATAATATTATAGTGGATATATTATTTGGCTTTTGTAGAAAAACAATTTGCTCTAGTTAGATAACTTCTCCAAATTCTAGACTTAATGCATGTTGCATTCTACTTATAATTGCTTTAAATATTTTATTATAGCTAATAGCCTGATTTATTCAGTTGATCATGGATTTGATATATATCATAAATACAGAATAATATATAAACTGATACACACTAAAAGTCAACTCAAAGGTCTGTACTGTCACTGGTAATATTGTACCAATGTCATTTCCTGTTTATGACAAAGTACCCTGATCATGTAAGATAATCACATTTGGGAAGTTAATTAAGGGTTACATGAGAACTTTGAACTACTTTCTGCAATTTCTTGTATGTCTTAAACTCTTATAAATTAAAAAGTTATTTCAAATGAGTTATTTTAAAAACATCAGCAATGAGCTAAATTTGATCCTCATCTTTTTTACAAACTTGAAATACACCCCAAATGAGGTTGAATGAAAGAGATTGCATTGCTTCACTTTAAATGTCTGTATTCTTTGTCTGTCCTTTGGTACAAAATTTGCTTTATCATGATTCTTATGGGAATTTATCATTTTACTTTCTCTAATCAAATTTTAATATTATAACATTTATTTCTAAGTGTCCACATGACTCTTCCAAAGGAAAAAATATCATTTTTATTAATATCATTGTCATCTTTTTCAATATGTAAAGGAATTTTCTTTGAATGGTTCCCTACTATATATTAAAATATATGTAAAATATATACCTCCCTTGTCATGTAAGACTAATGTGTCATTTCTAATAGAGGAATTATTCCTATTATAGCAAGGGCATAGAATTTTAATGCTCCAAGCTATGTATGAGGCAAAAATCAACAATATCAATCACTCATTCAGTAGCCCAATGGGAAATTAGATTTATTCTAAAAATCTATTATTTATATTGTAATTACATGACGTTTTTCCTGAACCCAAATAATTGAACGAGCAAACATCAAAATGAAGGGAAAGTGTTCAATCACAATGACAGTTATTTTTAGGAACAGAAAGCCAAAGGAGCATAAAATAAATAAAATAAATAAAATCTTCATTTGTTTTTCTTTGAAAGATAAATTTTTGTCAGAGTCACAAAATCCAAGCAACACATTTTTAATGAAGTGTTGTGAACCTAGAAATTAGACCCTCAACATCATAGTAGGGAATGATTTTAGATTATTTCCATGATTTCACAATTAGTCAAGGCTGCTTTGATATTTTAAATTAAATGTTGATTTGGATGACCATATATTATTCTTTTCCCAATGGTAATCTACATACCTAGTGTTTGTTGTTTTTTCCATTTCAAATAGCTTTAGTTTAAAATGCATTCTGATTTAGGTAACAAGAAATTTAGGCTAATTCCTTTTGTTGTTTTTCTTTCAAATTTTGGAATTAGGAAGAAGGATAGATGTTAAAGTTTTCATATTTCCATTGAGTGGTTTTAAATTTTTTTCATGAAAACCAAGGGCTGTGCTCCTTCACTCAGTCTGGTCTCTCTCAGGACTGACTCTCTTGCCAAGATCAGCATGTTTTTGGGATGCTATTAGCTTGCAAAGCAAAGGCATTTGGGATTTACTGGAAAATAAAAATAGATTTGAACTTGTTCATATTCACCTGCTGTTCTCAAGATGAAAACACCCAGGAAAGCAATTTGGAACTGCATAAGATTTTTTTTTAATTTCAGGAAATTATTATATTTAATGAAAGTATGTCAGCTCAATTTTGCACCAGAAAGAGAACTACTAAGCTTTAGACAATCATGTCCTAATGGAAGTCTAAAACCTTTTTCCTCCTATTTTTTACCCACTAATCATGGATAAAATTAATTTAAGACTAAAACAACAATGTAAACACTATGCTAATTTTAATTTACTCTCTCCTGATATTTTACAATTTTTTGGTGATGATTTCTAAAAAGTGTACCCCATTTCCAGTTTTTCTGTGAATACATATTTCCCTGAGAGTAATAAGGTATGTGAGGTGGGGAGATGGAAATGAGTCTGGTATGATCAGAGGGAAATCCAAAATCAATTGTACTTATCTCTGCCACCAACAAGGTCTAAATTACCTATACTAGAATTATTCTTGCATTTAGTTGGTGCTTCCCTAGCTTTCTGACTTAAGTGTTATATAAATTACTTTGTCATCATAAAATTGGGTAATTTGTACAAGGCTATTTTGACAAGGCAGAAATTAATTATATAACAGAAAACTATTCATTTTGAACAATAAAAACATTACCTTATTAAAATAAAATTTTATTTTTATTTGTCACTGGGAGTCCATGTAAATATTTTTTCATTCAATACATCCTGAATCTAGACTTTTCTTCTGCTTCTTATGAACTGTGTGGTACAGAAGTGACTCTCTGTGATTCAATGTTAATCTATAAAATGGTGACAATGACATGTCAGAACGATTATGAAGATTAAATGCAGTAACTGAGATGAGAAGCATATGGCAGAGTAGGGATGAATAAATGTTCTTTCTGTTCCTTTTTCTCACTGATATTTGAATACACATTCGAAAATACTTTTGCTTCAAGAAGTCCCATGATTTATGCTAGTTGTATCTCAATACTAATAGTTTTATCAAACTGGGAAAACTTTAGTGGAAAATTGGGTCTTGAGGACAGATTTTTGAGGTACCAGAGTGGTTGGATCACAGTGCGTGGAGCTGAAGCTGCATCTAGTTGACATTTCTCTTTAGGGTATGCTCTTTCCAGAGCCTCTCAGCACATGCACTTAGAAAAATTCATCTCATCCTGATGGCCAGGTTTCCTATCTTCCCCAAATGTACACATCAAGCTGTGGATGTAACTTTGCCTAATGAATGAAATGGACAATAGGAAATAAATTTTATTTTGTATGTAATTGTTTATGTTGCCTAAAAGTTTTATGTTTCATATTTCAAACCTGTTTTAAATTATTAGTTGCTGTTTATGCAACCAAGTCTTTCCACAATACTCTGTTCATATGTCTAGTGACTTGATCTTTTGGGAAGAAGGAAATCAAGTAAGCAAATAAAAAGCTGAAATTGATTATAAGAAAAAGGGACCTGGAAAGTGTTTGTGGAGTGAAAATGACAAGACTTTGTTGTGTATTTGAGCGAAGAAACTAATATTAAAGAACTAGTTCTTAATATAATTTTTCTACTATCAGGAGAAAATCTCTATATATTAATACTACCTGTTTTCTTATTTTATATGAAAGTCTAAACATTTAAAAATGACAGTACAGTGCAAGGAAAACTGGGGTGATTCTCCATTTGAATCTTTTTAATTTGTATCTCCAAAGAATTCATTGTCCTACTTATATAAGATATAAAAAGTTAGAAAATATTATCTCCTTACATGTTAATATTTGATTAGGTTTTGCAGCATCATGTTGTCTAAACTAGTACTCTCAAAGAAAATTTTAAAAAATTCTTTCTGAAGATATTCTTCAAATAAAATCTTTAGAGAAACCAAATATATAAAAGTGATTAGCTGGAGTTTCTATTATTCAAAGAGGATAAGGCTTAGAAGAGCTTCTGTCCTTTGTTCCTTTGTGCCTACACCAACTGCAGTCATTTCTGTGCTCTCAGACAACCTCTAGGACTTCAGAACACAGACCTTGGCAAACTCTCACTGCTCTTAGAAGCAGCCTACTTATTCTTGTAGTTTTCCACACAAAAAAGAGATTTTGTCTGAGTCCTGCTTGTATTTTGGTCCATATGTCCATGTCTGACCTGGCCTTTAGCTTTGATGTAACAGGGCCAATGATGGCACTTTGGTAAAACTATCTTCTCTTTAAACTGAGCCTCCACTGGTTTGAAACACCTTCTGTTCTGGATTTTGTATTTCAGCCATGCATAAGGTACAGCTGTCAGAGAGAGGTTTTGTGGCTTGGCAAGTTGTTCATTGGCTCTCTTGTAATCAGTATCTATCTGTTGGGAGTTATTCTATTCAAGGCTTTGCCCCCTTTTGTTTTCTCTTTTAAGGCTGGATCTTGATGAGATATTTATTTTCCAAACAACAGTACATTGCTTAAGCACAGGAAATTATTTTGCTTCATGTGGAGGCCTGCATAAAACCCATGAAATAAAAATGAGACAATTCAAGCCCAAAATTGTTGCAAATGCTTCTTTTCAGTGCATACATTCCCAGTAAAATAGATGAAGTCTTTAATTGTTTTAATTTGCCACATCACTGTTGTGTTGAAAAACATTTGTAGGTTCTTTAGATTCTCTTCTGATCTTTAAGAGGAAGTGGTTCCATATCAAATATCACTTCCTAAATTGAAGGGTATCCCATCATATCTGTGTTTTTCAAAATAAATCTTTCAGTAAACTTTTAATGAAGTTTGTCTATCCAACTGCTTTCAAGACAAGAAAATTCTTTGTACTCACTATCTTGCATATGTCTATATAAAGTATCACAAATTACATTAAAACATTGTGCAGCCTATTCTGTCATAGGAATTGGAAAATACACTGATTCTGAGAAACTTACAGTCATAATTTCTAGAGTGAGAACTATATCATTTAGCCATTAAAACATGGAACACTGAGTCACTTTCCTTTTTTCTCATTTCCTCTATCATACAATTCTCAATCAATCCTTCATTCTTGAAAATGTATTCTTTTCATTTTTATTTTAATATTGTTTTTATTATCTCTTGCATGTGCACTTATATGAATTATCATTAATCTCTTTACATAACTTAGCATCTTCTCCATAGCTAATAATTTTTTAAGGCATAACTATGGATACAGTCATACTTTAAGTCAAAAGTTTTCTTAGTTTTTATGGTTTACAGAATAAAATAATGGAACTATTAATATCCTAATAATCTCTCACAATCATGTTTGCATAACTGCAACAAACTCTTCATTTATGTTTTCATAAGGTAAATGATGAACTTTATTCACTTAGTTCCTGGCCACTTATGTCCTTGACTACATACCTTTAATGTGAAATACTCTTTTGTTCTTGTCTAACACCAACATGTAACCTACTCTAAAGATCCAACTCACATACATTGTCATGCTTTAAGCTTTCTATTTATAACTCAGTAAGAAAATATATATATTCTCTATATATTGACTGAAATAGACTGTCAAAGTATGTCATGTCTTGACTGTCTGCATATGTCTTGTTCCCCATAGTAAATTATAGAATCCTCAAGTATAAGAAACAAATTTCATTGATCCTTGTATCCTTTCCCAGTGCAGTTCTTAATAGGCATTCATGGATGTTTACTGAGTTTAATTGTTTAATGACATATGCAATGTCCAAACTAGCACATTGCCTATAATAGTTTCTTCTAACCCATATTAACACAACTTAATTAAAAGTGACTTAGCTCTCACCATACCTTATGGAAATCTTTCTGGCTTTATACACTGTCTTTCCCCTAAGTTCACTCTATGTAACATCTTTCCATCTTTTACTTAAATTACTCATCCCCTTCAAGATCTTTTTGAACTTGGTGTTTTTTTTTTTTCTTTCATCCCAGAATTTCCATGATAGTTGCATACTTTATTAAAAAATCTCTCTTTGCTTTATCTATTATCCCTTAGTCTTCCTTTCATGTATACACACACACTATTCTATAATCTAAAAGTTAGAGTCAAACCAATTTTATTATCAGGTTATAGGCTATACTATTTTCATGATTCAATATTTTTGATATTAAAAATACTTTCTTTGTGAATAACAATAAAATATAAAATCCAGGAAAAGTGTATACTAACTAAAATTTTATTTAGAAGTAAAGTAAAAACTAAAAATATTTACAAGAAAAACAAGTCAGTTTGTGTAGGAGAGAATTAATCTAGAGAAAGTATTGTTCCATATGCAATCACCATATGTTACTTTTATTTTCCATGTTGGAATTCCTTATCTATTTTGTTTACATTTTGCCTGTGTGATCTCTAATATTTCCTTGCTTGCTCTAATATTTCCTTACTTACTCTTTCTTTTCAAGATATAAATACATCTTTAGAAAAACAAATCAGAGCAACTATACTTGTTCAAGTGGAGTTTCAAGTATGTCAGCTCTGCCTAAGCTGGTCCTTTACATTTTCACATCTGTTCATTCCTAGAAAAAAATGGAACCAAAGGTCAAGGGAGTTAGAGGGAGGTTAAAATTAATTGTGCTATGAAGAAATGATATAACTTAGAAGTGAGTTTCTGAAAATCAGGTAAAACAGTATTTGAAAATAATTTCAAAAATCTCCTTGCCAAAGGTAAATTTTTTTTTTTTACTTTTTTCCTGTAATTTTCATCATTCTTTCCTTTCCTCCTAAATTTAACCAGATTGTTAGGTGGATGTCTTTATAAATGTGGGAGAGGAAATAGTCTTAGGATTCCATTGTTCCTTACAAATAACTACAGGATATGCTCACTAGTGATTATTTCCTAATTGAATATTTGTATGCTAAACACAAAATGTAGTATTCAAATAAAGTTACACTGGAACAAAAGAGGCATAAAAGCTGCAGACTAAATTTAAGGTGATAACTTGTGGAGTGTGATATAGACAGATAAATGTAACAAATCTGAAGACATAGCTGGTAGGAGACAAATAAAAAGATCAAGGAGTTGAAGAATACCATAACAGACCAAGGAATCTTCAAATAGATATAAATAGAGAGATCAGTACTTAGAAAGAACTTAAGGCATGTCTAAAACAGAGGGGGAATAAGGAAGAGTTGAGTAAAAACTGAGACTAGCAAAGCTAGAAAGCCTTAAATCATAGTGATATAAAATTTATAGTCAATGTGTACTAGAAAATGAAAAGAACATCAGAATACAAAATTGGAGTGAGAAAATCATATCCAGTAAAAGAAGAAAAGAAATTCAGTTGATAGATTTTCCTACTTATAGTAAGATGGTGAAAAAAACAAACACATATGGATTGATTAGTTATGTAACTTGTCAAATTAAGTGAGGAATATAATTGCTAGTAATCACCTTTTCACATTTGGTAAAATCTGAGAAGGCAAGGTTAAAAGCAACAGGTGCGTATTAAGACATTAAAGAAACAGAAAGAAAATAAATATCACTTCTGGTTAGCTTTTATTACACCCTGACCAAAAATAAAAGTGAGGGCAATAACCATAAATAAGAAAAGAAATTATAATGGAAGATCAGGAAGATGATCAAGCTTTGAAACCACAAGACTAGATGGCAACAAATGTGTGGGCATTGTTATCTTTCAGAAAACGCTTTGTGCAAATAAGTCTTTTGTAAAATTTTGAGTAAATGTTCCCAAAGTAGCAAAACAGAAGGAACATTCTTAGGACAGGATTGTTTCCATAGGATGGATAAAGTGAGGAAGCTTCCATGGAATAATCAATATTTAACAAATAAGACCACTTAAAAAGGAGAATAAGTGACTCAATTAGAAAAAGAGCTGAAGGAAATAGACATTAAAAAAGTAACAGGACAACAAATGTATCACATACTGTTTTCACAATCCAGAACAAGGTTCATGAGCTGATTCACAGTGTTCCACAGAAACTCCGTGAGTGGCAGCAATCTGAAACCACTAATCCTTTGGGATATTTTAATGGTATATTTTACCAAGGCATATTAAAGTAAAAGACAGATTTGTAATCACATCTGCTCTGGGGTTGCCATGCAGATTTGAGCCGAGGGTGGATGGCCAGCAAACATAATGGAAAGAAAAACAAGAGGATGTGGCAAAGAAAATAATAATTAGGCACATGTACGCTTAGAGAGAAGGGAGAAGATGGCACTTCAATAGCCGGCAATTTTGTAGCTCAGCCACAAAGTATTGGCTAAAATCTTCCATTGAAATTCTGCCCTGCGCCACTTTCTTCATTGCAAGCAAAACCATTCATCAGTTCTTTCATGCTGGTTCAATTAAATCCTATAGTGCTCCAAGGCAATGTAGCATCAGCTCTGGTGAAGAATTTCAATTCTGTAAACAGGCCTGTAAATATGCTTCTGTGGATAAATTGGCCATCGGGGTGATAGAGAGTAGCAAACGAAAATGTGTGATTACAGCTAGTTTTAGTGTGCTAGAAAGCTGCTGAGCCATTACTGTGAGAAAGAACAATGTTTTTTCCTCCTCTGCTTATCTAGCAGTTTTGCTTTTCCTATATAAGCTATCTCCAGGCAAATATTCTTTGTCTGATTGATATTTCTCACTCAGTTACTTTCATAATAACCCTGGCCCAGATATTTTTAAAACTAAAATCTAACCCTCAAACCCATATTTCACTGTGTATCATTTTCATCATACTCCATCTTTCTAGACCCTCTAATCTCAGGGTTGCAGAAATATTGGCAGATTTTCTAGTTTTGTTTTTATCCTTCAGATTAACTATAAAATGAAGGACTGTCCTCTATATTCACTTTTGATTTTTTTCTTCTTTCATTCACTTGTTTTTACAAAATACTTTCACAATCTGTCTTACATAGATTTAAAAATTTTAGCTAAAATATATTTTGGACAGAAGTCATGCTTTTCTTCAGAGCAAAGGTTTTCTTAAAAATACTAATACTGCCTTGAAAAAAAAAAAAGCTTTATTCTATCAAAAGCTATTCTCTACAATTTTCTAGTGGTCTCAGAAGCTTGTAGAGATAAGAACTTTGGTATGGACAGAGGGAAATAATTTTACCCATAGAAATTTCTGGTATTTATTTTGATCAAACTGGAATTTGTTCTGCCCAGAGAAACAGATACCGGATTTCCCTATATTCAGTATAATATATAATTTTCTAAAGTCTTTGGTTTTAAGATTTTCGAAAGGAGCTTTTTTTTTTTTTTGACATTGGCAGTTACATATACTGAACTCTTTAGATTTTTCTTTCCAAATTTTTTTCTTAATACAGATTCATGTGAAAGTGTCTTTGTGTTGAAAATTGTAGCTATGTGGCTGATAGTCATCTATAACCAGAACATTTATTCAAACTGCTGCAGTGTTTCACTAGTTACTGCTACTTCACTTAATATTAAATCACAATCCTTCTCAAATGAATATGTGTGAGCTTACATCACATTATTCTTTCAGATGTATTCCAAGGGGTGGGTAGAGATAGATCAACTCCACTAATACATTTTGCTTAAACACAAATATAATTAAATAGACTTGTGTTATATTTTGCTTAAATCAAAAATAATTCTTGTGTTAATATTGCCCTTAAATAAAAAATCAGCCTTTAAAATTGTAAGTTTCATTTTTAGAAATAGGTTTGATGGAAGTATATTTGGGTTACAGATGGATTTCTCAGAGAGGCGTTTGAAATAGTTGAAGAACACATGAATGTCTTCTTTTTAGCAAAAGAGTAAGCAGAGAAGTGTTTTAAAGCAGAGTAGCTCTTTAAATAGATGGAGAAGTGATTCAGAGGGTACAAAATGATAATACAGGCTAAGACATATTCCTTTTTATTTTTCTGACAGCTAATCAGTGTCTTGGATTTTAATGTACTTCTTAGATCTGTATGCCTTTTATACAGAGTGAAAGTAAATGTGTTCTCATCTTTTAAACAGAATGGGACTAACTATATCCTAATTAGGTCTATTTAAAAGCATATCGAAGTTGCATGTAAGGCTTTCACAAGTTTAAGATTAGTAATTTTTAAAAAGAGAACTTACTTGATTTTTTTTATCAGAATATTTCATGAGATCTTCAAATTTTACTTATTTTATAATTCTTATAAATACTTAACTTTTGAGATACTTATCCAGGTAGCCTCATATTACCAGCTCAGAGTGCAATGCAGTGATCAGATTTAGATTGAAATCTCTGCCATTTATTACCTGTAAGGTAATAATTTAGTAACAAATAAAGGGGTGTTTAATAATAAATATATATCTTTTAGAAACCTACTAACCTTGAGTTACCTTATTTGTAAAGTTTGGGATACTGTTAATAAGTAACTCATTGAGTTTTGAGACCATTGATCTAATATGTGTCAAATTCTTAGTAAGTTGAAGCGAATGTTAACTAGCACTACTACTACTACTACTAATGGTAAAGAAAATCCACAATTATAAACCATTGGTTACCTTCAAATGTCTGTAATGATGGAGTTTTTTTTCTTTTTGTGTTTTTGTGCCATATCTATATAGTAGTATACATATATATTACATTATATTAAGTATATATTATATTAAGTATATTATATTAAGAGAGTAAAAGTTTTGAATTAGTGTGCTGATATACATAAGAAGTCAGGAAAATACATCTAATGAACCAAGCCTGGTGTAAGTCAGGTTTTAGTCTGACACATCCTGCCATTTTGTTTTCATATTGTCTATGCCTGCTTTCCTGTTGCGGCAATGATGTTGAATAGTTGCAGTGGAGTCCATAGGCCTGAAAAGCTTAAAATATTTACAACCCGACCCTTTACAGAAAAATTTGCCAATATATGTTCTAAATTCCAGATGCTAATCATCTTGATTTTTAAAAAATCCATTATTTTTATGAGAATTTCTGATTGTCCCCAACAATTTGTTACTGAAAGAGTCTTCTTATCTACAAGGATGTGAACAAGTCCTTGCTCAAAACAGAACATGCTCATGTTATTTTCCATCTCAGCTAATGGCACTAAATTTCTTAAGTATCTTTTTCTCCTCTTCAATCTTAATAATACAATAGCATGTTTTATGGAAACAGTCTAAAATATCTTCAATCTTCACCTTTTCACTCATCTTTATGCCCTTACCCCCACCCACTCCCCGTTTTATGCATGCCTTCTGCTTTCTACTCCAAAGTTGTCTACTTCAATAGCTTTCTATTTATACTGTAATAAACTACTATATCTATTGATTTAAAACAACACAAACATATTCTTATAGTTCTAGAGGTCAGAAGTCTTAACTGGGTCTCAAACACACCAAAATTAAGGTCCTCAGGAGTCACAGACAGGTGGTGTGTGTTGCCCTGGTTCTAGGGTTCTGGAACTTGGGAGAATCAATGCCACCCCTTCCTGGCTCATCACTTCTCACCTCTTAACCACTGGGAACAAGAGGACAATGATATTTTGCTAGGGATGGGGTAGCATCACCATTATATGCACACCCAATGGTATCAGCCTTTTTCTACCTGTGTTCCTCTGTCTCAGGCTGACTCTGCCTGACCCCAGTCCCCCATGAATACACTCTACTGTGAAGTCATTTAAGGCAACACAACAAGCAGGGACTACAGTTCGATGAGTATCAGCTGGGCCATTTGGATGCTGCTTATCGTCTCTGGTGTAGATGCTTTTATTCTTGTACCTGTGCATGCTTTGTAAAGAAGTATAATACAAATATGTTATTAATGTATTTTTTTGCTAAATATATATACACACATACACACAAACACACACATACTAAAGACCACTGAATTGTATACTTTGAATTCTATGGAATATCAATTATATCTCAAGTTTTAAAAAAATATCTTTTTTTTAACTACCTGCGAGAATTTTTTTCCATGTGGAGACATTTAATAAATAATTTGTTGAATTATATATAGTTAATTCTCATTAACATTATTTTCTTCTGTAGTACTAGTTCTCTAATTTTGTATTCAGAGATGTAGAATGGCTCAAGAACAAAAGTAATGCATAAACAAGGGATTGTGATATAATAATAGGTATTTAGTATTAACTATTTTTCATCACTGTTTGAAGCACTTTACAGAGATCTCATTTTAGCTTTATCTTCAGTTTTGCATAAAAAGAAATTAACACTCCATGAATTTATGAAGCTCCTAAGTGGTGGAGATGGGAAGTAAATTTCATGCTCTTAATCCCTGCTTTATTCAACTGCCCATGAAACTGGGAGCTATACATATGAGCTCAACTGACTGGTAGAGAAGAAAATAATGGATTTTGAATTATTAAAATGACGAATAAATAAACCAATACAGCTAAAAACATGAAGAAGTTAACTCAGGCAATTTTAAGGGAGATATATGTTGAGTAGGAGGTAGAACCCTCTCCCACACCTTATTCAGTCCTTTTTATTAGGTCCTACCATAAATTTGAAAAACTAATGAAACTGGTATTTTTAGTAAATGATCACTAATAATAAAATTCAGAAGTATCCTATAATTGCTTAAACAATAGCCTTTTCCTGAAATTAAAATACCCTCATCTATTAAAAGGGCTTTCAAATAATAATAAACAAGAGCAGTCTTGAAACATAAGTCTTGCAGTATAGCAGGAAGGGATATTACCATTGATAAAATGATGTCATCACTACATGATCAGAATTACAAGTTCACATAGCAGTCATAAAATAAGGGGTCTTGTTTGTTCTGGAAGCGCATCATTTGTCAAGCAAAGTGAGGTATTCTGTGCGCCTTTGTCTCTAAGTTACTGAAGCATTACAAAGTCTTCAGTTCTCCAAGTCTGAATGGTTTATGAGAAAGGAGAATAAAATGAGGCTGGACATGCTGCAAAGAATGCGGAACGTAAAATATAGTAGGAAAAGTGTATGTAATAGGAAAAGAAATGTGAGTATTTTAAGGATTTGAAAGGTGACATAACAAAGAGGGAAAAAATTAACCTTTCAGTGTTTATCGCATGCATTTACCCATGGTGTTAAATGTAACAATATTGACAGTCTAAGTGCACATAACTAAAAGACCCTTGTCAATATAGGAAAAAGTATGACTTTAATGAAAAACTATGTGTTGTCTGTAATACCTCATTCTGTTTTATGAAATTTTCTTTTATGAGAGCTATTTTACAAATCTGTATTTGTAGATCCCCAAGAGCAAAGCAAATGTTACTTGTCTTTGCACTTACCAACTCTACTTGTCAGCCTGTGCTTTTGTTGTCATCACTCCATTGAGGAAGTAGTTTTGCCTCCATTGATATATTCATTTTAATCTCCCGGGTCTGTAAATATGTCTGTTCTTACTTTCTCTTTTAAACCCATCATAATATTTTTTTGATTTCCTCATTAAGAGTTAGATTATAAATCTAGCATGCATACATGTTTCTATCCATATGGCAGTCATGATTTTACCTTTTTTGAAAATAATCTGGTATCACAATTAACCATACAAAACCACCACTGACCTATCTAAATCTACATTTTTTTTCATGCTCAAAAACCTCTTCTCTCCTCTTTCATCCTTTAGGGTGTGCTTAGCTTTGTGTGTGTGTGTGTGTGTGTGTGTATTGTGAAAAACAAATTGCATTAAGAAGATGATTACGTTCAGGTTATTGCAATAATGAGGTCATTCCTTTCAAAGGAAAAGAAAGAAACCTGGAGTTTTATGTGGATCATGGAGATAGTTTTATACATAAAGTAAAAGTAAGATTGTGGTATGATAATTATACATACCAGCATTGATAGAAGCATAAGAAACACAAGGAATTATAAAACCAGGATAGGGTTTTTCTTAAGGAGGGAAAGAGTAACAGTCAGTGATAAACTGACAATGTTTCTAAGACACTGGCAGTGTTTATTTCTTGAAATGGGTGGTTATTTCTCTCTGTGATAAACCTTCAAATTCTGCGAATGTTTTATAATCCTATAATAGACATAATTAATACAAGTGAATTTCATTTAAAACCATGGGTTATTAGTTGTTCTACTACCATGCATTAAATAATTCATCATTTACTCAGAGTTCTGTAATGCCACCTTTGCAATATATCAAATTTTATGACTGATGGCACATGTTTGATATATGCATGTAGATTACCCCAAATAAATAGACATATGACAATTAGCTTTGTAGAAACATGACAAAAGCCATTAGTCATTCTACAGAAGAGGATAAGTAGGTGCTCCCCAAATAAAACCTTTATTAGCATATTTTAAATATGACAAAATCTAACACTCATTTTTAAAGACAATTATTTTGAGTGATTTCAGACTCTTAGCAAAATTGAGGGAAAAATACAGAGATTTTCCATCTACCTCCTTCCTCCAACAGCTAGTGTTCTCCATTATAAACATGCCCCACCAGAGTAGTATGTTGGTACAATAGATGAACCTGTACTGACACATCAGAATCATCCAAAGTCCATCATTTGTTTTAAATTTCACTCTTAGTATTGTACATTCCCTGGGGTTAGACAAATGTATAATGGTATTTATAATTATAACACAGAATATTTTCACTGTCCTAAAGTTGCTCCATATTCTATCACCCTTCCCCATCCACACTCCAACTCCAGGCAAACAAAAATCTGTTCATCTTCTGCATAGTTTTGCTTTTCCTTAAGATCATATAGCTACATAGAGTATATAGACTTTTCATATTAGCTTTTTTCAGTTAGTAAAATACAGTTAAGTTTCCTTCATGTCTTTTTCTTGACTTGCTAACTCATTTCTTTTCAACTTTGAATAGAATTCCAATGTCTAGATATACTACAATTTACTTGTCCCTATACCTACTCTGGATATGTTGGTTGTTTTCAAGTCTTGCCAATAATGAATAAAACAACTACAATTATCCATGTGTGGGTTTTTGAGTGGATATAGTTTTGAACTTCCTTGGGAAATTACTGAGGAGAAAAATTGTTGGCTCTCATGGCAAGAATATGCTTAGTTTTGAACAGTCCTTTAGGGTGACTATACTACTTTGCATTCCCACTAGCAATGTATGAAAGTTCTTGTTGCATCACATTCTTGCCAACCTTTTGGTGCCAGTGTTCTGGATTCTGGTCCTTCTAACAGATGTTAGTGGCATCATTATGGTTTTAATTTGCACTGGCTGATGACATACTACATAGAGCATCGTTTCCTTTGTTTAATAACCGTCTTTATATCTTCTGTAACATTCATTCTTAATAAAAACATAACCCTGGAGGAGAAAGAAACTTCTTCAATTGATCGGATGTATCTATTGAGTCATAGCAAATATAAAGTGAAAAGTAAATGTTAAAATTAGTGCATAATGTTGGAGGTAGAAAAACAATGCTTGTCCTATGCAGTTACAAGTCTAGTGGGATTTCTCAGATTCCCTTAAACTTCTTGGTTAGCCCTACTCTGTTTTTAGAATATACAAAATACCAGCAAGGGACCTAAGATCTGGTTTTGAAAGCAGCCACCACATAATATAATTCAGAAATTTATTTATAAATGCACCTTGGCCAGTGAAAAGTGAAGAAGGGGAGGAAGTTAAATTCTCCCTCCTTTCTTCTAGAGAAGATTCATGTTGTTCCTCCTCTGGAACATCCCCAGTTGACAAACAAACAAACACATGAGCTATTGCCAGTGATTCTGTAGCACATTGCAATACACTGCATTAAAAAGTCATCGCGTTGCACACAGTATTTTAGATGTAAATTTTGGTAGTAAGCAATGCAATTAAAAGAATAAAATATCTATGAAGTCTGTATCTGTTATGCATCTAAGGTAAAGTTACCTCATTTTTATATATCTAGGTATATAGAGGCATATATTGTTTTTCTATGCTTTTTTTTTGCTTCATAGATGCTGTAATTTTTACAAATTAAAGCTTTTTGGCAATCCTATAGTAAACAAGTTTATACCATTTTCACTATAGCTCTGTTTCTATGACACATTTTGGTAATAATTTTCACAGTATTTCAAACTTTTTATTATTATATCTGCTATGGTGATATATAATTGCTTAGGAACACTATGAACTATGCCCATATAAGACAACAAACTAAGTTGATAGATGTTGTGTGTGTTTCGACTAGCTCACAAACCTTATGTTCTCTCGCCCTTTCCTTGAACCTTCTTATTCTCTGAGACACAAAGTATTGAAATTAGTGCAAATAATAACCCCAACCACGATGGTCTCACAATATTTAAGTGAAAGGAAAGTTCACACCTCTCTCAACATTAAAAGGTAAAAATGATTAAGTTTATTGAGGATGAGGTGTTGATAATAAGTTAGACAATAGCAAGGCCTCTTGCACCATTTAACCAAGTTGTGAATGCAAAGGAAAACTTCTTGTAGGAAATTAAGTGTCCCTCCATGAGCCACAAGTGATAAGAAAACAACCTTATTACTGATAGGAAGAAAGTTTAGTGGTATGGACAGAAAATTAAACTAGCCACAACATTCCTTTAAAGCAAAATCTAATTCAGAGCAAGACCCTAAGGCTCTTAAATTCTGTGAAGACCAAGATTGGTGAGGAAGTTTCAGAAGAAAAGTTTGAGGCCAGTAGAGGTTTATTCATGAGTTTAAGAAAAGATCTGATCTCTGTAAAATAAAAGTGCAAAGCAATCCTGCAAATGCTTATGTGGGAAATCTGGCTAAAATAATTGATGAGGGTGTCTACATGGAACAAAATATTTCCAATGTAAATGAAACAGTATTATATTGGAAAATGCTTCATTACTAGAGAGAAGTCAATGGCTGGTTTCAAAACTTGAAAGAACAGTCTGACTCTCTTGTTAGAAGCTAATGAATCCGATGATATTAAGTTGAAGCTAACTTCATTTACCATTCTAAAAATCCTAGAGGCTTAAGAATTATGCTAAATCCACTCGACCTGTGCTTTCTAAGTAGAAAAACAAAACCTGATGACAACACATCTATTCACAGCATAGTTTACTAAATATTGAAGCCCACTATTGAGATCTACTGCTCAGGAAAAAAAAAAGATTCCTTTTAAAATATTACTGTTCATTGACAGTGTACCTTGTTATCTAAGAGTTCTAAGAGAGATGCACAAAATTAATGTTTTTGTGGCTGCTAACACAACATCCACTTTGAAGCTCATGGATCAAAGAATATTTTGATTTTCAAGTCTTCTTAGATAAGAAATATATTTTGTAAGGTTATAGCTGCTATAGATAGTCTGAGAAAAGTGAATTGCAACCTCTGGAAAGGATTTGACATTATACATCCCATTAAGACCATTTGTGATACATGGAAAAGGTCAATTTATCAATGTGAATAGGGGGTTGGAACATTCCAGCCTTTGTGAATGACTTTGAGGGATTCCAGACTTCAATGGAGAAAGTAGGTAGAGATGTAGAAATAACTAGAGAACTGTAATTTGAGGTGGAGTGGGAGGGTACAACTGAATTGCTGTGATCTCATGATAAAACTTGAACTGCTTCATTTGGATGAACACAGAAAGTAGTTTCTTGAGATGGAATCTACTGGTAAACATGTTGTGAACACAGCTGAAATGATAAAAGTATTTAGTATATTACATAAACTTAGTTGACAAAGTAGTAGCACAAGTTGAGAAGACTGACTCCAATTTTGAAAGGAGTTCTGGTGTGAGTAAAATGCATTCAAACAGCATAACATGCTACATAGTAGTTTTTATAAAATTAAGAGTAAAGTGATATGGCAGACTTTTTTGTTTTCTTATTTGAAATTGACACAGCTATCCCAACCTTCATCAAACACCATCCTGAGAAGTCAGCAGTCATCAATATCAAGGCAACAAGATTACAACTTGCTAAAGACTCAGACAATGGTTAGCATTTTTAAGCAATATTTTTAAACTAAGATATATACATTGATTTTCATACAAAAAGCTATCTATACTGTATACAGTACAGTGTAAACATAACTTTTCTATGCACTGGGAAATAATTTCTATAACTCACTTTATCATAATATTTGCTTCATTATGATGGCCTGGAACAGAACACAGAAAACATTCAGGTGTGCCTGTATACCAGATTATTAAAAAAGCAAGATTTCAACTTAGTATGAAAATTACATATTTTAAGTAATCCTCCTACAAAAATATAACTAGATTCTTCCTATATTGTTAACTTTAAATGCATTTGTAGGTTTACTAGAAAATAAAAGTAATCACCAAGGACCTAAAAACAGAAGCAAACAATAGCAAGTTAAAATTGGAGCAAAGAGCTATTCATAGTTACAGATGCAAAGAGAGTACTCTTTCCAGAGACACATAATAATACACATAATCCTTACATAACCTAAGTGCATACACATTCAGAAAGCTTAACCTGACAATGTGACATTCTTAATCTCTCATGAGAGGAAAAATTGTTTTCAGGATGTTAGCATTGCAGGGAACAGGCAAATTCCACTATAAATCCTCGCTGTGTAGAGGAAATACCCAACATAGGCCTTGGTATAAGGAATGAAAGCAAAAATAATAAGTATTAAATTTAGAGCTCCTATGATCTAAAATACTGAAGGTGTTAAATATAATTATGCATAAAACTGTAAGAAATATAAAATCAATAGTATAAATAATGTAAAATTAAAAGATAAAATTTCAAAGGTAGTTATTTTAAGATAAAACTAAATGTAGCTTCTGAAAATAAAAAATGCAGTGGTAGAAATGAAAATCTCTGTTAAACAACAAACTAAAGTTAGCTAAATAAACAAAAATGAACAAAAAGTGGATCACAAAAAATTATTTAAGTGCCATGCCAGAAGACAAAGAGATGGAACCATGAAAGAGACATGGGAAATACAGGGACACAGTGCTTTCTAACATTATTTAATCAGTCTTAGAAAAAGAGAATAGTGACATCACAACAATATCTGCAGAAATAAGAGATAAGAATTTTCCAGATGTGATTAAACAGCAGAATCTCTACAATTCTAGGCATAGGGGGGAAAAAGTTTGCAACAAGCAGGATTATATAATACAGAGATAGTAAAAAGGAGAAACAGTCATGGGACTGATAACCAAACATTGAACTCATCAACATATGCACGTGATGCTGGCTAGGTCTGAAATCCCAAGTTACTATGAGCTGGTTGAAGGGTTAAGTTGCTATATGAACACAAACACAATGCTGACATTTTTAGAATTTATAGGAAAAGGTCTGCATTTGGATAGACATAGTACTTTACAATTGTTTGAGACTCATACCAATAAAAGATAACTAGACGCTCTCACCAATAGAAGGAAACATATTTTTGCATCAATTAAAGATAAAATTTCCCTAAGTAGATAATTTTAGTATTCCATTAAGAGGATTTCTGAGTGAGTAAAGTGAAGTAGAACAGAGTCAATACCTAGTGAAATGAATAACATAACAAAACAAATACAGGCAATAACAGGCAAAGAAATGGACATTTTATGCATATCCAAAATTTAAGAGAAGGAAACTTAAAATGAAGGCTTATATGATATCTTGGCATTAGGTTTCTTGTTCAGTTAAGCATTTCTGGTTTAATGTAACTCTGTTTTGGAGGATAGGGACACATAGTGTATTATATATTGATCATTTATTAAAATTACCTGTTCAAAACTATCCAAACTCTTAGAAGCATTCCTAAAGAAATGTCAGATTAAAAAGTGTCTCACTGATACTCCAATATGGAAAAGTATTAAACCTGTAAGATGTTATAGAAGGGAAAATGGGGGGAAATTTCATTGACGGAAAGAGTCCCAACCAACACCAAAGTTGTTCAACAGTTAGGCATGCCATTTTCCAGGAATAGCAGCGGGAAAACATCACAGCTAGCATTGTGAACTGAATGTCTGGTAGAGTGGGCCTCAGAGCTGGATACTTTTAGGAGTCACAGAAGAGAGATCAGTTTAGCATCTATCAAAGGATATAAACCCCTGTCTTTTCTCTATCCTCTCATCCTGAGACTACAGATAAGTAGATAAAAACATGCAATTCTCACACTACAGCAACGTTCAAGAAGATGGAATGAAGAAAAAATTATGCAAAAGGATGACTAAAGAAATTGACTTACAGTCTTTCAGTTTAAATCAAAGTTCTGGGTAGAATAGTCTACATCAGCCAAAAGCCATATAAAAATTATGGCATGATGGCCATATAATCATTGTTTAAAAAAAACAGAAGAAAAAAAAATATCTTGAATGAAAGGGTGGGTCAATTATAAAAAATCTAGTTTGGAAAAAAGGAAACAAAGTAGTAAAAGGTAAATTAGGGTATGACAGGAGTCAGAAGATCTGATTGAGGTACACCTTTATAGAACTTAATTTCCTAAACATGCTAAGGAAAATGTTTCTTAGGCTACAGAGTTCTTTATTTTCAAACTCTTTAGCTTTTGTTCTTTTTTCCAATTTATATGTAAAAAGAAAAATATTATAGCTTAGAGCAGCAACCTCACTTACAAATATACAAGTAGAAAATGTTACATAGTTAAGTGCATAAAAGAAATATCCAGTAATATGTAAACATTTAGGAGTGACAAAGGATTTTTTTTAATTAAATGGAAATAATTTTGAAAGTATTTGTTTCTACATTGTTTAATACTATTTTCACTGCTTTCATTCAAAATGTTGATGTGTAATGAATAGCTCATTTAAGAAAACTAAGGACCCTGTAGAAGATTTGGAAAAGCAAACAAAGAACTGCAATTAAAAAATGTTGTATAAACCCAAGTATTTTAACTTATATAGTTTCTAAAGCAAACCAAACCTCACCTTTGTAATCAAGATAACTCTAATTTGTAGGGCACACACCTACAAATTGCAAACTCTCTCTGAGGTTTTAGTGTCATTTTTTTTTTTCTTTTCTATTGGTTCTATTGGAACTCAGGTACAAGCAATATAAACTCTCTTGTCAACCTATAACCTTTTGGTGATGAAGAAAGATTGCACTGTTCTCTCCCGAGTGCCAGATAATGTAAGGCTTACCTTGGGAAACCTCTTACAGTGATACCCAATTGTCCTAAAACTGATAATTGGAGTTGATAGGTATTTCTGAAAATAATGTGCAAAAATCTGTAAGATGTCATAAGTACCAAGTTTAAGAACCTATTACTTTTTAGTTTCAAGGAGCCTGTAGTTGCAGTATCATTAATGTCTACCATTATTGTCCTTAGTGGCTATTTCCTATAAATGGTATTTGTTCTCTAAAAATCTTGGATTTTTTCTATTTTTTATTCAACTTGAAGAAAGTTGTATAATATGACTTTACTACGAATAAAATTTTTGACATATTTTCCCAGACTTCCTAGTTAAAGTGTTTGCATTAGATATAGCTTTCTCTATAATTCTCTATAATCACATATGCAACATTCCATCCTCACTTTAAATATTACTTGCCATTAAAACTTTCTAGTGTTACTACAAACATTACTCTATTTAAAAAGCTGGATATTTTTACATATTTAAAGTAGTAATAATAACTATTTTTGCCAGTAAAACAGAATTTATTGATGAACATAAATCAGACCAACATGGTCAATAGGAGGCAAAAACTTCAAGAATGCAGAGCTCGCCACTTGTCCAGAGGGCCACGATTAGGGACATATTTAACTCCACAACCATCAGGAATGAGCCTTTTCTTGGTCACTTTGTCTTCAAATTCATCAGCATTAAACTTGGTAAAGCCCCACTTCTTGGAGATGTGGATTTTCTGGCGGCCTGGAAACTTGAACTTGGCTCTGCGTAAGGCTTCAATCACATGTTCCTTGTTCTGAAGCTTGGTGCGGATGGACATGATGACCTGACCGATGTGAACTCTCGCTACCGTACCCTGAGGCTTCCCGAACGCACCTCGCATTCCTGTCTGGAGCCTGTCAGCCCCAGCACAGGACAGCATCTTGTTGATGCGGATGACATGAAATGGATGAAGCCGCACACGGATGTGAAAACCATCTTTTCCACAGCTTTTCACCATGTACTTGTTGGCACAAATTCTGGCGGCCTCCAGGGCTTCTGAGGAGAGCTGCTCGTATTCATCAGACACCATGTGGCCACAGAGCGGGAATTCATCCACTTTTGCCTTCTTCCGGCCCAGGTCAAAGATGCGGATCTTGGCATCAGGGACACCTCTGCAGAAGCGAGACTTTGGATACGGCTTGTTCTTACAATACCGGTAACAGCGAGCTGGACGGCGGCCCATGGTGACACCAGGAACCTCTGTCTAGCGATGAAGGGGAAAAGGCGTTCCCTCGTCTGTGCGCATGTGCCTTTTATACATTGCCCATCTTCCCGATCAGAAACCACAGAGTCACAGGAAGAGGGGAAGAAGCTCCTTCACAACCAGAGATGCGAACACGTGCCTCTCTAGCCAGTGGGCGGGATTTGGCACTTGTACAGAGGGGAGAGTAGTGGGTAAAGTGCCCGTGGGCTGCCGGGTAACGAATCTACCCTGTCCTAACGGTTTTTACTGGTCGTCTGCTACCATCCATCTTGGAGATAGAACGTTTAACTTAGGTTTTGTCTTGTGTAAAAAAAAGCATTTTCCTACAGTATGTGGCCCCGTTCCTGAGTTTATGTCGTTTCTTGGCATGAACTTTCTGATAAAGCTCAGAAACAAATGAGGAGTGGTCAGGCATAGAGAGAAGTTATCTGTTGATAGTGCTTGATAATTGCTTTAGAATTGAGAAAACTTTGTTTTATTTATTTGACCAGATGGAATGATTTTATTACCAAAACTGGCATCCACAAAATTGAAATACCAACTGAGTTTTTTAACTTAAGGATATTTGCACATTTAAAGGTTACAGCTGCTGGAAACTGAAAGAGTAACTATTTATGCTTTATTAATCTTTAACACCTTACTGAGTTTTTTTCTTCAGATATTAGATTTTGCAAAAATACAGGATCAAAGTGTGTGGAAGGAAGGGAATTTAAGAAGAGGAAAATTTGCAAATAATTTATCATCCTACTTGGATTTTTCAAGCTTTTTTGATTATGTTATTTCACAAATCCATTACACAGTAGAACAGTATTATTTGAATATGTTCTGCTAATGCTTCCCTTTTAACAGGGAAAAATATGTTGTAAGAAAGCAATTCCTGCCCTTAAATTATATGATATTTTACAAAATGCCCATATTAAGGTAAACAAAATTCCCAGTTAAGGAGCTTCCCACATAGATTTCTGTTTACTCCCCCTCCCTTCCTACTTTTCTCAATGTAAACCTGAAAGCATCAAGTAACACTTATCCTGCCCTGAGCTCACAAGTCTAGAAGTGATTTATTTGCTTCATGTATAACATATCATCATATTAAAAAGTAAAAAATGTGCCCCCACCAAGAAAAGCAGAGTGAGCCCCAAGAATGTGGGATGAGACCCTGATCTAGACTGAGGAAAGAACAAGGAAGATTTAATAGGAAAGAGATTTTTATATAGTGCCTTATGGCATGTGAGGTCTGGCATATGCAAAATCCCTGAAAGCAATTACATGGCCTTTAAGGAATCGAGGCAAGGCTAGTGTGACTATGGGTGATGGGTCACACCATAATGTCAAACCAATGTGTATGTGTGTGTTGGGGGGAGTAACTTGGGGACAGGCAGAGGGAGCCTATTTTAGCAAGATAGGGATCCTGCTCTTTTATTTGAGGCCATTAAACATCTTTATACAGACTTATCATTCTTGTTATATGTAGTATGGTCAGTAGTTTGGAAGAGACCACTGAATAGATTCAAACAGGTCAAGAAGGAAGATTTTGCAATAACTAAGAAAAGAAATGCAGACAAATTGAACATGCATTTAATATCCTTTACTTTTATCATTCAGAATGTATGAGCCCTGGTTGAAACAAAATATCAACATCTGTACGGGGTCTTGTATCGGCAGCCCAGCAAACACAATTCAAGAAGACTTTGAATTGTGTTCTGGGATAACAAGATGGCTGTTTGATGACTTCTTTGCTGTAAAGTCTTCATCAATTTTAGCCACCAATGTGATACTAACATCCATGAAGATGGGGAGGGATGCATACAGTTGGCTCCTATGAAACATTGGTAGTCATCTTTAGAACTCGCCTGTTTGGCTATTCATACCCAGGGGAAAATAGAGAAGACACGTTTGGCTAAAGCTAATATCCATAACCTGAAGTAATAAATTTTGTGCTGGGTAGGCATAGAGAAAGGTCATTTTTTAGATAGCCTTAGAAAGCAGGTAGATACACTTGTTTAGTCTTCATGATTTAGCTTCGACTGTGGGTAGGTCTTTAATTATGAATTAACTCTTCCAATTGATAAATGTACTGACTTTGGAAAACTTTTTTAAAAACTTTATCTCACCTCTCAAACTTTTAAATCTATTTGCATGTTTCCCCTCTGGCATCCAATACTGAGAACTGGATCAAAGATAAAGTACCCTACTACATGGTACTCCTAGTGAACCACTGTGTTATTAACTTAATTCCTATGTGAATAACTTTATTTTGTAAAAGCTTTGTGGAGGTAAAATTTCATGTTTTCCTTTGCCTGTGGACTTTGGTTGCACTGGGGCAAAACCCAGGTGCATCCCAGGCATAATCTGAAACTGATCCCCATAGACAGGGCAAAAGAAAGAGGCAGGCTACTCCAGTTTGGTAGGTAGTAGTTTTAATGATAGGGATTTACTTATGGAATATTGTCTTGAGTGACTAGAAAACAACTTGTTTTCTGTATCAACCCAAAAAATATCGAAGTTTTAGTCATATTCAGTTATGTGTTTTGATAGTTTTACCTTCTCAAAGGTGACTTCCTATTCTGACCCCCTCCTCCCACATGTACCCAGATGGTCTGTCCACAATATTGCAGATGAGATGGTTCTAAGATTAAAGTTATCTCTCAAAAAGAAAGCTACTTCACTTATATGTGTAACTAAATGTTACACGGGATTTTGACTGATGCTATCAACTGCTGGAATGACATGTGCTTTTTCATGTGATCTGGACTTTATCATAGCACCATGACTAGGTTCCTAGAGCACATATCCCAGAGAGAAAGCCATATATGGAAAGTCTGCCACTTAGTCTCACATCATGTATTATCAATCGTATTGCAAGCTTTTCATTAAGAGTAACCTTCGTGATTCACATTAGCTCATGTTCAAGGTAAGAGAAATTAGACTCCACTTAATGACAGAAGTTGTATCAATAATTGGTAAACATGTTTTAAAATCACCATGTGATTTTTAAAGGGGTAATCTTCCCTTTAGCCATAGATAACTTATATACATATACACATATATATTTACTATAACCCCTTAAATATGTATCTATGAGGGCATTAGATTCAAGTTTGATACAAAGCATATTCAAGACTAGATGAGTTTTTTTCTACTCAGCCTGAAGATTTATGAACTATTCCCCAAATATCCAAAACACAATGGTGGAGCAAGCATAACACAACTGCTAAAGATGCTTGACATTCACAAGGCATGAAAATAGGAGCCCAAGTAAGTGGCTTACAGAAAATTTGGAAACTATTTATATATACTGCCAGTTCCTTAATTATGACTCAAATCTCCCTGAGAATAATTATGTATGTTTGGGCTACACCCTGTGGAATCTTAATATCTGCCCCCTGGAAATTTCATTTCCTATAAGAAGAGGCATGTGCTTGTCGCTGAGTAGTATTCTAAATTTGTCACATTGATGCCCATTTAAATTCTGTGATCTAAATACTTGTTTTCATTTTGTATCATCTTTGTCTTTGTCAACCCCATGTGGTTTTCTAGTGATAAAAGTCCCTTAAATACTTTAAAGCACTATGAATTATGTTGGTGTTCATATTATTAAGCCAAAAACCTATTCACAAATCTCTTTAAGATAAGCCCTATTCTACACTGGGCTCCCTGAAGGGCTTTCCAGGAAAACACTCCTAAAGATTCTTAGAAGTCTATAGTGTTTTGATGGTCTGCAAGATGCACCCTTAAAATGCTTAGAGGACATTTTGTCTTTTACAAGTGTCTGAGATACCAATTTAAGTGTTTCTGAGGTCTTAACAAAGAATTTAAGAGTCACACTCTCTTTACTTTGTCTGTAGATTATGTTTTCCTGATCATACCCTGGATTTGATCTTTGCCAGAAAGCTATTTCTGAATTTAAAAATTGTTTGCCATCTCAAGGATCGAGAATGAGAAGTAGTTTTATTTCAAGACCAGCAAATGTTCTCTCCTTTATACCTAATCACTTGTTCGTAAACTAATCTCTCTCCTTCTCATTGCATTATAGGCAAATAGAAGAAGTCAGGTGGTACTTCCAATACTTTAACTGGAAATCCCTTTAACCAGATATCCAGTCCTCCCCCTCCTACTCCCCATTTTACCTCCAGCAAGCTTGTGGCTAAACTTTCGATCAGGAGGTGTCAATGAAACCCTGTCCTCTAACTCAAATAATTATTTTTTTTTTCTCATTTTTTGTTATGTATGCACCAAAATCCTTATCAAAACCCTTTCGTATTCTATCAACAGTTTCAAAGTCAGCATGTTTCCATGACTAGGTCTCAAAGTCAATAATTATTGAAAGTTTGGTTTCATTGAACCTAACTGCTAGTATCTAACTATTTCAATAATCTGTAACTATGTAACCAAAAACTCAATGGTATAAAGTAATGATAATTCTTTAGTTTTGTTATTATCACTAAAATTTCTGATAGTTGGCTAGGTTTAGCTAGGCAGTCTTTGGATTTTTTATGCAATTGTGTCAAATGTTGACTGAAAATAACTTGTAGAATTTGCACACACATTTGTTGCTGCTGCTTACTGGTGACTGGGGTCTCAATTGAAGCCATTGGTATTAGATTTTCTGTACTAGATCTCTCCATTTTTCTGCACAGCATTCCAAAAAGTAGAAGAGTTACAAATGCCTACCGTTCTGAGATTCATATTAAATCGAACACCAAAAAATCAGACAAAACCCACAAGAAATAAAAGCTGTAGACCAATTTCTCTTATCAATATAGATGCAAAATTCTCAACAAAATCTTAACAAAGCAAAACCAGGAACACATAACAGTGATTATATACCAATATCAAATGGAATTTGTCCTGACACTGCAAAGTAATTTGAATTTAATATGATAAATGAGATTAATGGAATAAAACCCCAAAATTCGATTATCCCAATTGACACAGAAAAAATATCTGACAAAATCCAGCATACTTTTACAACAATAATATTAGAAAAACTAGGAACTAAAGAGAAACTTCATCATTCCAATTAAGGGTGTTTATGAAAACCTATAGTTAACATCATACTTAATGATGAAAGAATTAATGATGTCTCCCTAAGGTCACAAACAAAACAACAATGGTTTTTCTCACTTATCTACTCAACACTATAATCAGAGCAACAAGACAAAACAAAACAAAATGAAATAAAGACATTCAAATTGGAAGAAGAATATATAATAAAATGTAGATAGAATTAAATCAAGAATGGGGCCTCCCTGGTGGCACAAGGTGTTAAGTTGCAGCACTATGAAGCTATCTGTAGCCACTGCAGCATGAGTTCAATCCCCAGCCAGGACGGTGACCCACATGGTGCAGCAGACCTCTCCTGTCCCTCCTTCAGCACCCCTCAGCAGTGTATTTCAGTAGATCTGCCTGTTCTGCTCCCCACTCTCTCTCGTGAATCCTCTTACCCCCTGCACCTCTAGCCTGTATCCCAGCTCTTGTATGCATAAATAAATAAATCTTTAAAAAAAGACCTAAATCAAGAATGATCATTTAGAGAAGTATGAAATCTTAAGAAAACACATTATTAATGAGAAATTTAAGAAGATTTACACTAATACTCTTAACCAACTCTTTCTTAACTGTTAATACAGTTCTTGGCTAATTTTGAAAAACAAAATCCAACTAAGCATTTTGGACATGTTTGTTTCTTTCTTTTAATTTTTGTTGTTGTTGTTTTGTTTGCTTGTTTGGTAGTAATACTGGTTTACGTTGTTATGGGTATTTTGAAAATATAGATTCTCCCCTTTCAGGTGTGACCTCCATTGCTTACCCATCACCAAAAAGCCCATAATTCTCCACCATAGTCTCTTCTGCTCTCTCCTCACCCTGTTCTTATTCCTTTTCCCTAGATGCCTCAGCTCAGCTCTACAGTCAGTTTTCAATGGTTGATTTTACAGTCTGGTTTTGCAGGACATGTTGTTTGTTTTTTCACAAAACATCATTATTAGAAGGTGCTAGATATACAGCATTTAGATTTTGTATAAATTTCTTCTATTAGTGATATAATACTTTGACATAATTGTTATAAAGCAGCTAATTGACTCATTTAGATAGAATACATAAATATTTAGTGTTAAAATCTATAAGAATATAAATGCTATGCCATATTAATTTTTAATTCTCATCATTGATCCTGTGTTGCAATCCCAAGTGAATTTTACAATGTGATGGACAGTTTCATCTTCTAGGAAAATAGCTTATAGGAAGGCTTTCACTGACTGACACATCAAGATTCACACAGTCTCTTCTAATTATAACTATGGCAAGTTTCTCTATTCAATCAGTGGCAAGTGAGTCAGACACTATCTCTTTACAGCCACATAGATCAGTCAGCCCCAAAGTTGTTACATCTCACTGTTGTGAATGGTGTTTCTTTCTCTATTTCTTAAGGTCTCCAACTTTAATTAATATTTAAGCTAAGGTAAGAGATAAGTTGTGACTTGTATGCTTTTTAACTATTTAGTCAACAGGCAGAATAACTTCCAAATTTTTCAAAAGAACAGAGGAACAAAGTAGATGTAATGTAGAGGAAAATGTAGATGACTGTCCTCACAATAGAAATACTTTCATAACATCTCTGCTTAGAGTTTTTTTACATTTCAACTGACTATATGGATCAAATTAAAACTTATAAAGGTTTGTATACAATTAAAATTATTCAATTAATCTACAAAGATCTATCGAATAACAAATATTCAATTCTACTCTGCTCTATGCCAGATGTGTAGGAAAAAAATTGAAATAGATATGCATATGTCTAATTTGAAAGATAAGAAGTGAGCACAGGAAAAAGATAACTAACAACTCAAGACACACTAGATAATTAAAATATATTTGATATGCACAATTAGAGTCATGAAAATTGAATGATAGTAATAGTTTTTTATCATTAGATGTAGCAAATGTCTTATGGGAGAGCTTCTCATCATGAATTAAAGCACAGTTCTTTGACTTTTCAAAAATGTCATTTCTGAGGGGTCCCTGAGAATAAACCTATTTGGTAGTCATTTGTATTTTCAGAGACCCCATTCTTCTTTCCTTTCCCTGCCCTTTCCAGTACCCTACAAACTGCTGGAATAGAAAAGATACTCTTTAAGATCATAGTGTTGAGACAAAAGTATTGATGTTAATTCCCAGTGACATAGAAACATTAGATTTTCAACATATTTAATAAAGAAAAACTTTCAGGCACACTCTTTTAATCTCTTTTACCCATTTCATTCCTGGAACTTCAAGTTGAAAATATTAAACAAGGCCTTGCTCTAATAGGAAGAAAAACGAATCAGCTTTTCCTGTAGTTTATTTGCGCCCAGGTAGCAAACGTATGTCTTTTCGGAATCTTTTCTACAGTTTCTTGAATTACCTTAGCTAGATAAATATCACTTTCTTTGTTTGACAAGCATGAAGATCTGTAGTACATGCTAATACATTTTTTTTATTACAGTGTCATCTTCTGATGGCATATTTTAAACTACTATTACTTGTTGTCTTTGGTCCTAACATTTCTTATGTCTTAAGAAATTCTGGCTTATGCTCAACTCAAGCCTTTCTGAGGAGGAATGGATTGAATAAATATCACATTGTATTAACTGTATTTTTAAATATTTTTGTCCCATCTGTGTTTCATAATAACTCATGATTTAATTTTAATTAACTGTTAATTTTAATTAACTACTAAATACTTCTAGATATATATTTTTTAATTTTATTTTTTATTAATTATATTTGACATCATTTGTAGTCCCCAGGGAGTACCCACCACCATTTCATCCGTGCACCTTCACCTCAGTCCCTTATGCACCCTCTGTCCTCATCCCCTTCTTTGACAAAAGCCAAAATGATGTGTAGAACATTTTGCTAGAGTCAAACTAAATATCATTCTTTCCAAACCTGGTTAAAATATATATTTAGTTTGAGTCTAGCAAGATGTTCTATACACCATTTTGGCTTTTGTCACTTGGATTAGTCAAAAGATTAAGGGAAAATATCACCTTGACTCAGTGCTTGGCAAATAAGAAATATTGGCTTAAAATGAAAACAGGAGAAATCATGTTTAGCCTTGTTAGTAGGTTAAGTTTTACTGACTAGGGAGATTCAACTTCCGTACTTGGCAAATAGAAGAGGATCATAGGGTTTTCAACTGGCAAAGGACAAAGGAAAGAAACTTGTCTGATTTAAAAGGATGGGTGGAAGCTGCAGGCAGGTTCTAGGTTAACTGAAACAAAGTAGTCAAAATAAGACACTGCAGGAAATGAAACCTTAACCAGACAAATAATAACCCTGTGCTCTTAAGAGCAAGGGAATCATCTAAGTGGAAGAACATGTGAAAGAATGTTCAGATTAGCATGTTTGTTTTTTTAATACTGTTCTTAATTTTTTTTTAGTAAATTACTAGTAAAATAGTAATTTTTCATTTAAGTTAGCCATAATAAAAAGAAATGGATGGCGATTTATATTGACGATGTTATATTTAGTAAAAAGTTAGAGAACTGTATATGTTTTGTGGGCTATTAAAATAATTACATACATACATAAAATAAAGATACTAAGAACAGATTGGCAGTGACCACAGGAGAAGGTGGGGGTGTGAAATGGATGAAGGGGATCAATAGGATAGTGATGTTTGAAAACTGGAATTTTGCTGATGATCACAATTGAATTAAATTGTTGTATACTTTAAATTTAGGTAATGATAAAAAAAAAACTAATGTTACTTAAACAAAAGTAATACAATGACAGGGGAAATTAATCCATTTTTAAGTCAGGCTAACTGGTTGCCTTTTCTAGGGAGCAGGTGTAAGGAGTACTTCTGGTGCCTGGCAATGTTCTATTTCTTGATCCGAATATATTTGCAGGGGTGTAATCAGTTGATGAAAAATGTCTTTGTACATTTGATGTGTGATTTTTTTTTGTATGTGGAAGTTATACATCAATACTAAGTTGTCTAAAACTGAGGTATTAATAGACTTAAAAGTCAGCTTTGCTATCCATCTGCCTTAACTAAAAGGGTTTGAAGATAATTTTCAACCCTGGGAGATCAGCCAGTGCAGAAGAATGGATTTTGCACTAGTCAGCTGATTTGCTGAGAGCCTAGTTCTCCCCAGCACTCACCCATCTCTTACTATACTTGCCATGACAGCATTCAGCACCCAGGTAAATATTTATGTGGGAAAGCTTTGTCCTTGTGTATTGGGGATAGGGCAAATGAAGGCAATACAATGACTGATGTTTCTCCACTCATGGTACTAAATAAAGTAGGATATTCTCAACTACTGGGTCATCTTTCCCAGATGAAATCTGATTATACGTTTCCAATATATTTTCAGCTCAGGTGTGTTGCTAAGTGACTGGAAGTGATTTTTGCCTGCAGATAGTTTTGTGCTTGTGATTGTGTTATTTTTAATCATGGGCAGTCTGAGAGGACAAATGCAGGAGCTGCATTTTATAACTAGGATCTGAACTTTGTGCTTTGCCTCCCTCTTCAAAAGAGCATTGAGAAAAATTAGTGGTCTTTATATTACAATAAAGCTCTCATTGACCTTGCTTTCCATTGTGCTAGTACAACAAATGTTAGGTTCTTAATTTGCATTGGGTTATTCCTTGAGGTCAGATCAGGTACAGTGTGATGATGTGATGATTCATTTTGTATGTCAACTTGACTAGAGCACAATGTGTCAAGATATTTGGTCTAACATTATTGTGGGTGTGTCTAAGGTTTTTGGATAAAATTAACATTTCCGTTAAAACTGTGTAGAGTATCCTTTGTCCTCCGTAATGTGGAATAACCTATGGAATTAAAGCAACAATGTATTTAATATAGGAAGAATTGCCTTTATACAGTTTGGTATTTGTGTCAATTTATGTCTTTTATTTCAACCAATCTTAGATGATCACAAATAAAATTTTAGGTAAAGATACTTTTCTTCAATAGATATACTGGAGAATGAGGAAGACTTTGGTATACTGGCATGCAGTAGATGAGTATTAGGTCATCATTATCAAAGGAAGGTGGAGTGACATATTTGAGAAAGTTTCTTTTTTAGTTAGAACCAAAAGCAGGGTCAGGAAAGGACTCTGCCGGTTATTTAGACCTCACTACTGGGGAGAGTGAGACTTTTTCTTAGTGATGATAATTATCTACTCCTGATAAAGTCAAGTACTTCCACCCTGGAGTGGACAGTATTTATTCTGTCATTTGGCTGTTTTAGAGTGAGAATGGCTTCAAAGAGTTCTTATTCGGGAGAAAGAGAAGTGTCAATTAAAAATTTTTGACTTACATTGGAAAGGTTTCAGATACTGAACCTAGAGAACGAAAAAGAAAAAAAGTGAAAAGGGAAAATCACCAATTGGAGCTAAGTTATATAAAGGAAGTTGACCATGACTTTTGAATTTTGAGCTTATTATATACATGAGTGTATTTGTTGACTGAAATGCTTGCATATGTAAGCTATGATACATTACCTTGTCAGATTGTAAAACTTTTCAACTGTGTACTAAAGCTCAGACTAATGCCTTAAATTTATTTGGTACTGCTTATAGTACCAAATCCAGAGGGGGAAAATGACATACAGAACTAAACCTGTGAGGCACCTAACCAAATCTGCTTAATTTGAGTGTATCCAAAAGCCCCACAAAGTTTAATATAATTTCTGACTTCCTAAATGAATAAAAATCAAATATTTTGACAGAAAACTTCCTCAGTTACAGTATTTTTTGGATTGTCAGATTGTTAAGTTTTGAGGGTACACAGAAGACTCATTAAACATAATCACCAGCAAAACATAGTGTTAACAATGTTTCTCCTTAATTCAAAGACTTTCTGCCTAGCAAAACTCTTTAAATTTAGGAGTGTGTTAGACTTTACAATTTTTACACTATGGCAGTGATACCTGATCTGAGGATACTAACATTACCTCAATTCAAAAAATTAAAATTTGGGGGAGAAGAGCTTTTTAAAACATGTTAGTGAAAAAATGTCATACTTTCAGACTAACAAGCAGAATGTTTGTGCATCATATGAATAATATCTTAAAGCAAAATGACTAACATTGGTCTTTAAAAAAAAAGCATCTAGCTGAGAAAAGCCCTATGTTTTAGGAGTCTTCTACCAAAGGATGATGTGTGAGCTTTATCTGTAGGACTAGCTTCAGCAACATGGCACTTTGAACTACAATTGAAGACACTTCTAGATTCAACAAAAGAGAGAAACTAGCAAGTTCAATCCCCAATGTTTGTCTAGAAAAATCTTATTAAAGCAAGTATTGATTCACCTTTAAATTTATAAAAAGGATACTAAGGTTCAGAGGTGTCTGTGACATTCATGTCTTTGAATTTTGTAAGTCTCAATCAGTGAAAATACCCATCTTTCTTCAGGTTTTGTATAGATGTCCAACCTAAAACCTTGATAGATAATGTGATGAAAGCATAAATGAGCAATTGACATTTTATCATATTGTTACAGGGCAACTCTAATATAAAATGGGTTCCGCTCACTGGGTCCCCCACCCGTGCGCTCAGAAGACTTTTATAATAAGTCCCAGTTTCAGGAACACATGACAAAAGTTATTAACAGGTTTTACTTTATGAAAGAAGGGGAATAAAATAGCAATAATACCAAGGGAAAAAGAGAGGGATACAAATCCACAAATATCCTACCAGACCTTCTAAGCAATGGCATGTTGAGAGCTGGCTCCGAGTCAAGAGAGATGGCTCCAAAGGAAGAGAGATGGCTCCCAAAGGAAGGGGGTGAGCCCAAGGCTCACCTCTGGTTTTATAGCCAGCCTGGCTGCTTAACTCCACCCTCAGGTCCCAGTGATCCACTCTTCGATAATCATCTTACCGGATTTGTAGTTCTGGAACACTGATGGTCTGGAGTGGGGGTTGGAGTCCACACACCCATAAATCCATTCAGGACTACCTTTTCCCTTAACAATATGTATAGTACAGATTTTAAAGAAAAAAGCAAGCTAAATTAGAAAAGTTGATAAAACACAGCAATGGAAAATATGTGGTGAAACAGAAACTTAAATATTCTGTTGGTGGGAATAAAAAATGGTACACTTTTTAAGATGATCAAGAAATAATAGTCAATAATTTTTTATTTCACTATTCTACCTTAAGGTTTTATTTTTAAAAAATGGTAAACAAGTTGGTATATTGTTAACAAATTTATAGAAAACTAAAATGCCCTACAGCAGGAAATAAGATATAAATAACATAGTGATAGCATATAAAGTTGCTAAGATTATTAAAATTAAGTTAAAAGAATAATTCTGAACTAACATGAATGCTACTGAATTAGATTATAAACAAACAAGCAAGGTAAGAATTCTATACTATAGTAGATGCCCCCCCCCCCCGCCCCTTCTAGACACTATTTGACTTATTCTTCCCAGCCCTGAGCCCTTTTTTTGGCCTCAGGAATGTGCCTGAAGGGCAGGCTAGTTTATACCCTAAGGACAATCAGTGTTGGGTGGGGGTTTGAATAAGTATTTCTGGTTACTGAATCATAGAGTGGAACAACTTCAAGGTATGTTGTGAGGAAGTGCCTCAGTGGACCATACTGAGGAAATAAAAAGGTGAGGTAAGCCTGTCATCAAAGGAAGAGGAACACAAACACCCCAGCTTTCCTTTAGCATATCAATTTAGTGCACAATAAGAATAATTTTATCACATCTTTTCTGACTGACTAGAAGATCCTCTCTGTGTTTATTGGCTGCTTTTTTGGTAATTACTTCTAGAAATGACTGAACCATCCAAGAGAGCTGAAGTCTGTTAAAATAATAGAATGGAATATGGGCATTATCTTATATCATGAGGGCATATCCATAGTACAGCATGCATGCACTTGAAGGGATGGCAACATGGAATAGATAATATAAAGGAATGCAAACATTAAGGAACAAAACTAAAGGTTATTTAGATAACCTCTATTAATTTTTAAAAGTTTGAAAGACTGATTTATTATATTTCTACATGTGTATGCTTGTATAAATCTGTGATCCTTCTAATAATTAGTAGTTTTGTTTTTGAAAATTAGACATTTTGTCCAAAATTTGATTTTTGCTCATTAAATTAATGAACTAAAAGATGAAAACATTCATTTAATTGTGTCATTCATTAATGTCATGAATTGGTGATTTTAGCTTATGAAATATTAATGTACTGTTCATTTCATTTAATTCTATTTGAACAAAATTTTGGCAGGATTTTTACTAAGCTTGTATATAATCCTACTATTTATCATGTTCTCCTCAAAACTGGGGAGTAGCAGGAAATACAAGTTGGTGGTCAGCCACACATCTGAATGAATGTACTACCTCTGTCCATGCATACACTGTCAACCAGGCAGTCCTTTGACATTTCTGTAGAAAATATAGCTAGCAATGTAAACTTTGGTAGTTTGATTATAGAACAAACCAAGATAAACTTACTAAACAAAATTTATCACCATTGTCATTTGTACTGTTCTATGTAGTCAAGAGATATAAGATATAAACATTTCTATATAGTTACTGAATAATTTTATGGGGTAAAATTGTGTTTAAGAAACATAAATCATAAAATAATGCTCTGATTCTGTTATGTATAAGTTCACATCATTTACTGAAACTTCAAATCAAAATCACAAGCATTTAGTCTGAACTTTAGTACCAAACATAAACTGACAAGAGACAAGTTTAATGGAAGGACTTCATGTTTCAAGAAAGTGGAATAGGGCCTCCCTGGTGGCACAAGGGCTTAAGCACCACACTATGAAGCATCCACAGTCACTGCAGCATGAGTTCGACCGCTGGGCAGGGAGGGAACACATATGGCTCAGCAGACATCTCCTATTTCTCCCACTGTTCCCCTCAGCAGTGTATTTCAGTAGATTTGCCTGTTCTGCTCCCCATTCTGTCTCTGATGACTTCTCTCACCCCCCACACCTCTGGCCTGTACCCACGTTTTTATATGCATAAATAAATAAATATTTTTTTAAAAAAAGAAGTGGAATATCATTCATGAATGACCCTGGAGAAAATAGAGGTTAAGCAGGATTCATTATTTAGAATAAATTATTGCAGTGTAAATACAGGATTTTATGTGCTGGAGTTTTATATATGAAATCTGATTGAGTATTCCACCAATGGAACTAAAAGGTAGAAGAAGGTCTGTGAGACAAATATACTAAAGTTCATATTAAAGGGAATTTCTATATAGAGTATTTTTTTTCAAACTAACAATTGATAAAATTTTAAATATTTCATTTTAACAGAAAAAGAGACAAATGTTTAGAGCAAGAAAAATGTACGCTATTAAACTGACATTCTGAGTTTTAGTTTGTGTTAGTATACATATTGAAATATTCTAAAGAGAAACCTATAAAGCATAAAGATAAAGCTTGGAGAGATATTAACTGCCAGTTGAGTCTATTTATTAATGCAAGCATTGTAAAATAATTTGTAGACTAATTTGGCAAAGGCTACTTATATTGTGAACTGAGATATGCACTTACGAAAAGTTAAATAGTAAAAATTCTTTGTTGGTATAACATTCTCCACAAAGATGACACTGCTTGCTTTTTTTCTTATGTGTATAAGTTTTTTTGGTATGTGTATAAGTTTTTACAATAATTTTTGATTCTATAATGAACTTGTTATTTCTAATAATCACTATTTTTTTCTATATCTTTTACAAAGATACAAGAACACCCTCTAAAAATTCCAAAGATGTAAATTTTATGCCTGTGCTCCTTTTTAAATGTTTTAGATTAGGAGAAAACATATATTTTTAGAATAAGATTCCATTCTGCATGGGCGATGATCAGGTCCATCGTTGTGGGGTGGCAAAATAACATCTGTCCTGCAATTAGACTGGTGTCACATCCTTGTTCTGCCATTTACTGACCATATGCCACTGGGAAAGTTAATTATCTGCTCTTTGCCTCTGATGCCTCATTTGTGAGACTAGCAAGCCAATAACACTCCATGGTATTGTGGTGATGATTAATACACATAGACTGTTTGAGTGGTGACTGGTAGAAAGTGCTCAATTAATTTTAGGCATTATAAATGAAAGTAGTGATACAGAATAAAATATGTAAAATGCTCCTCTCCTTCCATATCACTGTTTCCTACTCCTATTTATTTTCTCTTCCTTATAAATCTTGCTAACTTTTTAAAAACATATTATTCCACTTTTTCATTGCATTAAACATACAAACTTCCTTGATTAAATAAAAAGAACTTCGTACTTTGCAGCAAGTTTATATTATTTCTGTTCTTTTGGCCCAGTGCACAAAGTATAAATTCAGTTACTTTCTAATCAATCATGACAAGTATATCAGTTTGGCATTGCATACTGGTTGGTTAATAGCTCTAATGATGTTCTCAGCGGTAGGATGACTTTTTTAGCCTGAATTTCAATCTTCACTAATATTCCTGTGCAACATTCTCTTTTATCATTTTGTCATTTTCCTGATGGATTTCTATACACTGAGGTATTTGTAAAATCTATCAACTGTCAATTTTAGGATTACATTTTTGTTACAAAAGGTAAGCTTTCTACATGTTTCATTTCAAGCTTACAAATGATCACTTCTTTCCATTTTATGAGAATCATTTCCTTCTCATTATAAAACAGCTTATAAAATCCAAATCCATCTTAAATTTCTTCTTCCACAAACGTAGACAATAAAGAAATGTCTCTTGAGTATTATCCAGTAAGTATGCTTTGCTTCTCTAGTTTTCATATTTCTCTAACATTCTAGTGAATTAGTAAAACGAACTTGTTTCAAAATTTAAAGGAAATAATCTTAAATCCAGAGACTCAGGTTAAGAGAATAGACCCCTAGGAAACATCTTATTCATCTATTTCTTCCTACATAGACTTATGAATATCTAACTAATTTCAACTTTTTGAGCAATTAATTAATATTAGAAATCATCTTTTGATTCAGATTATTTTCCCCCTAAGATTTATGTATTTATGCATACCAGAGCTGGGGTACAGGCCAGAGGTGTAGAGGGGGGTGAGAGGATTCACCAATGAGAGAGAGGGGAGCAGAAGAAGCAGATCTACTGAAATACACTGCTGAGGGGAGTGGCGGACAATACAGGAGAGGTCTGCTGCGCCATGTGGGTCAGCTTCCTGGCCAGGGAGGGAATCAAACTTGTGCTGCAGAGGCTGCAGATATCTTCCTAGTGCTGCAACTTAACCCCTTGTGTCACCAGGGAGACCCCCCCCCCCCCGATCTTTTTTAACAAGTTATGTTTAGGTAGTTTCTGATCAGATGTACTCACAAAAATAAGCTTAGTGTGTGCCCCATTAAAATTTGATGTTTTAAAGTAATGCGATCTTTTCCTCTGTCAAGTCTAATGCCATGTTCTGAGAAAAAATAAAATTGACTTGAATAGAAAATATCAAAGCAAGTACATCCTGGTCCTTGCTCAGAAAAGGTGTTAAAGAGGGGGAGATAGGTCACAGGTGAGAATAAGTAATTTATAACCCATATATACAAAACCACAGGAATTTGGAAATAACATTTTGATCAAATGTAAGTTCATCTAATAATTTTTTTTTCTAAAATCTTGAGTCTACAAAGCCTTTGAAAAACTGGGTTTGAACTCTTCTCAGAAAAATGCACATCCTGAGTCTATCCAAGAACAATCTTAGTTCCAACCATACCTCAAATATGGTGAGCTTTATTCTCACTAACTTCAACAGTACATACCCACATCCTTCTTCAGCAAAACTGTCATTTTATTAAAACTATTGCCATATTTTTCATGTCTATATTTCAAATGACAACAATCTCCTCAGTCTAATTTTCTCATACAAATCAAATTGTTCTGGAGGGCCTAGGTCCCTTGCTCCCTCTATATTTTCACATTTCCTCTCCTTTGAGTAAACTTCTCTAAAGCCCAATACAATTATGTAAAGTTCTTACATCTTGGAGATAACCTCAAAAGGCTCAGGAACATTTAACAAGACCTGCCATCACCATCCATGTTCATTTTTCTAATACTCAGGATTCATTTTGGGGTTTTGACAGCTTACTATTGAACTAGCAGCAACTAGAACCACAGAGGGTGTCTGCTCTTTTGTGGTAGAGTTTGACTTCCATCAAAGAAGCGAATCTCCACTATACAAGAACAGTAACAACAATCATCAAAAAGCTTATTTATCTTTTTTTCAAAGGCTTGGTTACTCTCTTAGAATAATACTAATTCCTATTGTTCTCTCTTTAAATTCATTTCTTTCCACTATCTTCAAACCAACAAGCCTGAATAAATTCTTTCCGTCGAGAGAAACAAAGAAGCAAAAGAGAAATAAACATGTGTCAAACAAACATGTTTAAATTAATCCTATATGAAATCCTCAAAATGTTTATCTCATTTCTTTAATGAATGACTGCCCCTCTTATAGTAAATACTTCCAGTTGCCCATCCAATAGACATATCCTCTGCCATTATTCTTCCTCACTGGAAACACATTAATTTCATTTGAGTAGCATTCTGAAATGCAATAGGGGTCTCAGAAGATAAGTTTATAGCCCTCATCTACCCTGAGGTCCTGGAATGAATGATGAATAGTGTAAGCCAAATCATAAAAAAATCATCACTCTAACCTTTGATTAGTTTATACATGGCTATGTGTCATAATCCTTACCAATGAAATATGATAAAAATTTGCTTCCAAGAATGGTTTTCCTTGCTCAATAAAAGAGACAAATGAGGGAGTGAGGGAACACTAGTAGTACTGGATAATGTTGCATCATGCAATGCCTGGAATTGTGGAAATCATCATGCATTAATAAGGTGAGACATCACTGGTATACTGACTTAGAAGGCACTAGGAAAGTATTGAGGGTAGAATTAACTCACCCTGAAGTTATCTTTCCTTTCAGTTTTGTTATATAAGGAAACAAAGATTTATTTAACATATTCTTGTTTGGGTCTTTAGTAACATTTAAATGTTATCAGCTTATAATGAACATTAAAAATACGACAAAACCATTCAAGTGATTGGGATGTATTGTATGAATAAAGTTACTTGGTAAGTAAAATAAATCACATAGTTTCTCATTTCTCTTACTAGGAAATCAGATTATTAAAAGAAATACACATAGATTTAGCTTTAGCTATGAATTCAAGCTATTTAAAAATATCAGTCTCATTTATCTGTTTTTCTGTCAAATAAGTTGTGGCCATGTTTGAACTGATTTTGTTAATAATTTATCTCCCTTTAATTCCTACTAGTTGTTTTCTTTTTCTTTGCTACTTTTTCCATATTTTTTTAAACATTGCTCCATTTATTTGCTGGAATTTCTTTATCAACTAATTTAACATTCCCCACATTGCCAACTCACTCTCAGAGAATCTGTCATAGAGTTATTATTTTTACATTTAATTCTCTTAATTATTTAATTTTTAACAAAATCTATCTCTAAGGACAAGTTCCTAGCATATCATCCCTTTTAGACTATGAGAGCTACCAAGATTCCATCTGGATTCTCTCTAATCCATTCTCTTTGCTGTAGGCAAATAATCCTATCAAAACAAAAAATTTAATTATGTGGCTCTCTCAGTGCCTTTCCTTCTGCCAAAACAAAAAACCCACAAAAAAATTATTCAAATTCTTCTAACTGCCTTAGGTAAAACCACCAAGTCTTTGAAGATTACAAGACCAAAGGGAAACAATTTCCTTTTTCTGTTCTTTCTTTTTTTTTTTTTTTTTAAAGATTTTATTTATTTTTACATAGAAGAACTAGGGTATAGGCTAGCGGTGTGGGGTGAGAAAACTCACCAGCGATAGAGTGGGGAACAGAACAGCTGGTTCTACTGAAATACACTGCTGAGAACAGCAGTGGGCAAGACAGGAGAGGTCTTCTGTGCCATGTGGGTTAGCTTCTTTGCCAGAGATCCTTGCTGAGGTAGCACTGAGACTTAACCCCTAGGCTACCAGGGAGGGCCCTTTCTGTGAAAGTATTAGCTGATACCATAAAAGATAAACTTATAGCTGCTTGGAAGATGAGAAGATAGTTTCTATCTTTCCTTCAGCCTGCTTTTCACCAAGAATGACATATTTATGTGGTTGTGGAAAAGAGGCTGAGTAAGAATATTTCATGTATTTCCAAATTTCCTACTCTCAGAACTTTTAAAAGTTTTTACTTCACAATAAAGTTAATAACCTATGAGATTGGTCAGATTTCCTTTCTTATATGTTCTCATACACATGGATTCCTAGCCTTAAGAATCATTATTTCAATCTGATATTTGACATTAATTAAAATGCTTAAGTATTTGATTATTTAAGTTCTCTCCAGTCCGAGTGTTCATGGGGCATGCTGTCTGGTTATCATCGCTATATTAGTACCAGTGGAGAGCAAAAGGCCTGGAACAAGATAGACCCTAAATAAATGTTTATTATATAAATCAATATTGAAGTCTTTTGTTTGAACTCTTCATATATTAAGTGAATTTTTGAAAGCCCCCAAGTGCACTTTGGAATGAGGCATAGCAGAAAAAGATAGCGAAAGAAAGGCTATAATTGTGAGAGAATGAACAAAAATGGAAAGGTGATATACATAGGAAGAAAGGGAATAAGAAAGGAAAGAAAGAAGAAAAAAAGAAAATTTCTAAATTGATAATGATTCACTGCTCCATTACATTTCAAAATGATTTTCAAAGGTTGCATATGTACGTTGTATTTTTACACTTCAAATGCTTTTACACATGTTTGCTTTGAGAGCTTGTTTGGAGGTTCTAGCAGGGGAGCGCAGCTACTCGTATACCCTCGACCGAAGACCGGTCCGTCTCTATTCGGGGAAGGCCATCCTCTTCGACCGAGCGCGCAGCTTCGGGAGGGACGCACATGGAGCGGTGAGGGAGGAAGGGGACACCCGCCCAGCCAGCCAGATCAGCCGAATCAACCCTGGCGATCAATGGGGTGACAGATGTCGCAGCCAGATCGCCCTCACATCCACATGTTTGCTTTTATCATCTGCATACAGCTGTGAATTTCAGAGTTAACACATATGCTTGACATTTCTAAATGTGTCAGATTTGCCCTTGGAAAGTTTTTCTGAGTATTTTCAAAATATATGAATGTGATTTTTAGTGCAGCTGTTTCCTGGGTGCTGAATATAACTATGTACACTTAAAAAGGGAACAGTTATTACTGCTATGATTTTAGATATTCTTAATAGATGTATATCTAATATTTAATGAGATAAATTACAATTAGATGTATATAAATCATCCAAGAAGAAAATGAAAAGTTTCATTAAAAATTTATATAAAAATGATTTACAATAACAGGAACTGCTTCGGTATATTTTATGATGCCAGCATAACAGATAATTTTTTACAAAGTCAACGTACAAAATTTGGCTATGTTCCCATATAAAAACAAACTAAAGGAGAAAGAAAATAAGAGAGAAAGAAAAAGAGAAAGAAAAAAACAATCTCATTCTCATCCTCTTATAACCACAATTCTGAAGTCAGATTTCTTTGGTTTACTTTGGTTTAGTTTTGTCTGTCCCTTTGTTCTGTTTCTTTATAATCAACATCTGAGTAAAATCATGTGGTATTTGTCTTTCTCCTTTTGACATATTTTACTCAGTATAATCCCCTACAGTTTCCTTCCATGTTTCTGTAAATGGTATCATCCTATCTTTCTTTGTAGTCAACCAATAGTACATTGTATATATATAAAATATCTTTGTTCACACATCTGTCATAGGAATTTAGATTATTTCCATAAATTGACTAATGTAAATAGTTCTGCAATAAACATAGGAGTGCATATATCCCTTTGAATTAGTGTTTTCGAATTCTTTTAATGCATATGTAGGAGTGGAAGTGCTGGATCTTGTTAGAGTTAGATGATACATACAGTGTACTTTTCATGTAATTCTATAGAAATATTTTCATTTTATTCTAAACAGAGTATAATTTGTATAATGTTATTTCTACTTTGTTTTCAAAATATTAGTCAATCATCATTCTCTCAAATGAACTTTTCAGTATATTTTACATTTAAAAAAAAATCAGGATTTCTACCCTGGCATCAAACAAAGATGTGTATTTTGTTGTTTTCTACCTCTTCTACTAAGCCAGAATCATTTACCATTAATATTATACCCATTTTTCTATTTTTTTAGCTGTTAAGGTCATGTTCTGCAGAATCATGCTGTTTCTTTGAGTAGTAGCTTCCTCTCCCTGGTAAATCCTTTTACCCATCTTGTCAATGGCTTCATCCCTACTCATATTTTAAGAGGTCAGCTATCTTTAGCCTTGACATAATAAGCTACCTTTACTAGTTTGTTTAATGTACTCTCAGCTTTTAGGTGCCATATAGGCCAGACACCTATTTACAGCCTTCATAAAACTCAAAATCATCTGAAATTATCTTGTTTATAGATTTTATTTGTTGATTTTTCATCTTGCTAAAATAGACTATTATTCCCTCAAGGGCAAAGTTTTGTTTGCCTTGTTTACTATTATAACTTGTGTAATCATGTAATGTATAATTTTCTTTTAGTTTAAGTAACTAATATTTAGAAAAATATACTCAACAGTAAAATACAAAACTTGCTTCAAGATCAAAATTATGAGTTTTTTTTCCCTGATCCTTATTTGGTTCCCTTATATTCCTCCTAGGGGAGGAACCATCTGGTATTTTTCTTTTGCCTTCTGACTTACTTCGCTGAGCATAATCCCTTCCAGTTCCATCCATGTTCCTATGAATGTGTCTATAAGAACAATAGTAATAATAACAATAAAGACACAAAAACCAAAAATTAAAAGACAAGAACAAATTGGGGACACTTGGTGGGGAGGGGTGATGGGGGGGGTTGAGGGCAGATGGGAGCACGGGGGACTGAGGTGATGGTGCACTCACTGGTGATATGGTGATGGGGAATACATGGGGATTACAATTGATGTCAAATATATATAAAAATAAATTCTTAAAATTTAAAAAAATAAAATAAAATTATACATACTGCTATTAAAAAAATATGAGTTTCACAGAAAAGACAAGGATTCTTACTACAATTAATGATAGAAAATTAATTTTCAAAAAAATTCAGTTAAGATGGAAGCATGCATTTTTACTAGAAAAATTGTTCTTACTAATAAATAGCTACTATGTTATACCCTATAAAATGAAACATAATTATTCCCCAAATTTTCAATCTAAGATGGAAAATTAAATAAAAAGTTAAAATTGAAGAGTAAGCCAAAAAATCTCCAACTCAGGCAAATTAAGTTTTATTATTAAAAGTAGGAAAATGTGTTAATTTACTCAGCAAGTGTATTTTTCAATTGAAAATATTTCTAAGAGTAGGGAAAATATAAGTGGATATAAAATTCTGAATTAAAGTTGCATTTTCCCCATAGGAACTTTAATGAAGCTAATTGTGAGATAATGATTTTTTTGTTTGTTTTATAATGGCCAGTATAATTACTTCTTTAGTGGAAATTCATTAAGTTACTGATGGTTTAATTTTTGCTTAGAGATATTTTGCAGTTGTTGAAAAATTTCTTTTGGATGTATTTTTAATATAAGAATAAAATTAAAGTATTGCAAATGATAGTAATTTGTTAGAAATTTTGTAACTAAACTCCTGAAATTAAAATGATTTTTGTAACTAAAATACTGAAATTAAAATGATTTTCCTCCTTCTTACACAGACATTTTTTAAAAAGTTAAGGTGATATCATCTGTATAACTACTACTATGGTTCCATAAGCATGCAGGGAAGTTATTTTCTAGCTGATCATTCTATGGGACATTTGACATATCCAGTATATATTTAGAACATAATTAAGTTTAAAAGTATCAATCATAACAGAGAATCATACTAGTGATTTATTTTGTAGTAGTCTGTGATTCAGTGATTTATACAGGAAGTTTTTGCAATATGCAAATAATTTGCAATATGCGAATCTATTTATAATGCAATGGTCAGATGTGCTCCTTCACTGAAATTATTGTAAGAAAAATATAAATGTTGAAGAAACCTAAAGGATTCCCATTACATATAAAGATATGGTTTGTATTGTTTATAGGAAATTTTACTAAGGACAGGAGTACATTCACAAATTATTAAAATGGTATGTCTAAGTTTAAATTAGTTCAAAATGCTATGCAGAGCTGATATGGAATATTTAAATATAGGTCTTCTCTAAAATCAAGGGAGTATAATCAGGAGATGTTCTATATGAACAGTATCCATGAAAGAATTTTATAGAATCTAAAAACAACTGGGCCTCCCTGGTGGCACAAGTGGTTAAGTCATAGCACTGTGAAGCTATCCGCACCCACTACAGCACAAGTTCGATCCCCCACCAGGGAGGTGACCCACATGGCACAGCAGAATTGTCTCTCTTCTGCCCCTCTCAGCAGTGTATTTCAGTAATCTGCCAGTTCTGTTCCCCACGCTATCTCTGATGAAGTCCCTCACCCTGCACCTCTGGCCTGTACCCCAGTTCTTGTATACATAAATACATCTTTTTAAAAAAGGATATAAAAACAATTTAGTTATGTTTAGTATAAAGTTACATTTTCTAAGATATAAAACTCATGATCAGTCAAAAAAGTTAATGTAGAAAAAGACAGATATAAATTTCAAAACTAGAAACATGAGAGACATAGACCTTATATAAATTTTATATATTTTCCAGGACTAGAAAATTATCCTTCAGAATGATGCTTTCATGTAACAGAGATTATGATTAAAAAGTGCTTAAATACAAGGGATTTATTATTTTTCCTAACAAAGATTATGGAAGCAGGGAAATTTTTTTGTGGCACAATTTTGATATGAAGTGGTGATTCCTGTCTTCTTTGTTTCTCTGACCCAGTGAATTGACTGCCTCTTCACCTGGCCCCTTCATAGGTCGTGTCCATATTCCAAATTTCTCACAATCAGGAATTAATGTGCAAAAGAAATTATGTTATATTAAAGCCCTCTTACATGCAAAGAAAACATGTGAGAAGCCTTCCAATAGAGTTATCTTTATAGCCATGGATCAGATTCTATAACATAACAGAATTAACCTAATGAAATAACTATAGTAGAAAGACAACCATAAGTAAATGCTTGTGACTAATCAAAGCTCATTATTTAAAGCTAAAGAGTCCCTTTCCTGAAGCTTATATAACAGGGAGGAAAACGCAGTAGAGGAATGGGCAGGGTTGAATATCTGCTTCAGTTGGAAGGGGTTCTGATATTACACGAATCAAAGAGCAGTCATTAGAACACAAATTATATGATGCCTTTTTTTATCTTATAGATTTCATCTGAGACTCATAATAGAACTATGTGAATAGGTGAAAAAGTATTATGAGCTGTCCATTTAGAATAAGGGTTTTCACATTATTACTCTAAATTGTGAAAATCTCTAAATGAGCCAAAATTTTTCTTTTACCTTCTTTTTAAAATTATCCTGGTAATAATTACAATCTTAAATCTAGTAAATAATGATCAGATATAACTCCATGAGTCTTGAAATAGCACACACAAATGCCTGCTTAGTTTCAGTTTTCTCTCTTGATATTTCTAAAGATATGTCTTTTCTTTGTCTCTTTCAATAGTCCTTTGTTTAAAACGTAAGCATAATAAATAAAAATGTCTTATTTTAATACTTCAGTGAAAGTCACTTTATGTCTTAGTTGATTAAACCAGAAAATTAGCTGTGTTTTTGGTTTATTATATCAACATTATGTTCCCTAAAATTTAAGCTCCCATAAAACAACAAAACATAAGTTTTGCATGTTGTTCAATTCCCATTGTATACTTACAGCAACTGTAAATAGTTTAATGAATTAAAGTGAACTATAAAAACCAGTAATGCACTATTTTGGGGGTAGCAGTTCTGTAATCTCATTGGGTATATGCTTGGTTAATTTTCAACACAATTTTAGTGAAAGCAAATAGTACATTGTCTAATATTCTTCAAGTTCATACTTAGAAAATCCTCTTAAATGTCTAGGAAAATAGCAAAGATGTGTTTCAAATATTCTGTATTGACTGAGTGAATAGACTATAAGGTATCACTTGCTACCTTATACTCAATTCAAAAGCCAGTTGTTTTTTTTTAACCTATCACAAGCTTATTTCACTGCATCATTCCTGAGAAAGAAAGGCATTTAAAATGATTTCTGTTTTAGGTAATTGATTTTTAGAGATGGGACATTGCTTGAAAGTATATCTCCAGGAAAACAGTGAAAATCATTCTGTATTTTCTCTTTATGAATGAGTAGGTTTCTTCTAGTAGCTGAAGGAGTTTGTATGTCATCCCTATTATATATACCAAATGACCAAAAAATAACAATGTCATTTCGTTGTTAAGCTTAATATAGATTGTTTAACCTAAACTGTGTACTTTGTGGAACTGATGAAGTTCAAATGGGTTTGCCTATCCCCAGATTACATTGCCAACAGATGTTAATTTCTTATATTTATCTGTGTCAGAATGAAAACAAATATTCCTTTTCAAAGGATTTTTTAAAAAAAAGTATTGCATTATAATTGAGATATAAAGTTGTGTAAGTTTAAGGTGTACAATATGTTGATTTGGTAGTCTTATATATGGCAAATGATAACTAGCATCATATAATTAACATTTCTTTTTATTATGGTAGGAACATTTATGATATACTCTTAGGCAACTTTTAATCATATAACATTTTTAACTATGATTACCATAAAATCACATTTCAAACTTTTGTCATTCAGTATGATGTTAGCCATGGGATGGTCATTTATGGTGTTTATTATGTTAAGGTAAATTCTGTCTACATCCCACTTGTTGAGATTTTTATGTATGAAAGAATATTATATTTCATCATATGCTCTTCCTGCATCTATTGAGATGCTGATGACTTTATGCTTTATTAATGTTGTATATTTCATTGATTTGCAGATGGAATCATCCTAATAGTTCAGGGATAAATCCTACTTGATCATGGTGTATAAAGCTTTTAATGTGCTGTTGAATTTCACTTGCTATTTGTTCGCTGAGAATTTTTGCATCTGTATTGATTAGAAATTTTTCTTGTAGTGTCCTTACTTAGTTTTTTAATCAGGGTAAAACTTGCCTTTAAAGATGAGTTTAGCAGTATTCCCTAGTCTTCAACTTGGGGCAGAATTTGAGAAAAATTTGCATTGATTCCTCTTTAAATATTTGGTAGAATTCACCAGTGAAGTCATTTGGTCTTGAATATTTCTTTTTAGGTTTTCTGATCACTAGGTCTCCTTACAAATTATAAGTCAATTCAGATTTCTTTTTCTTCATGATTCAGTCTTGAAGACACAGATTTCTAAAAATTTATCCATTTTTTCTAGATTATCCAATGAGTTGTAATATAACTGTTCATTGCTTTTTTAAAAATGTTTTTTCATTGCCCATCATGATTACATGTAAGAAATAGTGCTAATATCAATTTATAAGCTCATAGCAAATCACTTAACCTTTCAAAATTTCTCATTCCTCTTACATACCCCATATTTATGAGATTTCACATTATATTTCCCATAGTAGCATTAAAGAATATCTAATCTGTGTGATTAATTTGAAAACTTCACTCTCTATTACAGCTGCTAATAACATCCATTTTCTCCTGCCAGGGGAATCTCCCTCAAGTTCAGTTTCTATCTTGTCAATTTCATGAAGTTTTTAAAAAAATTCTACCAATATTTATTACTGTATTGAAACTTTGTTCTCTGGTAAGCCCTGGTGCATCAAAAATAAATACTACATAAAAGAGAAAAATGGGAAGTAAATAATAGTACGGTGTAATAACAATAGACTGTTATTGTATTGTTTTTGTATTTACCACATTGGATTATGGGGTAAAGCTGAAAACAAGATTTAAAAAAAAAAAAAAGATTTATTTTATTTATTTATATAAGACCTGGGTTGTGGGCCAGAGGTGTGGGATAGAGGGGTGAGAGGATTCACCAGAGACAGAGTGGGGAACACACAGGCAGATCTACTGAAATACACTGCTAAGGGGAGCAGAGGGAGAGGTGGGAGAAGTCTGCTGCACCATATGGGTTAACTCATGCTGCAGTGGCTGGTAATATAGCTTGATAACTCTGAGACCTTATTCCCCAGACCACCATGGAGGTCCCAAAAGGTTTCTTAAAGAAAGAATGCAAGGATTGGGTTTATGATTAACAAGATAGACAGCTTAGGGAAGAGAAAATTCAAAACCAAAGGAGGATCAAGGAAAGGAATAAGAACAACAATAATAATAACAATAACAGCAATAAAGACACAGAAACCAAAAATGAGGAGACAAGGACAGAC
>JAGFMF010011644.1:5807920-5823344 GCA_019455555.1 Galemys pyrenaicus | reverse complement strand
TGATGGTGCACTGGTGAGATGGTGATGGGGAATACATGGGGATTACAATTAATGGCAAGTATATGTAAATTTTAAAATATTTTAATAATAAAAAAACAAAAACAAAGTATTTAAAATGAGTAGTTTAGAAAACACTAAGCTGGAAAATTTTTCATGACCTAATAAATTAATGTGTGCTACTGTTTAGGAGTTTGGATTTAAACTGATATAATAAAATTTTAAGCAAATAATTTCATACCAAAAAATGTTAGGATCAGCTTTGTATTCTAGAAAATCATTCATTTGTAGATGGATCATGGATGACCAGAAAAGGAACAAACTACAGGAAAAATGGATGCTGAGAAAGCAGATAAAAGACACTAAATAACAGTCTGCAAAACACTGGGCAAACAAGGTTGAACAAAATATATAGCTCTGTTAGTGAAGAGCAAGATCTAGCCCTAAATTTTTATTTTAAAGTTATATCTCACAGAGTTCTAGCCAATACCCTGTGTTGTTTTAACTCTCTCTGATAACACTTACCCTTTCCTCTGTGTTTTTGCTCTAACTATCCACTTAACCTGGACCAACCAACTCTCTCATTTCCATTAATTCAAACTATTTTAATTCTTCAAGACCTAAGTCAAAATACAACTCCTCCACTATTTTGATTGCTTCAAGGAAAATCATCACTCCTTTCTATTATTTATAATTTATCAGTTTATTTTTATCGAAAATTAACTGAGCTAATAACAAGACAAAATTTGTTAAATACTTTTTTAAAAGGTGATTGACATGTATAGAAGTAAAAGAAAAGCATAAATCGTTTCTGCCAAAGCGTTTCTGGGTCTCTGGAAAAGCAAAGGGTATGGGAAATGAGGAAGATTGATGAAAAGTAACTTTTTATCAAACTCTTCAATCTTGGGTAGGATTTGACCATATCATATTGGTAGAAAGTAATTTCTGAAGGCAGAGAGAGCATTTTTTTTTTTTTTTCCCAGCTGTCCTTCTGCCCACCTGTGACTATGCAGGTGCTTCTTTTCACCTACTCTCTCCCTTTGCAGGGCAGCAGCTTCCTGCCTGCCCATGACCTGTACCATGCTGGGACTTCCCTTCACTGACCTCCCTCAGCAGGGGCAGCTTCCTCAAGGCCACTGCCTGCATGGTGCAGCAAACCTATCCCTTTCGGGACAGCTCTTCCTGCCCATTTGTGTATATGCAAGTGTCTTTCACTTTCCTGTCCTTTTTCCCAATAAAACTGCTCTTTGAAAAAAAAAGATGCATTTTACAAAAAAATTAGTCCTGGGGCCTCCCTGGTGGTGTAAGGGGTTAAGCACCACACTATAAAGCATCCACAGCCACTCTAGCACAAATGTGATCCCCAGCCAGGGAGGTGACCCACATAGTGCAGCAGGCCTCTCCTGTCTCACCTACTGCTCCCCTCAGCAGTGTATTTCAGTAGATCTGCCTGCCTGTCTGTTCTGCTCCCTCTGCCTCTGGTGAATCCTCTCACATGCCCCATACCTCTGGCCCCCCCATAACTCTAGTTCTTGTATGCATAAATAAGTAAATAAATATTTTTAAAGATTAGTCCAACTGGTGGGAATATAGATAATGGAAGCAAAGCAGACATTGGAAGGATATGAAAGACTAGAGAGGGAGCCTTGAATTCAGGTCAAACTAAGGAGATTGGGTTTCAATTATTGGCAAGGAAATCTTAGAAATTCTATGTGCTGTAGACATTCTCTCCTATTCATGGTTATTCATACCTTAGGTAATCAGTCTCCAGATTCCTTGTTATTGGTTCACTTCCATGCCACACAACAGTAAATTCTGGTGTCCCAACAAACATGTCCTTTCTGTTTAACATCAGTTCTTCCAGAAGGCATACAGCTCTAAACATTGCCTGCCACCAAGCTGCAAACCACCCAGTTGTAGCACAGCCTGAATTTCTCCCAGTAGTCCAGAGCTATGATATGGAACTTGGAGCTCAACGTGCTTCCACTGGGGAGGAAAAGTTTTCATTATGTCTTAAGTCACTCATATCGAATTACACTATGATTTTATTAAGTGATAACCACACTGCAATCATACAATTCAATTGATAGTAAAAGGGGGAGGAGTCAAAAACCTTTAAGATGAGGTTTCAGAGACCAGCTATGAGAGCTGACTTTGTTTGGGTCCAACAAACAAAATTCAGTTGGCAGGAACAGAAGCACTGCTTTCTCTGGAGAAAACACAACAGAAGTTCCATTAAAATCTAAGGAAGTCTTCAGAAACTTCATGAGCATGGAGTCCAGAAACATCTCAAATAGGTTTAAATAAGCACCTACATTTCTAATACTTTCATAGGTATATTAATGAGGGCTACCTGTTAGTTTTAGTCGAGAATTGTTCTCTTGTTGAAACTGGACTTTTTCCTATCCTTTTCTCTTATGCAGACTTTATTAATGGCTCCTAAATAAGAGTCTACCTTAACTAATAGCATAAGTCACTTTATTTGAATTACACCCCATCCCAATCAGTCAGGATTATTATATATAGCAAGTGACTCTCATAAAAACTATCTTGGAAATATCAAGAAATATCAAGGTTACATTCAAACAATAATGAATTGTTTAAAGGTGACTATTTCTCCATTATAGTATCTTCTCAGAAAACATTTTAGCAACACTGTATAGTTCATGCATATGAAAATGACCAAAGTTATCAGTTATATGTGTTTTTCAGTTTGACTTTGTTTCTCTTATGAAACCAATATAACTGAGTAGGTAAAAGAAAAATGGTAACCCCTGTACCAAAGCATAAATTTTCATTTTAATTGCAGTTGCTTCCCATCCTCAAGATTATTTTCCATACAGTGTTGGTACCTTTGGTAATATTACTGTTGACCATAACAAAACCAAGCACTTATTAAGTGCATATGCTGTTGTGCAAGGCTCTCTACATTATCTCATTTAATCTTCTCAAGAATTTTGAAGATGAAGACATTTACAGATAAATTAATTTTTCAAAATAACACATTAGTAAGCAAAAAAAGGTTTTTGAACCCAGGGTCGTTTAACACCAGAGCCTAAGTGGTTGGGTTTTTGTTTTTTTTTTTTTTTTTTTAAGATTTCTTTATTTACGCATACAAGAACTGGGGTCCAGGCCAGGGGCATGGGGTGAGGAGTGAGAGGATCCACTAGAGACAGAGTGGAGAACAGAACAGGCAGATTAACCGAAGTACACTGCTGAGGGGAGCAGCGGGCAAGGCAGGAGAGGTGTGTGGTGCCATGTGGGTCACGTCCCCAGCCCGCGGCATGGGTAGAGCTCACGCTGCAGTGGCTGCTTGTTTGCCTACCAGTGCTTTGCTCAACACATTGTGCCACCAGGAAGGTCCCAGAGCCAAAGTGTTTACCCTAAATTTCTACCTGACCCCAGGCCATATGGAACCTATTTCTTAAAGAAGAAGGTATTTATTGATTTCTTATACGACTTTGGAGGGGAGTTAGACATTCAGTTTTTCCAATAAAAAAAAAATAAATCAAATAACATGTAGTTGTTGTCAACATAATAATGTGTTACCTCATACTGTTCCATGTGTTTTATTTACCTAGAAATTATTAAAACATGAAAAATTTGGCATGTAGAAAAATGGTGTTTACTTGTGATATAATGAATGCCATAACTTAGGTTTATTATTAGCATTTTAAAAAAATTGTATTATTTTTATTGAGACAATGTTAACCAGTACCAGTTCCTCAGGGTGAGGGGTGGGGAGTGGAGTCTAGAGTACCTGAGCTGTTAATTCACTTACTGAGGACTAAGCTGTATGTATCAGCCCAACTCCTCTGTGTGTGTTTCTTCTCTTTCAAGAATGTAGTCATCCTACCAGTGCTGCTCTCCCCTCCTTAAGGTCCTTGGTTGAGCCAGTAGCCCTGCCATCTGTCCCTGCTCCAGCCCTCAACCTCCAGGCCTTTCTCTCCTCTTCACCTCCTATTCTGTGAAGTGTGAATCTCCTCCATTCCTCCTCTCTGCAGTCTGTGTTGATTTTTGCTGTCTCAAGAATGTTCCAGTTTGATCCCAAGCCACAGGACTCTCTTAGTACAGTGTTCCTCTCAGGAACAAAGCAAAGAATCTCCTCTATCTCCATCTCAGTTATTAGCATTTTGGGATGGGCAGTTTTCATCTGTTCTGTAAAAATATTCTTATTCAGAAAATACCTTCTCTAGGTATGTGACTCACATTGCTGAACCAAACTCTACAAGAAAAGGGAATAACGTCTGTTTTAGGTTTTACTCCTTTTTACTTTAAGCAGTTACAATCTTTGTTTTGGTAGGACTTAAATAACAGTTACATATTAATCTTCCAGGGAATATAGTAAATTCATGAATTTGAAATAATGGAAAAAAATGCATGTCAGCTTGAAGCTTTCAAACTAACACTGAGGTTATCTCCTCCATTCTACCTTGAACAATAAAATAGAAGATAAAATTTTTATTTCCCCACTTTCCTTGACATTTTGCCATTTATGAGATGAAGGTTTCTTCTGCTTTTTGTTTAGACTTCATTCAGAAAGCACATATTTCTTTTTGCAAAAAAAAATATATCTCTTTAAAAATGTAGAACATTAACTTACATGTAAGTATTATGACACAGATATCATTTTTCCTATTATGGATCATTTTTATCACAATATAATTAAAAGACATTGTCTTGTGTGCTGTTAATAGTTTAGTATTTGGGAAGGCATTAGATATTAGAAAAGTAGTCTTCTGTCAAGTTATATTATGAAAAAAAGTACAAATAAACATTTAAGAGAAAAGATGTATTTTTTCATACAATTTTATTAGCTATGTGCATTAAAGTTAAGTGTTAGTGTAATTAATAAATTTTTAAATCCATCAGACTCACTTTTCATGTAAGAAAAGTTATACTCTGCTAGATGGGTGATGATCACTCAACCAAAAAATGCATCGTAGTATAGCATTGTTTCTGTAATGCTCTCTGCCATTTAAAAAGTTATGCATTAAACTAAAACTATGTTTTTGAGTTAATAAATTTTCAAGTAAATAAAAATTAAGTTTCACATTGAAATACCTAAGGGTCATATCTAATATTTTCACCATTTTATTTTATTTGTGCTTCAGTTATGATTCTAAGTAGCTAAATCACACTGTAAGTTTCCCTAGCAAATGTAGTCCTCATTTTCTCATCTGTGAGTATGTAAAAGGTAGGATAAAGTAAATTCTGTGGTGTACACAGTTGCAAAATTAATAAGTTCTATGATTAACCACTAATCCCCTTCCTATTTTGGATTCTCCACTAAAAATTTTATATACCTCACCTGTGTATCTTATCTTTCATAACTTTACCATAGAAACCCACACATGGCTTTGAAGAGCCTTAAAAGAATCTTTCCTAATTATTTTCTATACTTTTTGTCCCTATTCCAATCTATACCTTCTCCCTTCATTGGATACCAGATCTCTGATATTATGAATCAATAAGGCATCTTAAAAGGGGTGAAGGCATTATTAATGGTTAATGTTTATATTTTCCTAAATAAGACATGAAAAAGTTATTATGAGTTTGTAAATAAATAGTAAGAACAACAATAAAAAATAGGAAAAAATAGTCTAGTGATTCCTAAAACTTCTCTAACTTCTCTTGGTGGTTTTGTTTATGTCCCAGTAGAACTAAAAGGGCTGAACAACTGAAAATGGAATCTTTAATAACAAATAGTACAAGTTAAATTGAACAAAGCAATGTTTAAAGGTGTGGGTTTTTTTCCCCCTCCTCCTGAATTTTACCTAAATTCTTTGGAAAATATATCATTACTAAGGCTTAAGAACTTTCACTTGGAAATTTTAGCTAGAGTGTTACTTTTTAAATAGATTTTGACTTATAATACTTAAAATGTTCCTTTTAATGTGCTAATAAAGGTCTTGAAAATGGTTGCTTCAAGAAAATTATATACCAATCCAAACAATTGCTATTACATACTGGTTAGAATTACCTGAATTAATGTGAAATTCAATTTTAGAGTAAGAGTTAATTTTGGTACTTTTCCTGGTATCTAAGGGCATATATGTGAATATGAATTGCATTTACTGTGTGCAAATTACATCAGTGACCCAGTGGTCTGTGGACTACTGGTAAATGAAAATTTTCATGAAATTCTTGTAACAAATTTTCAAATGTTCTTGTACCTTTTAAGTATCACTTTTAATTAATCACGAGTTGAGAAATAAACCTGAATATAGTTATTAATCCTACCAATATATCAGTGAGTTGTTTATACATTTATTAAGAGAAGTAATTATTTGGGAGCAATCACTCCTAAAATTATATTTATAAAAATGAACAAGTTAGTAATATTAATGCATGGACATGAGCCAAATACCAAAATGTCATTTATAAATAATTAAAATAATGCAAGATTGCATATGCAAAGTATAGTTCACTTTCTATAAGACCCTTCTTAAATGTGATAAAATTCTAATATTAAGAAACTAATCCCCACAATAAGTTCACTGATACCGAGTATTTTATTTTTAGTAGATATTAGGATTATTTAGATTACAATCTAAATTATACACACTTTCTTAGATGATAAATTAATAGCAAGATATCGGAATTAAGTATGTTCAGTTACTGACAGTACTCATTTTCAATAATGGACAATTATCTCCATTAAAATTTATGCTTTTTCATCAACTGAGATTAATTTTAAAACATTCAGAACTTACATATCAAGAATTTTGTAGTTGAGGGAGCTTTGCTTTCCTGCAATCTCTTTGATCAGTTGAGAAATCTTATATACTTACTAATTTACATTGTGGTTCAAACTTTTTATCAACTCATATTCATGCTATTTTAATTGCTACTAGCTGTTGGAGTTACTATTTAATAAGTGAAATGAAAAAAATTGTGATTTGACATAAAATATTATGTCATATTTATATTGGAGAGTTAACATTTTTGTATTAAAACATGTTTTGTTCATTTTTCTCTTCATACTGTTCATATCACCTGAACTGTACCCTAAAGTGGTCATCAAAACCAACAGGTATCCTAAATCTTTATTTCAAAAACATAGGTTTTTTTTTTTTTTCAAATACACAAATAAGTATATGGAATCTGTTTTTGAAAACTGCATTGGAGAACTTACCCTGGGGCTTAAAAAACTTTAAGATTTGATTTTACCAAGGTAGATGTCAGTCATAAAATATATCTAAAAGCCTGTCGATGTCTGTCTGACTTTCAATAGAAATGCTATTAAAGAGCTTTCAGGGTGAATTGGAACCAGTAAATTCACTTATTGAATGGTACAGTTTCTGTTTGACTTTGGGAAATGTTAATGTCATTGATGCTAGTGTAGTCTTACTTGCCAAAATTAGCCAACACCGCCAAATTTAATCTAGACATGTCTGGATCAGACAAATGTCTTTGATCCAGATATGTCTGGATCAAATTAGCACAGATTGAGCTAGCAGTATAGAAGTGGATAATTTTCCTCTCCTTTGCTATTTTGATTGGCATGAGTTAATTACTACAATAACACTAATAAGTTATTTCAGAGTGAGATTTAGAATAAAGTAAGAATGATTTTTTTCTACTTCAGTACTTGTTAGAAGTTTGAAATGAAATTTGTCATTTTGCAGATTTTCTTTGATAATCATGGTATTTTGATTGTACTTTTTTTTAAGATTTATTTATTTATGCATACAAGCACTGGGGTACAGGCCAGAGTCGCGCAGGAGGTGAGAGGATCCACCAGAGACACAGTGAGGAACAGAACAGGCAGACTGACTGAAACACACTGCTGAGGAGAGCAGCGGGCGAGGCAGGAAAGGTCTGCTCGCCATATGGGTCCCCTCCCTGGCCGGCAGCAGGGATCGAACTCTTGCTGCAATAGCTGTGGTTTGCTTCGTAGTGCGTTCCTTAACCCACTGCGCCACCAGGGAGGCCCCTGATTGTACTTTTCACAAAAATTATTAAATTGAGAACCATATGATCACAATTCATCACAGTCTTCCATCTAGTCAGATTGTTAAGTAGCTTAACAGTAAATAAGTGCATGTTACACACAGTGGTGGAAGAGAATAGCTTGTTGTCTAGCAATACAATTTCCACTTTCTTTTGAACATCTATCTAGACCAAAAGCTGGCTAGCTTACTTTGAAGTTAGATATGTCAAGGTGGTATTTGATACTTAGATGTGGGAGCAGGTAATAGGAGTATTTTCAGTTTGGCCCAGGATAATCTCCTTCATGATCCTCCCTCCCTCTCTCTCTCCCCAACCACATTTTTCGACAAATGTAAAACAGAGGAATCAGGATCTCTGAGTGGGACACAGCTCACACCCCTTTTCCTGAATAACCATTTTATGGCAAAAAATGAACTCTGGTGTGTTAAATAACTGTGATTATTTTTGTGTCTTTTATAGTACCACCTAACTAATAAACATTTATCAATTCAACCATATAGACTCTGCTACAAGTTGTAAAGAGGGACACCCCTAGTAGGCAATTCAAAACCTTTATGTTGATGAACATAGTCTGCTGATGCTGGAGCTAAATAACATGGGTGGAAGTGAAGGATCATTTTTCAGTGCAATTTTCACTTTTCCCCTTTAACAATATATTTCATGAAAGGGATAAATTAAGGTTAAAAATTGCCTAATTTTAAGAGAAGGTAGACACTTGTAAGAGTTGAAAGAACATATATACCTTGCAGGTTTGCTCCCTGCTGCATCCAAACTGACTAGGCTTTAGAAGAGCACAAATTGAATTTCCATTGTGTTAAATTTCAGATTGCAGTACTTAATGCTACTTCGATTAATATAGATAAGTACATACATACGCATTCTTTACATTCACATGCCAAACAATGAGAAAATGGCAAATGTCATGGTGACTTTAGTGTTTTTCTCTGATAGCTGCTGTTTCTGAAGGCAGAATGGAACTTACTGAAACAGTTAATTTAAAAAGTTATATAGCTAGTATTGTTACATTTATTGAGTGATCATTCATTTATTCAACTATATTAAATATTGTCATTCATTTATTCGACAATATTAAAATGAGATTTACTGTTTTCATGGTACTAGCCACTACAAGTAAATAGCACACACACACACACCCAAACCTATATGTCTGTGGTTTATCCAGACAGCATAATAAGATGACATAGGTATTTTTACTCTGCATATTACAAATGACTAAGTGGTAGCCACAAACCGAGCCATTTGCCCAAATAGACACAATTAAAACAGGGTTAAGTCCACTTCTTTTTGGCACTAAAACAACAGATATTTAACATTTCATATCAGTTATCAGTTTTGTCTAAAATTGGTCTCATTTCTTATTTTGATGTGAACACATGGTCCACTGTCTTTAACTTTATGATTTTGTGATAAGTGGCACAAATATTTTCCACAGGAACTTGATCCTTTTAAGTTACAGCCTATATATAATTCAGGCCATAAAAATTCTTTTAGGCATTGAGAATAGTGACATTGTATCACCAGCACACTTTTGTATAATATACACAAGTTATTGAGGGAAACTTTGAATTATCCAGATAGTTTCTTCATTTTTTTAAAATATGTGAATAAAGTTACTGACTGCTATGTTAAAGTATAACCAGGAATAGGCATATGTGTTGACAAGCACTTTCACTGTTTAAAGATAACTTACTCTGACATTGATTCCATGCAATAATATAAAATCTTTTGTGAATACTGTTTCATAAAAAAGACACTGGCTGAATAACATATGTTAAAAATGCTAACTATAAATTAGAAAACAAAGTCTTAATTGATTTTCCATTATAATTTCAAGTATAAATATGAATAAAGGAATTTTATAGACTTTACCTCCATAACAGACTGTTTGGGAATGAAGTTTCCCTTTGCCTTTCTGCCTCTTGTGGAAAGGTATTAAGATTTAAGACCTTTGTCAAATTTGACAAATGATGCGCTGAATGAAGTACTCAGACTACAAATGAGAAATTATTTCTCCAGAAGCAACTTGATGAGTTTAGAGATCACATCATTTCTTTCTGTATCTCTAGGGAGAGTAATTAGTGAAAAGGCTGCTTGAATTACAATAATCTGTTAGTGTAGCTATTTTTTAAATAAAACCTTGGTGATTTTTGTTGTAGTTTGGTTGCAATTGTTTTTCAATTAGCAGATCAAGATGATGAATCCTTGAGTTTCAGTACTACTCACTGTATCTTACCATAGAATGAAAATATCCATAGTGACATGGCCCTCTAAAAGAGAAAAGCAAATGTCACCTGAGTGGATATTTAAATAATCTTTGATGTTTCAAAATCTTGCTTTCTAGTTAAATGTTACAGAGGCAAAATTACATACACAAATAGTGTGTGTGTACTCTAGATGTCATCTGAATTAATGTGTATTTCATGATCCTACAAAAGGAATTCTCTCTTCCCAAAAGTATTATTCTGCAACATTATCTAACTCGGTAGCTTTAAAAGATACTACTTCTCATTTCATTCTATATTAATTTCTTATTGCTGTTGTAACAAATTATCACAAAATTTAGTAGCTTAAATCAATACAAATTTATTTTACAATTGTGGAAGTCAAAAGTTCAAATGGGTAACAAATTTGTGTTTCTTCTGGGGAGAAACTATTTCATTGCCTTTGTAAACTTCTAGTGGCTCTACATTCCTTGGTTTATAACCCTGAATAATTCTGGTCTTTGCTTCTATTTTCATCCTGCTTTCTTCTCTTGTGTTACTATATAAGGCCCTTCTGGATAATTCAGAATCATCTCCCTTGTCAAGATGCTTACTCTAATCACATCTTTTTGTAATGTTAGACAGTATTTCAAAAATTCCTGAGATCGGGGCCTGGGCATCTTGGTGAATTTAATACAGCTTAGCAAATGTTTGTTTTCTGACATTTATTAAGCAACAACATTTTTTAATGCAATGATATTTTAGGTGATGCAAAGTTTAAAAGCATCTGGATTTTTATATTAAGAAGTTTGTAGGACAGGGCCCGCCCTGGTGGCGCAGTGGATTAAGCAACGCACTATGAAGCAAACCGCAGCCACTGCAGCACGAGTTCAATCCCTGCCGCCGGCCAGGAAGGAGACCCACATGGCGTAGCAGACTTCTCCTGCCTCGCCCGCTGCTGCCCTCAGCAGTGTGTTTCTGTCAATCTGCCTGTTCTGCATCCTGCTCTGTCTGGTGGATTCTCTCACCACCCCCACACCTCTGGCCTGTACCCCAGTGCTTATATGCATAAATAAATAAATCTTTAAAAAAAAAAAGAAGTTTGTAGGTCAAAAAGGAGACATATTCCTTTAAGAAGTATTAGACCAGATAGGGAAGAAATATTACAGTTCAAAACTATCTTGCACTTGTCAACTCACAACCAGCATTCGTACACTTCAGATAAAAAAAAGTAGTATAATCAGATTAAAGATTAGAGTTGTTACACTATCAAAAATTATACAAGACAAAACTATATTTTACCTTTTATATCTTATATTTGTTTTGCCATAAAGCAGAGATTAGAAAAGACTTAATTTCTCCTCTTTGTTCAGTATTTCTGTGTAAATGACATCGGTTGATGTCACATTTTTGACCTTTATTCACCTCTCTCCTCACTCTGCCTAAGGGATGAAAAGAGGGGAAAGAAGAATAAATTTTGTTAGTGAGTTGAATGAAGAATTATACAATGAAAGGAGTCCAAAGTCTTTTCATTTATTTCTATTGTCAGCTCCATCTCTCAGCAGTCAAATATTCTGTCTCTTCCCTCATACCAAATGGTTTCCAAAGACAAGTTCCCATTTAAAGAAGCCCATAGTGGACAAGCACCACCAGTGTCAGGCTGAGTCTTTTAAAAATTTTATTTTCATTTATTATGAATACAAGAACTGGAGTATAGGCAGGAGGTGTGGGTGGGTGAGAGCATTCACAAGAGATAGAGTAGGGAGTATAATAGACAGATTGACTGAAATACACTGCTGAGGGGAGCAGTGAGCAAGACAGAAGAGGTCTACTGTGCCATGGTTGGGTATGAAACTCATGTTTCAGTAGCTGGCAAAGCTTATAGTTTGATAGCGCTGAGACTTAACACCTTGAGCCACCAGAGAGGCCTCTAACTCATTCTTTTTAATTAAGAATTAATTCCTAATTAATGTAGAAAGTTCTTTCCTAAGTAGAAAACCAGTTTCTTCAGTATAGGTTTTATTGGTATAATAAAGTATTATTAAAAACAATTATATCTTTCATTTTCTCAAAAGCTTCAGAATGAAAGATGAGTTATCAGGTCACTTAAAGCACTATTAATGATAAAGTTAGAGAAATATTGATTTTTAACTTTTAGTTTAAAGCCTTTGCTAAATTGTAAGGTTTCAGTAACATTGCTTAGATTATCTTCCTCATTTTGCTATTTTCTAAAAAAATTAAAAAGCTTGCAGCCTCTTGATGTCATTTGGGGTTACTGAGTTTTTGAAAGCATTTTTGAGGTTTTCCCATAAAAAAGTATACAGATATTTGATCAAAAGTTAAATGCCCAAATATTTTCAATGGCAGAATGGATAATAGCTGCAGAAATGAACCATAGATAAATTCAAATAACCTGGAAGAATCTCAAAATGTAATGTTAAGGAAGCAAGACACAGTGAGTAAGTACAGTATGTTTCAATTTAGAAAAGAACTATATAAAAAATAGGCAAAATTAAGTCTATTTTCTAGGACTATATAGAGATCTTAAAACTGTAAGGAAATAATAAGCATAAAATTTAGAATGTAATTCTAGGGGAAAATGAGGATTTTGGAATTAAGGAAGGCCATGTGTGGGTATCTAGAATTATGGCAATATTATTTTTCTTGACTAAAGTGGTCTGTCATGTAGCTATGTCTTCTCTGATGCTCTGCCTCAACTCCATATATTTGTTCTGTTCTTTGCTTAAGATCTATCCTTTTACTTGGTGGGGAGGGAAGGGGGGAGGGTTGAGGGCAGATGGGAGCTCGGGGGACTGAGGTGATGGTGCACTGGTGATATGGTGATGGGGAATACATGGAGATTACAATTGATGTCAAATATATATAAATAAAAAAAAGTTAAAAAACATAAAATAAATACAATTAGAGAATGAGAAAAAAACAAAATAAAAATAAAAACACTGATATGTTACCTTTAAAAAAATAAAACAATATTCTACCAATCACTTTCCACCTACACCTACTGGAAATGATAATAATTTCTCCTTTCTTTTATTAGGAGGTTCATATCCACAGTCTCTTCCACTTTTTTCCATAAACCTCATTTCTTTCTTTTTAGAGCAACATACATTCAAGTGCAGAAACACACAAGTTTTAGTGCTTTTAATTGTATTTCTTTCCCTACCTTTTCCCATCCTACTTGAAGTCCCAAGTATTTCTTGAATCTCTTTCATCCCTGGTTCATTTACTACAGGAAGTCTTTCTCAGAGTCCTAAAGTTCCATTTAAAAGTGATTCTATAGTATAAATGGATTATTTTAAAAATTTTCAACTTATAATAAGAAAAAGAAAAAATGAATTTATAAGCACTAATATCTCAGTACCTAGAGAAGAACTAACAAAAGAAAATTAATAATAAAATCCTACAGTATTTTTTCCCATTATACACATTGTTTTTTTAAAGGCATGTTAACATAGTGTATGATCTAGTTATACTATATGTAATATATTAATTGAATTGTGTCAAGGAGACAAAAAATATTTTTTTAAGATTTATTTATTTATGCATACAAGGACTAGGGTACAGGCCGGAAGTGTGGGGATGAGAGGATTCACCAGAGGCAGAGTGGGGAACAGAACAAGCAGATCTACTGAAATACACTGTTGAGGGGAGCAGCAGGGATTGAACTCGTGCTGCCATGGCTATGGATGCTTCATAGTCGGGTGCTTAACCCCTTGTGCCACCAAGGAAGTCCAAGATGTAATCATTTTATTTATTTATTTTTTAAAGATTTATTTATTTATGCATACAAGCACTGGGGCACAGACCAGAGGTGTCGGGGGGCGAGAGGATTCACCACAGAGAGCGGGGAGCAGAACAGGCAGATCAACAGAAGTACACTACTGAGGGGAGCAGCGGGCACAGCAGGAGAGGTCTGCCACACCATGTGGGTCCCCCTCCCTGGCCGGCAGCAGGAATCGAACTCATGCTGCAAGTGGCTGCAGTTTGCTTCATAGTGCGCTGCTTAACCCACTGCGCCACCAGGGGAGGCCCTCATTTTATTTTTTTAATGATTGAAAAATATGCTTGTGTTCATTTTGAAATGTCCGTCAAACAATTAATAGAGTTCTCTAAAGCTATTAAATAGTTAAAAGTTTTATTTTTTTCATTTTATTGAGATAACAATTACTTATAGCATTATATATGATTTAGAGGTAGAAGATCTCATCTTTCAGGTATAGATTATCATCCTGCACCCATCATGAAGGCACTGAAAGAGACCCCTCAGCCTGGAGTCAAAACATGATTAAGATGTTAGGTAATAAGCTATCGCCTTAAATTTAATTTGGAAAATATTAGTATGAATTCATAGGTATTTTTACTCATATATGTCATTTTACACATAATTTAAAAGATTAGAAACATGACCAAGCACCCAGATTGCAATCTTAAAATATCACTTCCAATAAGAGAAAACAATGTATTCTGAGAACAATACTAACATCTGGGTTGGAACAGAAATTGTATAAAAGGTAGATAGTCTACAAGATTTGACAAATAATATCTCAAGAAAGTCATGTTATAAGACTCACAAACAAATTTGAAGAGGTTGGCCAAAGATGGGACAATTTGCAATTAAATTGGTATGTGAAATATAATGAATTAATTTATGTAAAATATGTCTATAATGTTCAGTTCACATTGATATTGACATTCAAAAAACCTAAATAAGTTAACTTCTGTGGATGACAGAAAACCAATTTACAATCTTAAAAACCATGTAAATAAAATGTAAGAATCACATTTCTAACTTTGATGATAAAATATTTCAGATAACAAATTAAAGCATGACAGAATTAGAATTTCAAAAGTTTGCAAGCCCCAGTGAATTAATGGAACTGGGCTACAGATATCAAAGATAGTTAATGTTACAAAAGCGAAAACACTGAGACATTATGTAGACAATGATAGAAAAATGTAATAGCCTATAGCATCCCTAAATGGAATGAATATAAGTCTATTAAAGTCTCTGATTCCAACTGCCAATTTACTGAAGTATAAAGGACCAAAAACCCATGCAGAACCACACTATGAATCAGCAAAATTAGAATCCAGATTTTGAGGAACTGAAGTTTAAATATCCTGGATTCCGGGGCCTCCCTGGTGGCGCAGTGGGTTAAGCAACGCACTATGAAGCAAACCACAACCACTGCAGCACGAGTTCGATCCCTGCTGCCGGCCAGAGAGGG
>JAGFMF010011644.1:5693717-5807842 GCA_019455555.1 Galemys pyrenaicus | reverse complement strand
CTCCCCGCTCTGTCTGTGGTGAATACTCTCACCCCCCACACCTCTGGCCTGTACCCCAGTGCTTGTATGCATAAATAAATAAATCTTAAAAAAAAAAAACAAAATATCCTGGATTCCTTCATAAGTAAAACTAACTGAAAAACTTCTGGGGGCCAATAAAAGACATGTAAAGGATATCATTTTTTTAAAAAATGGTCATCAAAGAGGATTTTTAGGACAGTGAAACTATTCTGATGAATAGGTGAACCCAAATAATTATAAATTTGTCTAAACTCTTATAATGTACAATACCAACAGTACCTTAATAAAACTATGGGTTTTGTAGGATAAAAATGGAGTCTACAGCATCTCAGTGTCACTTAATTTGGCTCTTACTTTTATAGTACTTCAGAGGTATATTCTCAGGATGATCTGTTAATTTTAATTTGAATCTGGTCTCTCAATACAGTTCAGTTTTCATCCCTTGTCTCTTGCTCAGCAATTTATCAGTATCTCATAAACAGCTGGTTGCTTTTTAATTGATAACTTAAGTCATTCCACTGTGGTTGCCTCTATCTTTCTATTAGTCAGGATCACCAAAATGCCAATACATTTCATCTATGTTCTTGACAAATCATAATTTTTGGTGTAGAATCAAGGATGAATTCATAGGTATTTTTACCTTTATGTATATATGTTATTCATATATGTCACTATGTATATATGTTTCTCATATATGTCACTAAAGAGATCATGCTAAGTGAAGTGAATCAGAAAGAGGAAGACAGATACTGTATGATTTCACTTTTAAGTGCAATATAAAGAAAAAAGTAAAGGAACACACAGAACCAGACAAAATAAGCCTTTGAAATCTGACTGCAGAACTGAGACTGCCAGAGAGGGAGAGTAGGGTTGGGACTGGGAGGTATTGTGGAGTTTTGTTCGTTGGTGGTAGGGGTGTGGTGATAGCATTTGTTTTTTTTTGTTGTTGTTGTTGTTTTTAAAGATTTATTCATACAAGCACTGGGGTACAGGCCAGAGGTGTGGGGGGGTAAGAGGATTCACCACAGAGAGCGGGGAGCAGAACAGGCAGATCAACAGAAGTACACTGCTGAGGGGAGCAGCAGGCACAGCAGGAGAGGTCTGCCGGGCCATGTGGGTCCCCTCCCTGGCCAGCAGCAGGAATCGAACTCGTGCTGCGGTGGCTGTGGTCTGCTTCATAGTGCGTTGCTTAATCCACTGCACCACCAGGGAGGCCCCTGGTGATAGCATTTGAAGAGGTATGATCCTAGGTCCCTAAAACATGTACAGTATTGTAAACCAACTTCCTCAATTAAAAAAATAATTTAATAAAAAATAATATCCTTATGCATTAACCTGTTTACATCTTTCTACACACTGTTCTTACTATGTGTTCACATTGTTGCTCTGAAGTTTTTTATCAAGCCTTGGTCATATTAATACACACATTTCACCTTCAGTGCACACACACACACACACATACTGTTTTTAACTCAAACCTCAATAGCTATATAAAGCCTGAGTTCCTCACTGGGAATTTAAAGACTACAGAATCTGCATCTGAAATACCTTGTAATTTTATGCATAATTATTTAGATTCCCACACCTGCACTCCGAACAATCTCTTCTTCCTGTTTTCTGCTTATATCTGTTTCTCAGCAGCATTTCAGAAGTGATTACTATTTTTTCTTTAAATATAGAGTTTTCCACTCTTCAGATATAAAATTATATTACTGTAAAAATGTGAGCAGTGAATAAAAATTAGTAATACTTGTAATAGCATATGAAAGAAATAAAACCAAAGAAAATTAAATGTTTATATTTCCCAAATATTCATTATTCTGGTAATTCATTTAATGCAAAAATGTTTTTGGGCCAACAGAAATTTTCAAGAAACTCACAAAATTGCATAGTATTTTATAAATTAAAATTATAGGCTATTACTCAATTCTTATATTTCCCACAGCAACTAAGTTGATTTTATAATATTTAATGACACAGCACATTACAAATTTATTTATCAGAATACCTGATATGGAAACATTTATTTTAGAAAGTAACATTTAAGAATGCTTAAGTTTTAAAGTATATATGATTTTACAATAAGAAATATATTGTTACCAAATAAGGTATAAGCCATGTTGCCTAGCTAAAAATATATGTTAAATGATATCCTATTACTCATTCAATTTTCTAATACTAAAAAGCACTAATAATTTTCTAAATGACATGTTTATGACATTTTTAGTGTCCTGAAGATATAGTCTTAATATTTTATTAATGAATTTGCAGAACATTATTTTATACTCCAAATGAGTATATGTTAAAATACAGGTGGGTCTGCCTAGTGGCAAAGAAGTTCAGTCTCAGCACTGAACTATAGTTATAGCCACTCACTGCAGGAGGATCCCTAGCCAAGTTGCACCCATATATGGCACAGCAGACTTCTCCTTTCTGGCCTGCTGTTCCCCCTGGACAGTGTATTTCAGTCCATCTGCCTGTTCTACTCCCCACTCCATCTCCGATGAATCCTCTAAACACCTCCCACCACTGCACCTCTAGCCTACACCGCAGCTCTTGTATGAATAAATAAATAAACCTTAAAATAAAAGGTACTTGTTAAGCCAATTATTTCTTAAAACTGAAGGAATATTGAATAAAGTATGGTTTTTTTGCTTAGTTTAAATAAATATTAGAAATACCTTCTAGTCATAACATTATAACTGAATTTCTGCATTAAAAAACATTTCTTAAAGATACTTAAAGGGAAATATATAATGAATGAAATAATTAAAATGGGTGGTCCTGGTTCTAGAGTGAATATAATCAAAGTATCATGTAGCAATAGCAATCTCTGTAGCCAACATTAAGACTGGCAATATCAAGTTTTTCATTTTATGATTAATGATTAATAGTTATGATTAATAGTTTTAGAACTTGCATAAGGAATAATTTAAACTTAAAAAAACTAGACAAAAGTAACTTCATGTCTCTGGTAACATTTCCCAAAATTTTCACTCTTTCTGTTACTACAGTACCAATCACTAAACATGATGGATTCCTCAAATTGCACACCTGAGCTGACACAGGCAATTTTGTACTTCCTGAATGATTTCTCATATTTTGCCCAGTTTACCCACCTGCCCCTTACATACATAAAAGGTGTGATACAGCTTATTAAATATGTGATCCTTAAGGAAAAAAAAGAAAAAAAATATCTTACTATTTATTTTTAAAACCATGTATCATACATTCAGTTTAAAACCTATTAGAACACTCCCTATTTTAATATGATAAAATGAATCATAAATACTTTTAATACATTATTATCAATATAAGCATTTCATTTATTTCTATACTTGGATATTATAAGAAATTGAAAAAGAGGAGTGATAACTACCTGTGGTGAAATCACAAAATTACATGAACTATTTAGTTAGTTCATGTTAATAATATAAATATAAAAATAAATAAATCTATAATATATAATATAAAATACATACATAACTATATGATATTTATAATAATAAATAATAAAATAAATCCAAATAAAAATAAATCTATTTTTAAAAATTTTATTTATGCATATAAGAGCTGGGGTACAGGCCAGAAGTGCAGGCAGGGGAAAGGATCCACCAGAGACTGAGTGGGGAGCAGAAGAGGCAGATGGCAAGTAAGGCACTAGAGGTCTGCTGTGCCATGTGGGTCTTCTCCTTGGCTGGGGATCAAACTCACGCCTCAGTGGCTGCAGATGCCCCACAGTGCGTGCAGCTCTCAACCCTTTTGTGCCACCAGGGAGGCCCAAAAATAAATCTATTTAATAAGATAAATAGATTTAAGGTATTTATAACAATCAATTTATGTAAGTTAGATATAAGATGATCAGTTATGCAGTTAATAGCCATTTTCATCAGCTTCTGGGATACCAAAAAACATTAACTGGTTTATAATCTTTTGAAATAAATTGTAAGGCACTCAGAAAAGCTACTATCTTACTAAAAGAGACTCATTAAATGTTATATTCCAACCATGCCGATGTTACTTGAAGACAAACATCAAATACATAGCAAATATAAATTATATATTATTTATGGTTATAAGCAACATTCACTAGTGCCACTTTTGAGTTTCTAGCTCTTAAATCATTACTGTTTAATAGATGATTCTGCTCTCATGATTCAACATACTCATCTATTTTATGATTTATCCTTTTGTGGTGATGTGCCAAGAAAAAATTAGCCAATATATATGGTGTCTGTTGGTGTTCAAAAATAATAGATATAAATGTCAATATCTAAAAGGGAAAGACCCTTTGAACTCTACTTTCTTAAGGAATTTTGCTCATTTTTCTACTCAAACTTCAGAATTATTTTTTAAGCACCCACCCAAAGAACTTACTGCCTGGTGTAGTACTAAATCATTTGAGGAAAAACATATAATTTTTAGTGTTGATTCAGTATTGAATTTATGCCTTTCTATTTAGGTAGTGGAATGCATATGTATTTCATTTTTCACTTTGGATACGAGTAAAATTTAGCATTTTTCTCCATATATGTCCTGCTTATTTCTTGTGAAGTATATTGATACTTTTTATTTTATATATGAAATTTTCTGTTAAATTTCTGTGATAGCTAATATACTGAATACTTAGTAATTTGAACAATTTTGTGTTTTATTTTCATGGGATTTCCAGGGACATAGTCTTACCTTAAATTAATTTTTTACACTTATATAATTTCCTTGATATTAAAGAAATTAAACTCAGATTTTCTTTTCATTGCCCTATAGTATAGGCTATGTCAAGCATCATTAAGTGGGTATTATTTCTATTGTCCTAATTTTAATGACACTAAAGTTTCAACACTAAGTTTCAAGATCTTTTTTTGCTTGAGTAACTTTTAAACCATACTAAAATGTTTTTATTGTATTACTAGTTTACACAAAGTTTTCCCATATACTATTTGAGCCAATATTTGAATTGCTTATGACATATATTTAAGGTTACTATGGAAGCTGATAGTCCTTTCTATCCTTCTGAAGTGAAAGAAGAACAGACTTGAAAGACAGTAGAGGTGAGTGTTGTCTTTTATTTTGCCAAGGGACTATCTGGTAGAAAAAACTGTCATGGTGAAATTTATTTTTCCTATCAGAGGACAACAAATAACTGTTGAGTCAATCAAGTATAAATTATAATAATACTTAGTACTTAGCTTGCTACAGCCCCAGCACTTTGTATTGTCTCTTTTTCATCCAGTCCTGTCTTTGATGGCCTTTAAGCTTGTGAGCCTAAGTCTTTATAAAAGTGAATCATTGGTTCAAAAATTTTGAGCTATAGCAGATGCTGTTATTTGGAGATGGTTTGCCTGAGGTAGATATACATCAATCTTTTGAACATGAGAATATTTAAAGTATAATTATTTTTAAATATACATTCTGAACCATAGGGAGGTTTTTGTAGGTAAAAAGCATACATCTTTCTCTAGCTGGACAGAAGACAAAGTGTCTTGATTTTTAATATTTTATAATGGTTGACATGGTGACTTTCATAGAGTAAATATTCAATAAACATTTGTTACATAATATTTAAAAGAAAAGATCCATTCCATGATTTGCAATAGCAGAAAAAATACTTTGAAATGAGTCACTTTCAATTATTTTCAAAGAACAATATGTTTGTTAAACATCTTATGATAATCAGCAGATCAAAATAACTTTTCTTTTGTCTAAGAAGCAAACACTTAATCAAAAGTTATTAAGGGTACTTTGCTTTTAGTCACAGGCCACATCTGAGTTGGAAAATACTGTTTCAAGGTCAGACTTACCTAATATCTTGTATCCACAGAAAGAGTTAATAGACTATTGCATGATGTTTGAATTACTTTTTGTCTCAGCAAAACATTTATATGCAGTTGACTTGTTAAAAAAAAATAAAAATTTCAGATGAAAGTGTTTTTTCAAGGGTAGGTGGTTCCTACAGGTGAATTGAAGCTATTTACATATAAAGTGATTATTGAGCCCTAAGTACTCGTAGTCTTTTTGTTATATTTTTAAAAATTAATAATTTTTTTCCCTTTTATGTTTTGCTTTTTGAGTAGAGCTTTACCATGGGACACTAATTGTAATTAAGATCCAGGTGTTTCATGCTCACTTTAGTGAAAGCATTTGTTTATGCTCTAGACGAAGGCAGGTGTTTATACATTATAATCTCAGGCTGCAAATAATAGTCTCTTTTATGAAGAACTTCAGGTGATCCTATCTGGCTCTTCCCATCAATTCGAACTCTTTTTAGTTTGGGGTCCTCAGGCTCCAGCTAGTGACCATCACACTACACCAGCTTTCCAGCGGTGCACATGTTGTTCCTACACCAGTACTATGCACCCCATTCTTCAGTGCAGCACTGTGGGGCTTCAGCTATAAGTTTTCCCAGCTCTTGATGGCAGCAGGTGAGGAAACAGGTCACAAAGCCCATATGTGGGGAGCAGGAACAAATCTTTATTATGAGGCAGCAAGAGATATGCCGGTAGCAACAGCAGCAGCGTCCAACAGCAGCAGACCCCCGGGATTCTCCTGCAGCAGTGGCCCTGGGTCCCGCGAGAGTCCCCTGAGTACCCTGTGAGTGCTCCCCTGAGTATCCTATGAGTGCCCCTCAGTACCCCATCAGTGCCCAGTGAGTGGCCCTCCCTGAATAAGCCCTGTTAGTTGTTATATGATTTATAGACAAAGCCAGCACTGGGCGCAGTTTAGGCCTTGTTTGCAGAAATATGTTTTGTGCATGTGAAATATGCATCAAACATACGTTGTTATTTACTGGTTTCCGCACTTGTATGCTACATCTCAAGGCTACTTGTGATCTACTAGGCCATCTCTACTGGAAGATCAAAACACCCATGAGGAACTCAGAAAACCATTTCCCACAGGCCCTACAAGTCTCCGTTGTTAAAATGCCTGCATGGGAGCCGTGCCCTTGAGTTAATAACATCAGAGGGTAACTGTACAGCAGCTGCCCCTCCCACTTCTGGTTGTACTGGCCTTCCCTTTCTGCAGCACTGTTGCTCCTGAGGTATAAGATAGGCATTTATCTCTCAGTGGTTGTTGACTTAGGTTTGTGGTAGTTCAGTTGTGACTATGTGGAGGAGGTGAGCCTGGCATCTTCACTCTGCCACCAACATGCAGGACTCCCAAAATGAAATAACAAAACTGATTGGAAAAAAATGACTGCACAGATATGATTTTCTGAAAAGGACATGCACTTTTCTAGTTCTTCAACAGTGAGTTTTCATTATAAAAGCACATTGAAGATAATGTAATTCTAGAAATTGCTTTTAAAAGAATTATATAGGAAATTCACACTTGGATCAGAATAGGTCAGTTAATTGTTTTCGAATGTGTGCATTTTATATCTCATGAAAACAAATACATTAAAATAAAGGTACCAACTCTAGACTGAAAGAACTGGGACACTTTATTGAAGGATTAAAAGCTGATTTGAACAAATACTTCAAGTAAAGCCAAGGAGGGATATTTTAAAATAAATCCTGTAACTAATCATTTCAGCTTTATCTTCAGATTGCCTGCTTTCAAATTAATTGTCATATAAATGTCTCTGCCTTTTAAAGTTCTTTATTTTACTCTGAATACCCCAAGTGCTTAAGAGAAGATTACTTAGAGAGACAGAAGGTTGTGTGTAGGTTGTTCCTCACTTTGGTGCTGACTGATTTTTAAATTTTCAGTCACTAGTTCCAACCGTTTTTAACCTTGCCTGTATACTGGAATCACCTGGGGAGATTAATTCTAAAACTTGGAATCCCTTGGAAATTCAGATTTGTTGATTTGTGAGGCATCATCGGCATGGGAATTTTCTTTGTCTACTCCGTTAGTTTATTTTAGTGAAATTTGTGGACAAGTTTGGAACCACTTTCTAACAATTCTTAAAATTCTATACTCACTCCAGTATTTCTTTTCTCACTGCAGGTTAATACAAAAGATGCTTTCTTTGCTTTAGATATCATGGAGAAAAGAGATAAGTATGTAGGTTTATACCAAGGATATTTTAAAGCTACCATTAGCAATGTCTGGTTCTATTTATATCGACTTAACTATCCCATCCTTTCTCACCCTCTTGAGAGATAGAGAAGGAGGGGGAAGAGAAAGAGAATGTTTTAATCCTGCCATTTTGAAATTTCTCTGGTTATATACCCTGAATATATACAGATTCTAGTCTCATATATATTTGAAACTATCAGTTTTTCTCACTCAAAACAACTACATCAGCAAAAAGCAAATATTTTTCTTGCTCTAAGCATTACATCGCTAAACTTACAGAAGCTTGTGTCATAATCAGCACTGTGTCTAACTCCAATATACTTTTTACAAGTTTCCATTGAATAGAAAAAAGAACTTTAAGAACTGAGCAATAGGAGCCCCATGAACAAAAATTCTTCAACCTATTAAAAGGCATTTCATTCTGATGTCTAGTGCCCCTTCTGAGACCACTGACAGCCCTAGAACACCCCCATAGCCAATTGTCAGATTTGAATAAGATTTAACATGATTGAATTCTACCTCTTATCAGAGTGGGAGGGCCCTATTTTATTTAATTTTGCAACTAATTTATACTTGACATAATGGTTTCTGATAATGCTATTTAAGTTGAAGTGAGATATCATTCTGGAACAGTGATTCTCCAATTGAACTCCCCACCCAGAAATGTTAGTATTATTGAAGAACTTGCTAGAATGTCATATCCCAGAACCCAGCACACACTTATTGCTTAAGAATCTCTGGGAATATAATCCAGCAACCTGTGTTTTTGAGGTCCCCAGGGGATTACGAAGCATGTTAAGTCTTTATAAACAAGATTGTAGGGGGAAAATTGTCCCCTGGTACCTACAATAAGATAAATTCAACCCATGTTAGAGTAGGGGAAAAGTTTCAAGTGATTATTATTTTGTGTCTTTGATACCTTCGGGTAGTTGTGATATCTAAAAAAAGAAAAAGATATTATCCATTATAGTGGAAAAAAGTCAGTAAGGCAGTGATTAAAGGATCAAATCAGTCAGAAGGAATGTTTAATGGTGCTACAGGGAAAGCCACATGGCATTCATGTGTCTGTTCCATGAGAGAGTTCTTTAGAGGTTCTCTCTCAGTGTGGAATTTAATCTTTCTGTCACAAGGAGTTTATATGTAATGCAGCTCCATCAGAATATACAAGAGACAGAGAACAGAATAGCATAACCTGGCCTGGAATACATTTACAAGAAATACATCATCTAAAAGATATTTTCAGAGTTCCATGAAAGAAAACAATACCTTCATGTTTCCTATAAAACTAAAATTATAAAACTAAAATTGTGGATAACTTAAGCTCAATAAATATAGCTAATGAAGACCTTGTATTTATACCCATCTCTGTACCAAATTTAATATAGATATGTGTGTATACACACACAGAGACACACACACACACATATGCTTAGTGCCACCTTTGTTGTGTTTGGTTAGAGATATAAAGTAGATCTTGAAGTTTACTATCCCATTTAAGTTGAACTTTCATGTAGTGTGCAATGGTGAATGTAAATCTCCACTTGTGACCAATTACATAGGTAGAATTATTAAAAGACTTACATAGGAAAAGGTTGTTGTTTCCTAAGTTGTGTAGCCAGCAGCAGCTTCTATCATAAGAGGTTCAGGGGGATTTGATGGTGCAGTCTTCAGCCTCATTCATGTCTCCTATCATCACCAATCAATCTTGTATCAAAAGGATCCTTTCTTTTTCTTTTAGTTCCCTTGCCTGATCTTGAAGTCCTGGGATTGTTGCCGAGTGCCACAACTCTGCAACTCTTAAAATCAAGATGTGGGTGCAATTTTCAATCACATATAACCTATTGAAGCAGGAGATGAGCTACTTTAAAGTACCTTTCTGATCTTCCATTTGTAGTAGTTGGATATTTACATCCTTTAACATCTCCTTCTTCCTTTATATGTTTTCTAGAGTCTTCACCGGAAGTTGTGATATTTATAGCCATTTTTTTTTTTTTCATCGTAGACACTGACATAGAACCTTTATCTTTTACTACTTGGCCCTCCATTTACATGTCATCTTATTCACCATTAGTGATCATTTGTGTCATAATCATCTCACTGTGCGGTATGATTTAAAAACATGCTATTGTCCCTCAGTAGATAGACTATCTATGTACTTTTAAGTAAGTTTCCCAAAATTTCTTCTGAACGTTTTTTTCCAGAACCACATTTACTCACCATCACTGTACTGACCATCACTGTGTCAGTCAGGGTCCTGGCTAAAGCCCTGTGTAATTTATAAATAAATTTATAAATTTTAATAAATATCAAGTATGCATTCCATTCTTGTCATTCAATCTTTTGCTGTACCTGCCAATTACCAAGCCCAAGAGGAAACCAAACATTAGAGAGGTAGTTGATGCCATTGTTTTACAGAGAAGAGGATGAATCTGGAAAGAAAAGTGAAATGTATCTGCCACACCTACTGTCTTTCAGTTTTCTTCCTTAATAAGAAAGACAATATTCATTATAAAATGTTTAACAAAGATGCTGACACCTGCTTTTTTCTTTATCATCTAATTGTAAAAAATAGTAGTGATATACTTAGAAAGACTGTCTTATCAGACTGGCCCTTCACTGTAATCTGGAAACTTGGCTGGGAAACAGTTTCTCACAATGCTACAATTCTTTGCTAAATGGTAAGAGGAACCCTGTGCTTAAACTGCACAATGTGGCTTCTACTCAGCAGAAGAAAACAGAATTGTTTATTGATAACAATACTTTCAGGAAAAATTTAGCAAGACATTTATATTGAAATTTCTTCAAGTACTGAAACAAATAATAAATAAGTATAGATATTTTAGGATCAAAACAATAATCTTTGTGATGGTAATTCTAAATCTACTTTGGTTTATGATTAACAAACTTGATAATAGCCTTATATTTATATGTCAATATGCATAGAATCTTTAACTGAAAGTACACTTTACACTTATAACTCAAATAACTTTCTATCTTATTATTGTCAAAAGCCCAGTTAACTTTTCCTCCCTTTAACTTATTTAAAATTTTATACATCGACTGAAAAAATTTAAATATTAGCTTTAGATCTGAGGTTATTTTGTTTTAATTTCAGCAATATCTATGTCACATAGTAGAAATCAAAGAAATTCTGATGCTTCATCAACATTTTTCTTGTATATTTTAAATCTGTATTAACTTCAGAAGTTTTCTATCACTTACAACAACAGTATGAGCCAACAGGATTTTTGAAGTGAGAGATCAAATATACAAAAAGAACTAAGTCAACTGTGTCTCTGAAAAGCTCAAAAGTGTTTTACCATCATTTTTCTATACTAAAAATTTGACAACTAAATAGCTTTATTCATAGAAGAAAGACAAATATTTAGAAATATAAAAAACTACTTTTACATGGTGCAACATTTTTGGAATAGATATATTTCTCTTTAACTCACCAAAAATGCTAATAGAGTACTATAGTAAAACAGTTTATTTGTTGACCTTCAAGAAAATGATGTAATCTTTATGAGAGATAAACCCAGGTAGTCATCATAAAATATAATAACTAATGGTTATTTTGTTTTTAAATAAGGACTCTAGGAATAGAAGAGAAAATTGTTTTAAAAATACTTATATCCCAACAGAAGGAAACAAACTCAATGACAGAACTTATATAAAAGAAATGTATATATAATTCCGCCAACAATACTACTGAATCTTTCATCTTTTACCCTTTTATCTTTAAAAATAATAATATATTTTTGGAAAACAAGGACATATGTGGAAGAAATTACAATTTCACTCTGGAGTAAGAACATTGATGTTTTCCCACAGAGATTCCCAAGGGGAATTATTATATGATTCAACAATTTTTTTAGTGATGAAATATATTCTGTTACTTGGTCTAAATATGTACTTAGTCATTTTGTCACATACTACTCAATTATATTGCAACACTATCATGACAGTGTAAATCATCTTTTTTTCTTCCTTGTAGAGCAGAATTTTAAGTTACCATGCATTGCAATTGTTGTATATACTTGCAGTGGGGGTCAAGAAATATCAAAGTAAAGATTTCCCTTTAAAACTGAAAACTATACAAATCAACCCATAAAGAAACATGATTTGCAGCACTATCACATTCTAAGAGACAGTCTTTAAGTTGACTCTTAACTGGAATGTTTAGCCATCTCTATTGAATTCAAAATTTCTGAAAATTCTGTATCTAACAGAACTATTGGTTACATCAGTTATGTAATTGTTGTTTTGACAAAGCAAAGGACTATGTTAAGGAAAATATAGTTAGAAGAGGCACTAATATTTCTTTAGCAAGACTCAGGATTCAACATGTTATCAAACTTACAAAAGTGATTATTCTTATCCTCTTGACAAAATTAACTGGAAAGTTTTCAGGATCCCAGTATAATGACCTATTATCACAACCTTATTTATAATTCTACATGATAACTCACTTGGCAAACAACTCTGGGTATTTTTTTGTTTGTTTTGTATTGTTTTTGTTTGTTTTATCCCCCCCCCTTGTCGAGATCATTAAACATGAAGAAATAATCTGACAGTGCTATGTGAGGGCCACCACCCTATCAATGCTTGTTTACTTAGCAGTTACACTTAGCACTGCAAACAAATGCATTTTTAGAATGAAAATCAGTCTTTCAGAAATTAATCTAGCGTGTCTGTTGTCACAAAGCACACTTACTTCTAGACAGATACAAAAAATAATTTTATATATTTGAACTTTGAAGCACTAGATATTAGATATCTGATGATCCCATGAAATTACTAAAACCTTACTAGGTCATGTCTGAAATAGAATGATGGCTTCCAATTTCATCAATTTTGAGTAATGCATTTACTCTTTCAAAAAAACAAAGCCTATATTATATACAATAGTCCAGACACTAGAAATGCAAAATGGTCTGAGAAATGAAAACAGGGTTAATTTTAATTCAGTCATATTGATTGTTTCAATTGTGATATAATTAACATATATAATTTTGTTAATTTAATGTGCTCAATGAGTTGATTTGATACATGTCTATATTGCACAAATGCTTGCCACCTTAACATTAACATCTCTTACACATCATAACATTATTATTTCTTTTTTGTGTGTGTATATACATTTAAGATCTAGTCTCTTGGCAACTTTGAATTATATAATTCAGTATTATCTACTACAATCATTATGCTATGTATCAGATATCCAGCCCTATCACCTTATCAGTTGCAAGTTTGTGCCCTTAAATATCTCCCCAGTTTCTCCCATAGCTCCCTAGGAACCCCCATTTTAGTATTTTTTTAGAATATATATACATATATAAAGTGTGTATTTGTGATCTCATGTCTGAATAGTGTCACATAATGGCTTCAATATGCATCCATGGTGTTGCAAATGATAAGCCTTCATTCTCCTTTCCCAAGGCTGAATAATATTCCATTGTGTGCATGTACATGTGTCTATGTTTATCTTTATCTAGCCATCTGTTGACATGCTTAGCTTGTTTTAGGTCATTTCCATATTGTGGCTATTACAGCCTGCATCTCCAAAGATTTTCCTATGTACGCAAGTTAGACTACATGTTAGCACAGGATAAGTTAAGAGGCTGCCTTGGGAGGCTGAGAGGGTGATTGTGGACTCAGGGAATGACAATTCAGTGTCAGAGTAGTGAACAAATTAGAGTAAAGTAGGAGTAGAAATGAAACAAGTAAATTCAGATTGCAAAAATCCTTAAATTTCACATTTAAGAAATGGGTATTGGTGCCTCCCTGGTGGCACAAGGGGTTGAGTGCCACACTGTGGGGCTTCCACAGCACTTGCATCAGGAGTTCAACCCCCAGCCAGGGAGGGGACCCATATGGTGCAGCAGACCTCTCCTGGCTTGCCTGCTGCTTCCCTTAGCAGTATATTTCAGTCAATCTACCTGTTCTGCTCCCTACTCTATCTCTGGAGAATCCTCTCTTCTCCCTGCAATTCTGGCCTGTACCCCAACTCTTGTAATGCATAAATTAAAAAAAGAAGAAGAAGAATGGGTATTATCTGGTCATTGGGAAACTAGCATTGTGAGCAAGGAGTAATAACACCTGGTTTCTGTTTTTGAAAAGTTAGTTTGCAACATCATCAGGGTTTTGATTTTGAAGGCAGAAAATAAAGCAATGATTTATAAAATCCATTTCATTTTTCAAGGTAAGAATTGATGAGGATCCTGAATGCAAATGGTATGTAGAGGATCTTAATAATATGCAGGTAGGATTAAAAAGAATTTGGAATTATTTTGATACACATTTGGAGATTTTAGCATATATGATGTATTTAGTTTAACATGAGTTGATAGGGTAAGGAAGATAATTGTAGAAGATAGGTGATTTTTCTCATGAATGCCATCGTTTTATTATTTTTCTTTGTTATATTCTAATATTTCCTATAATAGTTTTAATATGAGCTAAAAGGCTTTATTATCAATAAACAATGCCATGTGGTTAAAATTAAATAAATCAATACAAGAATAGTGACTGCTGTTTTATTTATTTTTTTAAGATTTATTTATTTATGCATACAAGAGCTGGGGTACAGGCCAGAGTCGTGGGAGGTGAGAGGATTAACCAGAGTGGGGAGCAGAACAGGCAGACTGACCAAAACACACTGCCGAGGGCAGCAGCGGACAAGGCAGGAGAGGTCTGCTACAACATGTGGGTCCCCTCCCTGGCCGGCAGCAGGGATCGAAATTATGCTGCAGTGGTTGCGGTTTGCTTCATAGTGCAGTTGCTTAACCCACTGCACCACCAGGGAGGCCCAGTGACTGCTCTTTTATACAACCCAAACCAGTAAGCAAAAAATGTCAGAAGTAACTACATGATTAGTATAAATTTATTGAACTTCACTGGTCAAAGGGAACTTCAGGAGATTATCTGCAGGAAACTGAATTTTACAAACCATTTAAAGTGGAGAATGTTGTCATATAAATTATTTATTTCCCAACAAAAATTATTGCATTTTAAAAGAAAATAACTTTTATTTAGATTTTGTATTCACCTGTGAGCATGAACATAGCATCTGTTATAGTCAGGGCATGCTACTAAAAATAAAGCCTATATCTTTAAGGATGATCTAAGATTCTTATTTACTATACCTATAAAATATTTAGTTGGAAAACTCTACAGAAAACAAACTATTTCAAAATCATAACTTCTCACTCTTTAGCCTTGTCTTCCGAGAAAAGAAAATAAGTGAATAGCCATCAAATACAGTAAAATTTTGTTGGAGTCTGAATCCATCTACTTTCCATTTTTGTTTTTTTTTTCATTTTGTTTATTAGATGACAAATGAAATCTATTGTGCATTCATATAAAGTCTGAAGTAATTTCCAATGAGAGAAATTTGGAATAAAATAGATATGCCCTTAAAAGTCAAATGGATAGGGGTTAAAATACAATAGGACTTCTGGATTTTGATTGTAGTAACAAATACACCCTTACTAGTTTGAACAAAAAGTATGTAGTAGCATGTAAAATTATGTACTTACATTATCCTCTCAAGATCTGGTAGAGACTTTAGTTTGAGTTCCTAAGAATTACTTCTTACAAGAAGAACCTCTTTTTCTCTACCCTATCTAGGCCACTGTGGTTCTTCTCATCATCTCTCCTAGCCCAGATTACTATGGTTGTCTCTTGCCTATCTTATTTCTTCCATTTCCTGACCTATGTCCTCAGACTTTAAGCAACTCCATACATAAATATCTGTATGTAGTTCTAAGTCCTAAAAAGTTAATGTAGTACTTGTATCTTTCTTATAAATGCCAAAATTAATAATTTTGACAAATATCCTGACAAATCTCAAAATTTCAAATATCTAACAAGTCATTTTATATATAGTTTACCCACTTAGGTCATGATCAAAATTAAGTATGTGGAGGAAGTCTTTACTCGTTTCCCCACTTCTTTTTATTTTTCTTACAAATAATTAGATGAAGGAACTCATCATTTTTTTGTCCAGTATATTTTACACAGTCTGCATTCTTTGAATTGCACTCCTTAGTGTTGTCTCTATAATTTCAATAACTTGGTCCTTTACAAGATTACTTCATGGAAGGATTGTGTGCTCCCATAAAATGTCACATGATTTCTGGATTTCAACATATTTTTTGAATGAATAAAATAAAAAACAGTATTTAAAATTTTTCTAACTTTTTGGGAGAGTGTGTGAGATGTTATTTTCTATGTTTAATTGTCTCAGGGAGCTTGCAAACTGCCTTTTCAGAGGAATTGTCATTCCTTTAATTTATAGTAAAGCAGAATGAGTAAAACCAACAGCATGTTGCACTTGTATAAACTAATTTTAATTTGTAGGTTCAAGCAACACTGGAATCAGTAAATCTCTTTCCATGTATATTGAAACGTAGTTTTTTTTATTTCAGAATATTTAATGTCTTATGAATCAGTCCCTAGGTTATTACATAGATACACTAATGAAATTAGAGTTTAATTCAAATTAGATATTGGATGCCATTTTTATTAGCAGGACTCCAAAGGAGTAAAAAGCTATGCAAAAACTAGGATGACTCTGTATGTTTTAGTTTGTATTGCCTTTAATAATTAAAACTAGAAATACAGAAAGAAAGAAATGCACTATTGTTACAGAATTTCTAAAATACTGGGCAAATGATGGAATGTTTTCAATAATGTATATTTCCTTTAACATCACCATTGATATAATAAGTGGCTTAAATTGTGCAATGGGAGAGATATGGTGGATTTGCTAATAGTGCTTATTATTGTTCAGTTTGAAAAAGGAAAGTCATAACAAATTGCTTCTCAGAATACTACTGTGAACACATTTTAAATGAAAAATTGTTTTTCACTGAGAATTCCATGGAAGAGCTTTACAGAAAAAAAAAATTAAGGAAAACATCACTTGGTCTATATTTTTTGTACCTTAAAATATATTGAAAGGTTTAGGGTTTTAATTATTACACTATTTTATAGGCTATTATCCATACGTATGCATTTCTTCCTTCCTGTCCCAGTATGAATCTTAGAAATTTAAAAGATGCTATATTATTCTCTCCAGATACACAATTTTAAAAAAATGAGTGGCAATTGTGTCCTTTAAAGACACTCCAGTAATACACATAAATGCTACTGAGATGACAAATATCTGGACAAGTAGATTAATAAACCAAACCAATACTTGATATAAACATATTCTACAATGCATTTCCTTCAAGTTTTGTCAGAAAATTATTTGTAGTGAGTTCATCAGTGACATTTATTATTTAAAAGAGCAACCCTACCACAATTCCATTTCCCATCAAAATTTCTTTATTTAGAAGTTTATTGCAGCACCATTGGTTTACATAGTTATTAGCATTTTGTAAGAACATGATCTTCACCTGTTCTAGAGAGGATGGCTCCAGCCATGTCTCCCTGGGGAAAAGGGACCACCAGTCTTCCCTGAGTACAGGTGTGCTGGGTTTTTCCCCCTTTTATATCTGACTGGAGGGTTCAAAAATGAACCAATCAGGTGCAGGAAACATGGATCAATTATGTTCAAGCCCACTTCACTATTTGGATGGGAAAATGGAAAATGATTTAATTGGTGTTACATGAACCAATCAGATGTTTAGGATTAAAAGTGATCCAATCAGGCTTGTAGAATGGGGGACTTTGATGAGGATATAAAGCAGAGCAAGAGCCAGCTTGAGTCAGTCTGCACCTAGGGAGCCACAATATTGCCTCAAGCCAGAGGCTCAAAGTGGTCTACAGCCTCTTATACAAAAATTATTCAAGTCGAATCCTTAAGATCCTGTATTCCTAACCTTTTTGTTTAGTTTCATCTTATTTATAGGCCATCAAACTACAGCTTCTGGTCACAGTATCAAGACCTAGTGGCACAAGCAGCTGCATAACTTTTGGACATGGATGCTCAGGCAGCCCATTTTGTACAACCAGCACCATCTGTAGCTCTTCAGAACAACTCATAGCAGCTAGAATTTATCCTGGTCTTAAAGCCCAAAGCTCAGCCATTTCGTTCCCTTTTATACCCATTTCCACTGTCTCAAGATGACAATAAGCTAGGTAGGACCAGGACTACTTGCCAAAACTCAGCTTGAATCAGTAGAAAATAGACATTTGCCCCACTCTCAAATATTTGTCATTGTCTTCTCAGAAGGAGGATGGGGATGATGGAGTAAAATTTATAAGGTTAAAAAGTAAGCCCCCATTCCTTGTCCAGCAGGCAGTTCTGGGAGTCTTAAATAGAAAAGGGAATTGGTAAGGTTGCCTGGAGACAAGGACATACCAGAACTACCATGGGCTACCATACCAGAACATACATGGATTTCCATGACCAGAAAAACAAATCTAGTTCTAGGAATGTAGAAGCAGAGGTCAGGACATGTTTCTGTGTCAAAGGCCAGTGCCCTAGACCAGACATGCCAGCAGATAACTGGTGCAAAATGATGACCCAAGTAAGAAAGCCTGTGAAAACAAAGTAAAAAAGAGAGCCTCAAATCCTCCTTCCACTGCAGAGTTCTCCTGTTTCACCCACTGCTTCCCTTAGCAGTGTACTGCATGCAGTAAATCTGCCTTTCTGTTCTCCATTCTGTCTGGGGAATTCTTTCACACCTGTGCCTCCGGTCTCAGCCTGCTATTTCTCCTGACTACAACATAGTCAAAGATTGTATAACATCTATGAATGTGACTGTTCGAATAAGTTATTCTTTCTTCATTTAAAGAGATATTTCAATGATCTGTTGCTTTCGAAGAAAGCAGCCTAAGATATTTTGGCTAAAATTAGATCATTCTCTTGATGTGAACAGGTATTATTGGGGCACACCACATTGTAAACATTAAACTTTTAAAATCAAACACCTACATCAACTTTAAATGTATTCTATGCAATCTTAATACTATGGCAATTTCATATTATGTTATTCTTTATAAAGAACTCTTCTTAATCATTGGAATTTTATACCATTTTATTTTTGTACATGAACTTTATTTCAAACTCACTCCCCTGTAGCATTTTATTTAGATATGAATATATGATTTTTGCCTGATTCTGACATAATTACATCTTAAATATTGTGTAACTATTTTATTTCTCTGCCATTAATTGTGAAAATACATAATAAGCCAAACAACATAAGCATGTTAAATTGTTAGATAATTATTAGACATAAGTAAAATGTTATTGGAAATACATTTTTAATAAAATGAATGAGACTATTTTTCCTCAAGTTACAGTGTTTATATATAGCAATTTTGCTTATGTAATTCCACTTTTTACTCAGGAGGAGTTGGAGGGACGTGATATTTACTTGGAGGAACGTGATATTCTTTGGGACTGGTGAGTTGCTGAAAATTAGGAATGAGTGAAGTTTCATTTCATGATGTCTATTTTTATGGCAAAATGACTGTGGGATTAGCCTGAGGGCCACAAAATTGCTATGTATATGGAAACTTTGGAGCAACATAAAAAAAATAAGTGGCCTATAACTTGAGAAAGAAAGTACCCCTAAGTGAATGTGTGGTTGGAGCGTGGAAATTTGAACCTATCCTCATTTCTGATGTCTTGGACAGAGAAAAGACTGGCAATATTTTCCATGTACTTAGTACTGATCAGTGTTTGCTCAAGTGAACTATATTTTATTAGATGATATCTCAGTATTGTTTGCTCATAATTAATTTTTACCCAAGAAAAATTAGTCCTTCACAATTATATTCTCAGATCCTTGGCTTCTATAAACACTTCAGTTATTCCTTTAACTTAGCAGGTTTATTTTTTTGTTCTTCAGATATTCCTTTAAAGCACTTCTATTGTTCACCATGTATATCTCCAAACTTTGTCTTATATGTTTTTAGTGTGTTGCAGTCTATTTTTTTTGTTTTATATATTTCTTCATATTTATATTCTAACTGATGTTTCATCCCTTTGCTAAAGCTTCCATATTTGATGCTGAATAATGGTCTTAGTTTCCCTCAGTCAATAAAAAGAAAGAGAGTTTGAAGAGAAGGAAAGTAGTTTAATTGTCAACAAACTGAGGAGGGCCGCATACTCATGTCTGAAAGACCACTGTCCTGCTCTTTGGCAGAAGGCAGAGTTTTTTACACAAAGGAGTAAAATAAAAGGGAGATGGCAAGGGTTGGTATGTCCTTTTGATGCAGATAGACTGAGATTTCAGGTGGGCACCAGCTTGCTTTGTTAACACCTGATGTTTAACTTCCTTAGAATTTTAACTTCTTTTTTATCCTCTTAGGGATGTCCTTCCTTTTCCTTAGAAAGCAAGAAGACAAACTTGTTAAATGCAACAGATAGGAATGCTTATCTGATGGGGCAGGAAGAGACTCCTATCCTGTTTCATTGCATCATATTCTGGTATTCTGCTCTGTTTCATAAATACATTATATGCAGCTTCAATTCTTACATTTGTTCCACAGCAAAAATCAACACATTCTATTTTAAAATTCATGATTAAGATTCTCCTGTATTTACTTATGAATAGACAAAAGTTCTTTTCTGGAAATATTTATGCATTTTCTTGTGGGAAGTTATATTTAAAGGCTGAGATTCTGCATACTTTTATGTATTTTTAAAAATACTTTACATATTTTCATCAGGGTCATCAAATTGATTTTTTTAATTTTTGCTTATGTTAACCACAATTGTTTTGTTTTTCAATGGAAATAAGATATAGTAAAACATTTACAACTCTATTTATTAATATATACATGTTATTACAATATCAAAGAACTCAATAAAATTGGTAACATTACTTACACCCATCTTTCAGCTGATGAAACTGAGGACTAGTTATTTTAAGTAAGTCTTAAAATCTTTCAGGTAGACTATGGAAGGCCTTAATTTAAAATTCTGATTCATTAATCTAATAGTGCCTATTCTTTAACCATTCATTCATGCAATTCATATTAACATTCAATTGGTTAACTAAAAAGTACCTGTTTTGTTCAAGTACTGATGGTGTTTTTCATCAGTTCAATTTTAAAAATACATTTTTTAAAGACTTTATTTATGCACACAAGAGCTGGGGTACAGGCCAGAGATGAGGGGTTGTGAGAGGATTCACCAGAGACAGAGTAGGGAACAGAGTAGGTGGATTGACTGAAATACACTGCTGAGGGGAGCAGCAGGACAGACAGGTGAGCTCTGCTGTACCATGTGGGTCCCCTCCCAGCCCAGAGATAGCTGCAGTGGCTGTGGATAGTTTCATAGTGCTGCAACTTAACCCTTTATGCCACCAAAAAAAGCAGATTTTTAACGGACACACAGAGCTGCTGGGACAGAGGCTTGACTCTTTAAGCCCTTTTGTTGTAGGGTTCAGGGTTCCTGAAGTTTCTCAATCCTTAACTATAGTGTAAGAATTCACAGCTATGTCTTAAACAGAAGCAAAAGCAAAGTTAATTAACAGACAGAATAAATGGGAATAGGTCCTGTGTTAGGGGGAAGGGTAGTCCTGAATGGATTACACAGATGGGTGTGTGGACTCCAACCCCCACTCCAGACCATCAGTGTTCCAGAACCACAAATCCGATAAAATGATAATCGAAGAGTGCATCTTTGGGACCTCAGGGTGGAGTTAAGCAGCCAGGCTAGCTATAAATCCAGAGAGGTGAGACTTAGACTCTCTTTCTTTGGAGCCATCTCCCTTGAATCAGAGCTAGCTCTCAACACGCCATTGTATTCCAGTTCAGAAGATCTGGTAGGATATTTACAGATTTGTGTCCTTCCCTTTTGTGTGTGTGTTATTTCTACTTTATTCCCCTTCTTTTGTAAAATAAAACCCTTTAATAACTTTTGTCACGTGTGCCTGAAGTTGAGGCTTATTATAAAAATCTTCTAAGAGTGCGGGTGAGGACCCAGTAAAGGAAACCCATTTTATATTAGGGTTGCCCTGTAACACTTGGGTGAACCGATTCCTTGGTAAGAACAACTGTGGGGGCTCCAGCCTTCAATGGAGTGCAAGATCTGTTTGTTCTTAGTCCTTTCTTGGTGTGCACTGCACAGGCATTCCTGGGTTATAGTTTACTGGTCCAGGTAGCAGTTTCTAAGTCACTCCCATCTTCTACTCTTTTCCAGGGTGAAGTTTTACCAGCCCTGGTGGCAGGGCAGGGCAGGGGAGCACATTAAGCCTGGGTGCAGTGTGGTGGCAACCCGTTCTGCACTCCCTTGGGAGGGGGAGAGCATTTGGGGTCTATTTTATTGAAAAAGTATTGCCTTATCATCCAGAAACTGATCAATTTGGAGGAATTGACCCCTGGGTGTTTCTTGATTTCCTTGAGCTTAATCATCTGTCTGCAGGCTGTGTGGGTACTCTGCCTTTCTCCCCTCTGGGTGTTTCCTGGCTCTCCCTTGGCTTTATCAACTCTGGTGAGTATTTCCTGGGCTGATAGTTTAATTTTCCTTAGGGATTGAACTCCTTGCCCTAATTGTCTAGCACTTTTGAGTGCATACATTTGAGAAAATGGCCTCCACAGTTTATCTGTCATTTAACTTTTCTGACACTTTCATGGGTATTGTAATGAGAAACAGAGGCAGTTTTCTAAGCAGGGAGACTCAGCTAACAATTTCTGAAAGCTCTGACTTGTGTTCATTGATGCAAATATAATATTTGGACATCAAAGAAACCTTTGAAGTCAGCAGTTTCTTACCTAGATATTAATTTAAAGAATCTTTGCTTTCTTTTCTTTTTCTTAGACTTTTTGATTTCAGAGGAATATATTTCATTTGTGTGTGTGTTTTTGTGCATATATATATATACGTATACATATACATATATAAAGCAAAAATGTAAACTTTACTATTTTGATTTTTTAATGAGAAAATGTCAAAATCACTTTCAAAAAACAATTTATAAAAAAAGTTGCATAAACATTAACATAATTCAATCAAAACATTTAGCCTGTCACCTTTACAATCATCTGGAAACTTTTATTAAAATAATTTACATTTAAAAATTTCAAAATTTATTCAAGGATATTCCTGTCTGAATTAGTGTAATGAAATTTAAAATCTAAGCCTGTGGATGCTATACTCTTTCTGGTGTCAATGTTCTGACTTTAAATAAAAGAGCAGCTCTATGTCCAAGACTGCCTACCTATGGACTGTGCAGGTGTCTCTCTTTTTTCTTTTTCCTTATCCTAATAAAATTGTCCTTTTTAAATGTAAATAATAGGGACCTCCCTGGTATCCAAGGGGTTAAGTCTGAGCACTATTAAGCTATTGTCAGCCTCTGTAGCATGAGTTCCATCCCCAGACAAGGAGCTAACCCACATAGTGCACCAGACCTCTCCTGCCTTGCCCACCGCTCCGCTCAGCAGTAGATTTCCTAGATCCTCGTGTTCTTCTCCCCACTCTGTCTCTGGTGCATCATCTAATACCTCATACTTAGGGCTAATTTTTCTAAACAAAAATAAAATCTTAAAAAATGTAAATAATATTAACATAAAAGGGCATTATATATTTCAGCTAATATGGAAATAAAACTACTAGTGCTTGAAGACAGATAACCAAGGTCCCCAAACTATTAATGGGTGCACCCTCTAAAACGACTTGGCCATCCATATGCACAAAAGCAAAGGCAGCAAATTTTATTATTGTGTATTAACAGTGTGGAAGATTTTTTTAATAGAATTAATATGCATAGACAGAAAAAGATTTCAAATTTCACAGCCAACTCCAAAATTTACCTTTCCACTTGTGGACAACCACTTATGGCATGCTTTTGTATGAGACATTTCCATCAAGTTTTGATACTCCTGGTTGTCATCCTTCTCTAGTTTGAATACTTGTTTTGTACTAAGATTTTGAGTTTTGTTCTTTTAGCTTCTGTTGCAGGGAACCTCAGGCCAGAGGAACACTGGAAACCCTGAAATGATGAGTAAGACCATAGCTCCCCTTGGTATTTGCTCTAACTAAACTTTCCCCCCTTTTCTCAAGTCTAGGGGATATAGAATGACATCTGCAACCACATGTTTTTACTCTCTAGCTTTAGGAATTTGATTGAGTCTGTGGGAAGAATTTGGTTTTGATTTTGACTTTTTAAAGTTTGAGTTTTACAATTTTGATTTGTGAAAGTGTGTTTGTTTATGGGGCTATGTTTTGATTTTCTCCTTTATTGCAGACTTTTTTTTTCTACCCCTCAGGGTTTTTCACCACAAAAAGTCAGAAAGAATACTCAGTCTCCTAGCCCCACCCGCTACTATTCCAAGGCAACTTAAACCTTTGTTTGCTCCTACCTAAGGCTTTTTACATAAAATGCTGCCTCTGTCCTTTAGCTACCCTCAATTAAGACTCAATTTTTTTATAGTCTCAATTAAGCTCTATCTTTTGCATAGAATCTTGTCTGAAATATACATGCTGACTGTAGTGTGGAATCCCAAATTCCTTTTAGTTAATACAGAAGGATTAAGAACTCAATTATTTATCCTTCTATATTGTTTATGTTGAAATTTTTTAAAATTTCTGTTGTTTTAACTGCAGCCTTTGTTGTTCAAACTGCTCTCACAGCAGTTTTCCACCATGAAAGGAATGTGAAGGTATGAAAACTCATATTAGAAAGAGTTAAGAGACAGGCATTTGACCATAATATTGTATTCCATCGTGGTTTGGTTCACTATTTTCCTTTGATTTTGCTACAATCGGTACATAGGGAAATCACCCCTTAAGATACTTGATATGTTTGCAATCAGCTAGACCCTTGCATACTCCAAGTCTAATTCCCAAGTACAAATTTTGATTAAACAAAGCGATCACTTTTTTTGCCTTAGTTTTTTTTTTTACTGCATAAAAATGTGAATTTGTTTGTTTAATTAAATTTTTATTGATAAGCCATTTGCCTACAATACTATATAAGTTTTGGGAATATAGCTTCATGCCTCTTATTGGGTTCAGTACAGATTTTCTGTTTCTTTGATTTATACACATATCTGTGTTATTCTCTTCATTTTACTTATTTTGGGCTTATTTTTCACCTTTTATCTAGCTTTTTAAATTTTTGTTTATCTGTTGTGTTACACAGTGTCTGGCACAGGATGAGAAAATGATTACTCAAAGTCCAAGCAGTTTTTTTCTGAGCAGTGAGAAGCCTATAGAGACTACTTAGTGATACTCCCTTGAGAGGAACAATTCAAGATACAGTCCCAAGCCAGAGGTAGTCTCACTTTAATTGAGTGAGAACAGAAGATGGACATCAAATAGCAAGGAAATAGGAAGAGTATGTCTAAGCTCTGGCACTAGTCATGACTGAATGATCGGGGCAGAATGCAGGGGTCTAAGTGTACATGTTAATCTATATCGGAACATGCTATTTGCAGAATATTTCCTCATACTAGGACTTTTGCTCTGAGAGGCCCCTTACTTTAGTTCCCTGTTCATTCTTTGGGTGCAAGATACGGGAAAGACAAGGCAAAGAACAGACCCACATAGACCCCCTTTTGTGTCGTAAGGCAGGTTGAAATCAGGAAAGGAGCTTGGAGGAGATACTGGAAGAGGCTGGACTTACGATTGTTGCAAGAGGATCAGCATGGCTTTAGCGTGTACCATACATTGGAAAAGTAGCAAAGAGCATTTAGCACTGAAAGAAACAGTAAAAGGAATAAAATCCAAGCCTAGTTACAATCCATATTCTGACACTTAGGCCTGTAAACTAATTTTTTGGTTTTAGCCAGTGGACTAAGTCATCCAAGTGGGTTAGTGTGGCATTTTGTGCCTTTTGTTGTAGTTGGGCCACTGGTAGCTGGACTTTATTTCTGAGATCTAGAATGTCTTATCTGAGATGGTCATGAAAGGCGCCACAAAGGTGTAGGGAGATTTTTCCCTGATCTGGAGGAAACCCCTACTCCCACAGAATGTGCAAAAAATTGGTGTTGAATTATTTTACTGCAATTGGCGCCATCCATACCTAGATCTATATATCAGAGTTTGAAAAAGGATGCAATAATTATCAGATTGGTGATGAGAAAGAGCACAGGTTGGCTCTTTCATGAGATAAAACCAAATATGAGCTGGTTGGTGCCATCCGCCCTGATATCCCTCTGGGTTACAAGTGTAACTACAGCAATTTAATGACCCTGATGGAGGGAGCCAGTTTCTCCCAGTATAAGTAGTATCAGAGGATAGTGGGGGCTCTGGGTCCTCCACATGAGAAGATTAATCACAGGTGTATTCAATACAAGTGTAAGTGGTATTACAGCAGATGGATGGAGCATAACAATCCTAAAAAGAGGAATAACCATCTTACCTTAGAGCTTTTAGAATTTATAGTGATGTGGGCTAACATTGATAAGAACAGGTTTTCAGGGGTTACAGGTGCCCCTGTTTCCTTGGGGTATTTTTAACTTCATTTTTAACCTTTCTAGATCTCCTCAGGTTGGTCCGGTAGACCTTTTAGTAGGGGTTAACGGATCCTTGTTATTTTTTTGTTGTCCCATCTGTTCCATCCTGGCAGGTAGTGTATTGTCAGAAGTTGAAGTTCTGGGAAGGTCTGATGACAATTTATGGTATGGGTGGAAAGCTTTTGCTGGTATCCAGAGGGGTGCTATGGAAGACAGAACAGAATCATTAAAAATTCAACAGGGCCAAGCCACTATGGTACTTGCAGTGGGTATCCATACAAAACCACAGGTCTTGGTCCAGATTTGGTAGGAATGTATTTGTCACTCAACACCTGTTAGAGGAATTGCAGTTTAAGAAGTTTAAAGTAAATAGAGCTTTTTATATTTGTTTCCAAAAATGGGTTGATCTTTGTCAGTAGCTCCCATACTTTGGTGTAGATGTTCTAAGTTCTGACTCCCTGTTTTTGACAGGGGATGGGAGTTGGTGCCCCTCTTCCCATTTCCCAAAGGGGGATTTCCCTGGGCATCAAATTTGGATCTACATCGATTGGTCCAATGAAAACCCTTTTTACATCATGGGCATTTTGTTTTGATCTGGAGATTAGTTTAACTTGACATTGTTTTTGAAAGTGGCCTCCTTTTTTTTCCCCCCACATTTAGAACATTTTTGTGGCTGTAAAGTGGCAGCAAGTACTTGGGCCTCATGGGTTTCTGTGCCTATGTTTTCGCAGGCTTTTATCATAGTTGTTATAATTAGCACTTTTTTCCCTGTAGGGTGGCAAGTACCTTTTACAATCACAATTTTCATTAGCCAATTTGTAAAGTAAGGGCATCTGTCACTTGGGGATTATCAGCTTATCTAGAAATGGCATCTTGAAGCTGTTCAACAAAATCTATGTAGGGTTCCATAGACTTTTGTATAATTATAGCAAAAGAACAGGGAGGAATATTAGTTTCTGGATCTTTCTCCATGTTTTTACAGCAGCCTTGGTGGTTTGTGCAAATACCCGGCTTTGCACCTGAGCTTGCGGGGGGGGGGGGGGGTGGTAGCAAAAGGACCTTATCCANGGGGGGGGGGGGGGGGGGGGGGGGGGGGTGGTAGCAAAAGGACCTTATCCAGTTATCACATCTCTATTTATGGGAAGGTCTTTATTTAAATTTCCATAGATATGGCAGTTGCAGTATCATGAAATTCCTGCAGCCATACACTGTACTGAGCAGTGGTTAATACTATTTTAAAAAGGACCTTCCACTCACATGACATCATTTCGTAGCAAGTTCCTATAGCTTCCTCTGTTTCCCTGGTGAAGGAAGTCCAAATGCTATTTCCATTAGTGCTTCTCTTCTAAATTCTTGAAAAAACAGCAGATGTTAAGTTCTCACATCTGGAAGCTTGGTACCCTCCTCTAATAACAGGAAAGATTTGAAATATTTCTCCCGCTTTTTGTTACCCTTCTGGAAAACATCATTCTATCAGGGGTTTACTGTCTGATGGGGCAGGTGATCCTGCTTCCATCACCCTATGGTAGTAAAGGGTAGGCAGCGTTAGAAATGCAGGGGTCTCTGGGTGTAATATTGTTTTATCACCCTGAATAGGTCTTAGCGCTAACCAGCAGAGATTCCAAGTAGTAAGGTGAGACGCTCAGCAAGCTGCCTACCTACCTCAACCATTATGCTATTTTTTCCCAGTCTTTAAGATCTAAACTTCCTCTTCTTGGTTATTGAGAACAGTGTTTTCTAATAATCACGAGCAGTTTATCAAGTTGAGGTTTACTTACCTTATACCCCCCTATCTTTATAAGTCTAGTACTTGTTTCCTTCTTAGTCAGTGAGTTGGTTTCTCATGGTTAGAAAGGAGAATGAAAGTACTGAAGGAGAGAAAGATAAGCAGGGAGTCAGCTGAATAATCCTAGCAGGGTATACCAGGCTGTAGTGGGGAATTCGTGTCTGATCATGTGTGGTGCTCACTAAGGGCAGACTTCCCTGGCATCACACCAGGGTTATTCTCCCTCAGTTGGTATCTTGGTAGCGATTCACTACTGCCTTGCGCAAGAGGAAAGTGCCCAGGTTACTGGGTGATCAGCACTTCTAGGCACCCCCCCCCCCCAACCTTGATGGGCTATGAGCCTTAATCTTCAGAGACCAAATCTCAGATTTTGTTTTCTAATTAGCAAATGGGCTGGTGCCCTAACCCGCCATGTTTACCAGATTATCCTGTCAGGGGATACTTAATGGTGACTATTCTAAGTGTTTAACTATGCCCTCCTTTTCATGGCCTCTTTAACCACTCCAAAGGAAAGAAAAAATATTTAGTAAAAATAGAGGAAACCTGATTTAAGCAAGCATAAGTAGGATTTAAGCAAAGAGAGGAAAACCCTTAGGTGAGGTTCCTAACTTGACCTTGCTGCAGACTGTTCCTTACTGAAATGAAGTCAGCTGTCTTTTTTTCCTTTTCCAGGCTTTGGGAGATGGGTCACAGTCTCTGAGTTCCTTACTTGTTGACCACATGGGCACCACTTGCCATGTTACAGTGTCTGGCTCAGGATGAGAAGATGATTCCTCAAAGTCCTAGCAGTTTTGGAGCAATGAGAATAGACGGACTACACTGGGATAGTCCCTTGAGAGGAGCAACTACAGGTGCAGTCTCCAGCCAGAGGCAGTTTCACTTTTATTGAGTGAAGTGCAGAAGATAGAAATCAAAGAGTAGGCAAACAAGTAGAGAAACTCTAAGCAGATGGGAGACCCGTAAGCACCAGGCGGGCCACACCCTTTGGATCAGTTGATGTACAAGGGCTGAAGAACTGGTTGTTGCAGGGGTCTGAGTGTACAAGTTAATCTAAGCATATCTTGTAGAGCTGTAGCTGAACGCACTGGTTTCAGCATAAACTTCCTCATGCCAGGACTTTGCCCTGAGAGGTCCCTTATGTTAGTTACCTGCTCATCCTCTGGATACAAGATACAAGATAGACAAAGCACAGAACAGTCTTACATTCCCACATTTATCTATAATTCTGTTTTCCAAAATTATTACTCTGATAATGATAATATGCATCATTAATGTCTCACAATCCACCAACAACCAGTTCTTCAGCTCTTGTACACCAACTGGTTGTGCTATAATTCAATTCAATTTTGGTATCAATATATGGAGTTAGTATAAAAATCTACAGGGTAATGGGCTCAACCCCCCAACACTGCCCTCACTTTAAATACCACTCCCAAGTACTGAATTCAAGGTCATCATACACTTCTGTCCAACTTGATTACAAATCAGGGGTTCTCAAAATTCTTCAACCTTTTATGTATGATAATTTGCTACAAAGGCTTACGGAACTCAAGGAAACTGTACTTATTGATATCAATGCTCCATCACTTATTAACAGCAGTTTATTGTAAAGGATACTGTCAGGGTACAATTTAATAAGGTTAAAAACTAAGCTCCCACTCCTGGCCCAGCAGACAGTTTGGGGAGCTTGAAAAGATAAGGGACATGACAAGGTCTCCTGGGGAGTAGGCCATAAGGCTGACCACTATGACCAGAAAAACCAGCCTAGCTCCAGGAATGCAGGAGCAGAGACCAGAACATGTTTCTTTGTCAAAGGCCAGCACCCTAGAACACATGCCAGCAGATAACTGATTTCTTAGAAACCAGAAAACAGTATAAAAGAGCTTTAAATCCTCCTTAGCACATAGACTTCTCTGGTCCTGCTGCTTCTCACAGCAGGGTATTTCAGTAAATCCACCTTTTGTGTTCTCTACTCTGGTGAATTCTTACACCTTTTTACAATCTTTGGCCTCACCCTGATCCTCTCCCCACAACAATTGGTAGCTTGTATGGGGTCTGGAATGGTCCCAAGGTCAAGACCTCTTGTTCCTGGACTATTCTACTGTGTCACAATCCCAACAAAAGGAAGAGTTCTGGACCCCCTTGGCTAGGCTTTTTAATAGAAGTCTTTTCTTCTGTAGTCCTGAGTTATTAAACCATTAATCATGAGGAACTGACTCAATCACTAGCCCTTATCTTCTCCCTAGAGATTGGAGGGTGATGTTGAACTTGCCAGGTCTAATCAAAACTTGCTCTTTTTGTGCCCAGGCCTACCATAGAATTATCCAGGAGTCCCTTAGCCTAAGGTCATAGCATCAGCATAACAAAGCATTCTTATCCCTCTGATGATTCTGTTAGAGGGCAACCCTAATATAAAATGGGTTTTCCTTACTGGGTTTTTCACCCTCGCTCAGAAGACTTAAAAAGTCCGAACTCTAGGTACATGTGGCAAAAGTTATTAACAGGTTTTTATTTTATGAAAGAAGGGGAATAAAATAGTAATAATAATACCAAGGGAAAAAGAAAGGGATATAAGTCTACAAATACCCTACCAGATCTAAGCAATGGCGTGTTGAGAGCTGGCTCCAAGTAGAATGAGATGGCTCCGAAGGAAGACAGATGTCTCCCGAAGGAAGGGGTCTGGCTCCTCAGTAAGAGAGTGCACCCCAGCCTCACCTCTGGTTTTATAGCCAGCCTGGCTGCTTAACTTTACCCTCAGGTCCCAGTGATCCACTTTTCGATAATTATTTTATTGGATTTGTGGTTCTGGAACACTGATGGTCTGGAGTGGGGGTTGGAGTCCACACACCAATAATCCATTTAGGACTACCTTTCCGCCTAACAATTCCAGATCTTTTAGAAACTGTCAGGGACAAAATCCAAATATATTTTCTGTATTTTGTGGTTTTACTACAGGAAGGAATGAGAAGTGTCATCAGAATAGTTTATTATCCCTGGTAATGTTACAGGGCAGGGAGAGGGCCCCCCCAGACCCCACAAACCTGCCCTCTCTGAATGGGTTCCGCCGCATTAAGACAAACATATAAGACCTTTAATGGAAAGGAAATTTAATACAATTAGGGTACAATACAGAAAGGACAAAGTTACCCATCTCCTTGAGGGTAAAAGTCCAGCCAAATAGGATTGGCCCAAAGCAAGTTCCAAAAGCCTGCCACAGGTCTAAAGGACCTTTCAGTAGAGACCCACAGAAAAGGGTCAGAAAGAGTCAGACAAATCTGGGAGGAAAAGAGCAAAATCAAAATCAAGATGAAAGCTGCCATTGTTAACCTCCCCACGGGTCTCTTACCCACATCTGTTCCAACCAGTCCAAGACCAAAAAACAAGCTTGGTTTCTTCACATGTGACCCTGCTCCATGTGCCTCCTCCAGGTCTCCTTGATGCAATCCATCCTGCTTCCTTCTTCCTCCCTTCCTCTGTCCTCCTATTTCCTCTCTGCAGAATCTTCTTATCCCTGCTCAGCTCCACCCACTTAGGGTGGGAACCAGGATTCTGGAACTTCCCCCTTTCCTGGGGACCACCCTGTTACAGTAATACTAGGAAAGAGGTTTTCTTTATTTCAGTGTCACAAATGTGGGATAGTTCGAATAATGTACTTGTGTCTAAAAATTGAACTCTATTGCTTTTGTGAGACGATTAAAAAAAAACAACTCCAATATTTCCTAAAATAATGCTGACTTAATTCCTAAAATATGCTAACGATTATACTCATATATATGGCTTCTAAAATTATTTTAAAGTGATATTTTAAAATATATGTCACTTTAGCTTACTTTATTTATGATAGTTTAAATCCAAAAAAAATGCTAGTTTCTCTTTCCAATTTTGGGATGATAATTAAATCTTTATTATCAATAATTGCTATTAGTAATAAAATGCCTTATATTTACATTTTATAAAATTTTTCAGTCAATACTGTGGTAAGTGGTGCTGACTACCTGTATCCTTTGTGATAACTTAAATCTATGAAACTGGATTGATATAAAATACTTATGTGTCAACTTTTCTCCTTGGAAATCTGCAATATTGAAGTAGATGGGATAGTTTGAGATTTGATTATTCTAACTAGGGAGTTGTTAAAAAGACAATAGTTATCATGGAAGTTTTCTCAGTATTCAGTCCCTGTGGAAAAGAAACAAAACTTAAATTCTGATCAGAGATCTGAGAAATCCTTATGTTATTTGCTGAGTCATTCATTAGCATACCAAAGCACTCCTCATTCTGAAGACTCTAGAGTTTTTAGTTAACTAGAGAGGGTTGAAAAGAAAATGGATCAAAGAAAGTGACTTTCTAAATGTATGATAATGTTAATATTTCTTGGGCATTGAGGTGTTGGAATGTTAATAGTTATTAAAAGAAGGGCATGTATTTGGAATCAATGCATTGCAATTTTTCAGTTGTTTAAGCACATTCTTTAGTCCTCTTTAAAGAGCTATATTTGATAACATTACAAAATCAGAGATGGTTCAAAGTATAGAAGATAACTTCTACTTTAGTATAGGTCATGTTTACTGATCTAGAGGAACAACACAGCTATTCATTATGACCTAGTTATTAATTTGTCTGAAATGAAAAGGAAAGACTCATAAATGTGAAAGATTTGGATTTATCCTAAGATATCACGAGTATTTTTGCCCTATAATATGCATCATCTTCTAATATACTATATAATTTAACTTTTTTTACTTATTACCAGTCTTTTTACAACCAAGATAAACATTCAAAGAATTCTGTATACTTATCTGTTGAATTCACTCTTTTTATTCTAAAATGTTTACCATGTGTCAAGAACAGATTCTGGCACATAGTAGACACATGTGTGAATAAGGGAGCTAGTGGGTAGCAGTAAGAGCCACAGCTTTGACAGCCAAGAAAGGCTTGTCTCTTTCTTTTCCACCAAATAAGTTCTCTCATTACCTTTGTTTATCCTCTAGGCTTAACAAACTTTGTTTTCTTATAGTCTGAAGGAAAAGAGCATCACTAGGAAGACAATATCTAATTGCTGGCCACCAGGTAAGAGGGAGAACAGGCTGGCATCAACCAAGACCTCCAGATGCTTGTGTTGTGAAGATGAGCTTGCTGACACTTGTCACTCCCTGCCCCTTTGTCTCCCCTTTTTTTTTTTTTTAATATTTATGCATACAAGAACTGGGGTACAGGTCAGAAGAGGGTAGGTGGGTGAGTGAGAGGATTCACCAGAGTTAGAGTGGGGAACTGAACAGGTGGATAGACTGAAGTACACTGCTAAGGGGAGCAGCAAGCAAGGCAGGAGAGGTCCAATGAGCCATGTGGGTCCCCTCCCTGTCTAGGATCGAACTCCTGCTGCAGTGACTGCTGATGTTTCATAGTGTGGTGCTTAACCCCTTGAACCACAAGGGAGGCCTTTTTCTCCCTTTAACTGTAGTTAAACATTCCTGCCCTCTGCTAAAGAACAGGATGTTGGTCTTTCAGACACAGAAGGTTGCCCTCCTCAATTTGTCAACAAACTAAACTACTTTCCTTCTCCTCAAACTCTATTTCTTTTTATTGGTGAAGGGAACCAAGACCGACATTTGGTATCAAGAGAAGATTTTTTTTTATGGTGTTCTCTTTGAAGTCTAATTTGAAATAAAAAAATTAATCAAATTTTTAAAAAATACTTAATATATATATTTATACTCTTGAAACTTCCGTCTAAGTTAATATTAGGTTTAAAAGATCCAGTGTATATTTTACTTGTTAACTATATAACCTTGAATGTTTAGCTCTCTATTCTTAAGTGGTTGATTTTTCTTTTAGTTTTGAGTAACTTTACTTTCCAGTGTTTATCATTTCCACCTACTAGTTCCTACTTTGATTTTTTATTATTCAAAGGCACCTGGCTTTGTTGATTATAATTTGTCACTGTATGCTTAATAAATTCAGTATTCTAAAAAGAGGTTTTTTAAAATCTGTGATTTCTCAAGAAATGCAACTCCTTTATTGCTGATGTTATGGTGTATTTTCCTCTAATTCTGCTCCACTTAAATATACAGATAATCCAAATGGAAATAAAGTGATGGAGTGCTTACCTTGGCGGGTGCATTAGATCTTTTTGGCCACTTGAGTCCATTTAGTAAATTGCTATTCCAGTGCATTAAGTGGAACTCCAATAGCCTAAAATTGTTAATGTACTTAATAATTTGGCACTTGTAATTGCCAGTGATGGTGGTACATTTGCTTTCAGATTCTCATAGTAATGATTATGAGGAAAAAATTTGTGCCCAAAGAATTACATGGTTAATCATTAAAATTATATAGGCTCTTTTAAATTTATAATAAACCCCTTTGTCATTCAATATTAAATAATAGGTATTTTACAAGATGGTGCCAAAGATTTTCTTCTTACAATGTAAAGTTTATTCCTCCTTGTAGTAAGAGAACTCTCAAACATGTACTCTAGTGTTTCAGTGCTTTATTTTAATTTTCTTCTCATATTTAACAAAATTAGTTCTTTAAAATATCATGTAGTTTCTTAGAGCATTAGCAATATCTTTTTTTTTTTAAAGATTTATTTATGCATACAGGCACTGGGGTACAGGCCAGAGGTGTGGGGGTGGTGAGAGAACCCACCAGACAGAGCAGGACACAGAACAGGCAGATCGACAGAAACACACTGCTGAGGGGAGCAGCGGGCGAGGCAGGAAAAGTCTGCTACACCATGTGGGTCCCCACCCTGGCCGGTGGCAGGGATCGAACTCATGCTTCAGTGGCTTCATAGTGCGTTGCTTAACCCACTGCGCCACCGGGGCGGGCCCATTAGCAATATCTTATCAATTTGGGAGGGCAAGGGGTTAATGAGTTATTATTTAATCCACAATGTCAGTCTGAATCAATTTTTCTTTAATAAAAAACAATGGATAGATTTTTTTAAGCTTAAATTGAAGGCCAAATCACATAATTCTAATTTTCTGTGTTGTACTAAATAAGCACTCTGTTATCATAGGCAACCACTGGTGCCAAGTAATTAGTTTTAGTCAATAGACTGGCTTTATGGCTCATTTAAAGTCACTCATTATCTCTCACTACATTGTGACTCACCTTTGTCAGTGTAACAATCAGAGAAAAAACATCTTAAAGATAAGCACTTTCTCAAGTATAAGCAAATATTACAGAAGATCCAATTCACCCTTGGTGTTCCAATTCTAAAAGCTCAGCAGAATTCAGCATATGTTTTCAGGCATCCTAATTTCCTGATATTCACTTCTTAATTAGTCAGTAAGAGGTAAACCAGGCTCTACGATCCTGAGGGGAATTGATATAGGGCCATGTTTAATTGGTGGTTTAGAATTGCTTGCAAATTGCTGTTATCCTTTAGAGATAGGGTGTCCATCTATCATATTGTGTCATTTCAAGTATCCTGTGTGGGTCGTGAGTCAGTTTCCAACCTGATGGTGAAATCATTTCATTTATGCTATGCTTCTGTAAATTATTTGCTATGTGCTCTAAAAATTTTAGTTCAGGCATAAACATCAAAGGATCATAATTGTTATGTACTTCGTTTTTGTTCTGTTGCCACCATTGGACTAAGAATCTAGATAATTTTTGATATCTCAGTCTGATGCCACAAGTTGCTGTACACCTTGGGTTATTAAAACTGTTATTTTCAGTTATCAAAATTTTATCCTTCCTCTATTACAGGTTCAGTGAGAGCCCAGTAGCTCACATTACGGGGTGAGTATGTTTGGTGTATTTCTCTCAACTTCTATATCCTCTGCTTTTCCTTCCAGAGGGATGAAGCAAGATTTAAAAAAAGTTAGAAGAGACTGATTTTAAATGTCCATGGAAATTCAGCTGATATCTTGAATTATAAGAGAGGTCAGGCCTCCCTTGGGTGAGGCTCTGATCCTCTTCATAGTAGTCATCACCGGTTATCTGTTGTGTGGTTTTGAAAGCCAGTGAGAAGAAATGGCTTACTGAGAAGACATTCATTTTGAGTTTTCCTAGACATTGGAATTTCTTTTACTTAGACTACCTCTTTCAACTGATAGCCACCTGAGGCATTACATTGCATTCTTCTGTGTGGACACTTTTCCCTTTGTTAAGCAGATTGAGGCAAATCTGTTCTAGAAATATTTCCTTTTCATATCAAGAGAGCAAGGGGTACATGTAAATCAATAAAATTGGTATAGAGTTTGCTGATTGATTTTAGAGAGTTAATGAATTAAAGAAAAATAGGTGTTGAAATATATCCAAGATTTTGAGTATTTTGTCTGGAGATATAGATTGGAACAAAATTTAAAGATAAGGGCTAGAGATATATTTTGGCATCTTAACCTTAAAATTATGACTCTTGTTACCTCCCTCTGCCAGGAAGAGAGAGAAAAGAGAGCACGAATGCCAACATCAAAATTACTTGTTAGAAAAAATAAGTCTGGTATATTTTGAAGATTTAAATAAGAATCTTCAAGTGATAGCTTTTAAATAATACTCTGAATTTTAATAGAATATTATTTCTTGTGATCTAAAAGGACACAGGATGGTTGAAAGATCATATATTTAGGAGGATAAAGATAGAAGCTTTTTGTTACTTATTAGATAAATTGGTGAGATTATGAAAAATAGCCTTACTTGACTTTTTTTTTTTAAAGATTTATTTATTTATGCATACAAGCACTGGGGTACAGGCCAGAGATATGGGGGTGGTGAGAGGATTCACCACAGAGAGCGGGGAGCAGAACAGGCAGATCATCAGAAGTACACTGCTGAGGGGAGCAGTGAGCACAGCAGGAGAGGTCTGCTGCACCATGTGGGTCCCCCACCTGGCTGGCAGCAGGGATAGAACTTGTGCTGCAGTGGCTGCGGTTTGCTCCATAGTGCGTTGCTTAACCCACTGCGCCACCAAGGAGGCCCGCCTTACTTGACTTTTTTAGGTAGACATCTTTCAAAGATATCACTAGAGAAAAAGACTTTAAGAAACAAAAATCTTGGGCCTCCCTGGTGGCGCAGTGGGTTAAGCAACGCACTGTGAAGCAGACTGCAGCCACTGCAGCACAAATTCAATCCCTGCTGCCGGCCAGGGAGGGGACCCACATGGTGCAGCAGGCCTCTCCTACCTCGCCCACCGTTCCCCTCAGCAGTGTACTTTCATTGATCAGCCTGTTCTGCTCCCTGATCTCTGGTGAATCCTCTCACCCCCCCCCCACACCTCTGGCCTGTACCCCAGTGCTTGTATGCATAAATAAATAAATCTTAAAAAATCAAAAACAAAAACAAAAATCTTTAGAAGTTCAACTACCATCCAAGGGTAGACCCATTTTTCCATAATTATATATTATCTATTTTTGTGAACCAAAACTTTGTAAAGTCAAGATTAAAAAAGAGACAAAGAATGTGTATCAGGAAGAAATATGAGGAGTTTCTCATATCTGTGGAAGAGAACCATGGAAAAGTGGAAATGCAGTTGTATGTTGCTCATAGGTTCCTTTAACAGTCATACTCCTTGCAGGTTAGAATGCTTACCCCGAATGCCAAATCCTGCTAATGGCAATACAAACCAACTACTGCAGAAAATGAAATAAAACACCAATAAGCAAAAAACTATACTTTATACTAATGTATACCCAATTTTAAGGCTTTAGTATTCATTCATTTAATGAAGAAAACAATAATATTAACACAGTGTATACCATATTGCTTTTAATTTGTGTTTTTATTTCTATCAAAATATTATATCTTTGAATCCATTCTCTTAAAGATGAAATGCATGATAGTATAATAAAGGCATATGTATCTAAAACTGATGAAATATCATTTCATATATTTTAAAATCAAGAAATGGGTCATAGTCTTTTCATTTTCTCATTGTGTCTGCTGTTGCTTGTTGCTGAAATTGCAGTGGCTGTGGATCTGGCCTCTACCAGCTGTTTGGATGCTCTTCCAAAAGTCACTTGTTCAAAACATCCAGATGCAATTTTAGTGGAAGACTGGGATATATATCCCTAATATAGTCTGGTTGGAGGTGACTATATTATTGATGTGGGATCTGATTGGAGAACTTTCAACAATGATAAAGCACAAAAATCCATCTCAAGTTGGAGATTCTCATAATACTCTTCTAAGTAATGCAGATTTGTCTACTGTGATTGGAAGTTTTGATGAATTGAACAATTCTAAGTACTAATATCAGAGAACAATGAGTAGTTCTGATTAGACAATGATGGATAAATTCAAGGAATTCACTACCATGGATAGAATCAACTTCCCCCAAAATAGAGTTGATAGAACAAATAATTTATTCAAGCAAGTGTATGAATGGAAGAGCCCGAAGGGGAGAGCTAATAATCATAGCTTCTGCTGGTCTCTATATTGCCTGCAGACAAGAAGGGGTTCCTAGGACATTTAAAGAAATATGTGCCATATCACAAATTTCTAACAAAGGAACTGGAAGATGTTTTAAACTTATTTTAAAAGCTTTAGAAACTTGTATGGATTTGATTACAACTGTGGACTCTATGTCCAGGTTTTGTTCCAACCATTGTCTTTCTAAACAAGTACAGATGGCTGCTACATGTATAAGCTGTAAAGTGGTGGAATTGGCTTCCTGGAAGAAGCTGGATATCTGTAGTCTCCCAGGCATCAGCTGTGAAGAGGACCCAGAAAGAAATTGGAGGTATTGCTGGTATTGCTTATGCTATAGACTAATCTGTCCTTAAGTCCCTGGTCTATTTCCTGCAGACTTCAAATCTGACATCCCTGTGGCCAAACTACCATAGCTATAAATTTAGGCAACTAATGTCAAAATTCATGAACACTGAACTCTGCCTGTTGTGCATAGTCTATACCCAAGTGCTAGATTGAATCTTTAATGAAGAAAAACAAGATATATGTCACACATTCCAGGGCTAAATATTAATTGCTTGACATTCTGTATATCCGTACTTGTGAAACATATTTAATAATTTAAATTTCTTACATTTGCTTTCTTTTGTAGTTATCTAGGAAACCATTTTGGAAGCTATTTGAAATTATGTAATTCTTGAAAAAAGTTTTCAAAACTAATAAGAAAAATCAAGAAATGAGAAAATTCCCAAGCAAAATTATATTTGGAAGTAAAATTTTAATTTATAAGATTTCCAGTCATTTCTTAATATTATCATTTGTTAAATAATAAATAATTATTACCGTGACATACTGTCACAGATTTTTTTCTACCACTGCAGAAACTCAACTTTTCAATCATCCAAGCACAGTAGAACACATAGAACTTTGGAAAACATACAGAATTTAAAGTTAAGTGTCTGATTTTGTGACTTTGCTCAACTGCAAATCAGTCACATCCTATTAGCTTCCTTTAAGTTTCAGCTTCTTACCTGTGACATTAAATACCAACTCATAGTAGTTAACATATTCAGAGCACTTAATATGTGCACACAATGTTCAGAGTACTTTAATGTTTAAATTCCTTTAATTCTCATATTCACTTTTGAAATAGATATTATTATCCTCATTTTACAAATTGGAAAATTAAGGCATTCAAAGTATATAAATAGTATTGCACCACTAATAAATAGTGGAGCTGAGAGGCATACTCAATATTAATGACCTTACTTAACACAACTTATTTTAAATTGGTCATAGCAGTAATTTTTATATAGAATTCTGCATATTAAATAAGGCAAAATATGCAAAATCATTTCAAGAGGTTTCTTAGTATTGGTTATCACTTATTAAAATATTTATTAAATTGTTTATGTAAAATATCTGAGTGAAATCTAATTTCTAATGTGATTACTATATTTGAAATGATCAGTTTTGCATGTTTGCATATATATATTAAAAATAATCACCTACTTACATATAAGCTCTGTTTCCATCCATAAACAATATTCTGATATACATCCTGCTTATTATTAGGCAGTTAAAAATTATTATATATCCATCTCTTACTTGGTAAATAATATGTAGTGAGGTCAACTAGTTGAGCTGTCTTTGCATATAACCAACAGAAATTTTAAGATCCAAACATTGTAAAGGTAATCTAATGATTCAAACTTTAACTAGAAATGCTTAACTACTTGTCTTAATAGGCAATAATTAGTTTGTTGTCTTGCTGATTTCCTTCTTTCTAAATGTATTTGGCAAATCAGAAGTAATATGTTTCCTTAAATTTATCTCTGAATTTTCTATGATCAAAATGTGACAGTTCATCTGAAAATGACTCCTTTTATCCAAATTCTAAAATAAAATGTGAAACACATAGAAGAGACATATATGCAATAACATAGGAATACATACTTTTAAATATCAAGATTTTACATTTGAAACATGAATTTCAATATCATCCCCCCCCACACTTCTTCCATTATAGGGAAAAGAGAAAAGGTTAGTTTTCAGGTACTTTTCATTTTTAGGTAATTTTATAGAGTGTGGATACTTTCTTGTCTTGCTTTATCATTGATCAATATCAGGTTATTTCTATGTCATTCTCAGGTTTATTAAGGGTAAGTAATATCACAACATTCTGTCAAGCCAATAATTTTACCCCCCCCAGTCCTACTGGGGGGGGTAAAATTTTCCCCCAGATTTTTCCCCCGATAGCACTTGTCACTCTTTTCCCCCGATAGCACTTGTCACTCTTTAATATATAATAGAGTATAGTTACTTTCTTGTTTATAGTGGTGTAGAGGTGGTTGTATTCCTATCTCCACTAGACTATAAACTCAGAAGGGTAGATATTTTGTTTGTTTATGATGTTGTGTTATTAACCCATAGAGTAATGATTGGCTGATAAAAGTAACTTGTTTTTTGTTATTAAATGAATGAATGGATAGATGAATAGAGGCATGCATGCATTCATCACTTTTAAGAAGTAACATATTATTTGTGAATACATTTTATTATTAAAGACTGTACTAAAAATTAAACAAGTTCAGCCATATTGTCACTACGAAAGCTGTCATTTACAAAGTCAGTCTGAAATCTGAAAGTGATTTCTATAGTTTGGACACAGTATGCAGTTATAACAAAATTTAGATTGTCCTCCAAATCCACTGATTTTATTTCTAGGTTGTTCTTCCATTATACTTGCAACTCAATTCTGGAAGGTTTGTTTGCAATAGCTAATCAGATAAGTATCACTTTACTTAAGGATAAGGAAAGTCAGGCTTGTAATAGCTTCTTTAGAAATGGTCATATTTAACCAAAGACTCTTTCAATATAGTTTCTTTCTCAATTGACTGCACAGCATCACAGATTTCATTAAGTTTCGGGTAAGTATATTTCTTTTTTTTTTAATTAAATTTAAATTTAAGTTCAGTGCTAACTCCACAAAAGATAGTTTGCTTATGTTACATCTTCAGAATTTTTAATACATTTACTTTATAACTTTTAATAATAAGTCTGCAAAATATTGGAACTGCGAGAAGAGAGGGCTCTTTAAGCAACTGACCTTCACAGAGCTTCTTAATATTCTTTCTTAGAGCTACTGCCTTCCTTCCACTTATGATTACCCCATTTTGGTCATACAACAGCTTCAAAAAATAAATGAATGCTAGGTTGATGAACTAAGTTTGTTGAGCTTTTCCAAGAGTGGCCTATGGAAATAGTGTGTTACCTTATTTTCAATGTGATGCCTTTTAAGATTTGCAGTGCAAAAACCACATGCAGAAATACTAACGGGTTAGTGACTGTTCACAAGAAATTTACTAATAATTAAATAAAACTATTGCAAGCATGCATAAAAATATTTTTACTCAAGCTTCATTCTAGTCTTTTTACCACTCAGAAGATTGAGAGCAGATTACCTTAAAACAAGAAGTCCACTTAAATGGATATTAACTTGAGAATAATCAATGTTCTCCATCTTGTTTACATTGCATTCCTAGTTTTGAGCACCATGCCTGACTCTGAATAGCATGTTACAGATATCTGTTCAATTAATGTGTGCTTGATGGAATGAATACACTAATGAAAAGGAAGAAGAGTTATAAGATCAACAAGACTGAGTTATAGAGCTTATACTGTAGATAATAAGAGCAACCCATCTACCTTTCCCTTAACGTTGACTATCTAAACAATCATAATTAAGAAGAAAGGAAATAAATTTAAAAACCCATGAAAATTGACAAACCAAATTGTATTAAACTTATTTTAAAAGACTGAAATGTTCTTCTCAGCAAGATTTCTTAATACAATTTTCCTTTCTCACACAAGGAATTGCATTTCACATAGGGTACTGCTTTTGTTCTATTAATGTGCAAAATCTATATTTTTCTAATTTCATCCTTAAAGATAGAAAATAATCCATTTAAAGGAATAGCAGTAGCAATATTAGAAAATCTTTTATGAAGAAGTATGACATTCTTCTTAGTCAATTCTTATAAAAATAAACATTACTTTCCCCTACTCCTTTGACTTATGTAAATTCTACTCCTTTGACTTATGTAAATTCTACATTTATGAAACATCTTTACTCCACTTCATCATAGTTAATATTCTAGAAATCCTATTTTTGGTAATTATGTTCAGTGTAAATAGCTAAATTCTTTTTGAGGGGAGAAATGACAAAAATAGATTTTTTTTTTTAAGCTAGGTCACGCCACTTATTTTTCAGCCAATGTATTGCACTTGCATGCACTTAAACCTCTAAGTCATGCCAGGTTCTCAATGGGAGTGTTTGAAAAGAAAAGAACATTTCTTGGTATCAGAACATTTCATTGTACCATGATGGCACTCACAGTTCTTCTCGTGAGATTGTATTCTATTCACTACTGAGGATGAATGGAAACGACTGCTGAAGTTTAAGCACCCTATCTTTCTTATAGAATTTCCAATGTGACTCTAGATCCAAATTGTGAAGTGTCACAAAGTGTCTGAATCTGACTTACTTATGTGCACAAAGCTGCGTGCAAATAATACTGAAATCAATCTGGTAGCAGTTATGTTAATTTCCTATAGATAATTTCCAACTAAAATGAACATGCTTAAATTTGGAGAGATAATTATGTACCTAGAATTTTCAGTGAGATATTTTATATGTGTGTGTCTATATGTAAATAAAACTTTCTATGTGTGTTTGCATATATATATGCCAATATACTTACTTGCATATGCATATATGACATACATATATTACTGATATCTATATATAACAAATTGTGTGTATCTATGATTGTAAATACTAACATAATTATTGACATTCCTATTTATTAAAGTATTTTTCTAATCTTTGCATCATCTTTCAGGATTCCAGAAGATTATATATATTTTCTACATATTACTTCATATAAAACAGAATGTCATAATCCACTAACACATTAATTCACATTATATCTGCAAACAAAAAAAATACTAGGATTAGTAAACAAAAAATGCTAGTATTAGGAGAAAAAATATTATAGTGAGAAATGACACAAAACCCAGTTTTCAGTTCTTGTTTTGTTACCAATTATGTCACCTTAAGTAGGTTAGTTATATCTCTGTGCTGCAATTTTCTGATCTGTAAAGTGAGTTTGCCATTATTTGTTATGACTATCTAACAGTATTTGGAAATGTTAATGTTTTATTAGAAATGTCAAAGACAATTAAATTATATAAACATAAATAATATTCAACCTTGTAATAAAACAAATGATACAGTAGGAACAATAAATTCTTTATTCTATACATTCTGATGTACAAATTTCAGTGATATCTTGATTTTTTTCTATATATATATTTACATTTTTATTAGTTTGGATACCTAAATATTTACTTTAATTCCACAAATATTAATTGAGCACCTAGTATATGCCAATCCTGGGAATTGGCATTGCAGGGAACATAAAACTAGTAGGAAATAATGCCTGCTCTTAAGGAGCTTACAGTCTTTATTAAGGAAACAAGATAAAGACCCAATAGAAATATATGAACCAAAATATTTATTCCATAAAAGAAGTGCCAAAGATGTTATGAATTTCAAGAAGGGCATCAGAAAAAAAGGTAACATTTGACACGAACGGTCAAGAATAGGTAGGACATTCCCCTGCCCACCCTAAGTCCATAAGCTAGAATTTACTTCAGTCAAGTGGAATAGTAGGATCAAACTCAAAGAATTTAGGAAGAGTGAATATTTCTGAGAAAGGAATGCTTTCTAGTAAAACACAATGTATAGTAATCTTGCAAGGTATTTTAGAAACATTAAGAAAAGTTTTTAGCATACACTTAGGTATTTATACTTTAGCCAGTATGCAAAAGGTAGACGTTAAGAATCCCTGAGCAGGAGACCAGTGTGTTTGAGGCCCCACATTCTTGTAGGCGAGTGGGACTTTAGGAAGACCAATTTGACAAGGTTATAGTGATACATATAGGAACAGGGGGTATCAGGGCAATGGAATGAGTTAGGATGCTCTTACTCTGTCTAGACAGAACATTTAAGTCAATTTCTGTGAAAGCAGAATGATGTTTAATAAGGGTTGAAGATGATAAAATATAGGAGGCAATCAATACTGATTAAATTTTGGGCATGGGAGATATAGGCAAAGATGATTCAATAGGTTTTGAACTAGCTGAACATAGTTCAATAGAAAAATTGGTAGCATAACGGTGACTGAATTAAGATAGAGAGGTCAGGAGAAGAATTTCAGAATCTGGGAAAATAATTTGGGTTTTGGGGATTAAGAGGAAGTTGATTATTTGTTTGGATTATAGGGAGTAATATATATCATGAATGTTAAATTTATAGAAAAGATGAAGATCTGGAGAATGAGATAAATTTGGACACTGCCCACTGAAGAGTAGTCTTGTAGTGGGTAGGACTAACAAAAACAAACTTAGCTCATTAGAAATATTTAAAGGTAGAAGAAGGAATGATTGGCATATGAAGCAATAGATAGCATCTAAAACAGTCAGGAAAAGCCAGCAAATACACTAATATTGTGTAGTTACACACACATATATCTGCATTGGTGATTACAAAAAGGCTGGTATTTTTTAAAAAGTGTAATCAGTAGTACCATAACTTAAAAAGTGACTGAAGAGAAGGGATCTTTGAGGAAGTGTTTGGACTTGAGTTTTAAAGATCAAAGTGTTTTTGTGTGGAGGGGAGGGATACCATCATTTATCATTGTTTAACAAACATTTGACACCCTAGTCTGAGTTAAAAAAAAATTGCTAAGCATGTTTCCTTCAGCTTCATAGAGCTTATAATATATAAAGGGGAACTCATCATCAGATACACAAATATTCAATTAAACACTTCAGGAAATATTCTAATGGACATCAAGGTGACATATAATAGAACACACTGGTTTGTTCCACCTGATGAAGAAATCATTCTGAGAGAAACACATCTATGTGCTGAGCAAAGGGCAAGGAGGACTTAGAGCATTTGAGACATAGAAAAGACAGACACAAAGATCCTGAGTATGGAGGCAGCACTGGTGAAACTGAAGAAAAGCTCTGTGTCCCAAGTACATGAGCAAAAGTAAGAGTGGTAGAATAATCACTCATTCAGTCATCCTAATTAAATGAATACCAGCTATAACTTATATAATCCGAGCAGCATGGGTGAATCCCAGCATCCAGAGAACAAGACAGATGAGGCTGGTTTGGTGAGAAGCCAGATCATGCAGATTTTTAATGCTGTAATAAAGGATTTAGTTTCTACTTGGCAAATAATAGGAAGCCATGAAAGGATTCTAGGGGTGTGCACTCATTTGTATTTTAAGAAAATTATAGAATCTACAAGATGGCGAATGACTGTGGGAAAATAGTACTGAATGTAGAAGTTTGTAATGAGAAGCTAATGGAGTACCCCAGCAAAAGTTTATGGTAACTTTTTCTAGGGTAGTGAATCAGAGATGGTAGTAAGCACATGTGCTCAAAATATATTCAGGAGTCAAAAATCAACAAGTTGGGATGATGGATGAAGAATGAGGAGGCTTCGAGGATGATTCCTAGGTTTCTGGCTTCAGTTATAATGACTATTAGTGCCATTGTAGACAATAGGAATACTGGAGAAGCAGTGGTTATTAATATACCAAGTAAAACAGGGTTTTGAAATTTTTATTCAATAGTGATAATAAAAGCTATCAATTTGGCCTTGAAATTGTGGTTCCCTTTCTGACCAATAACAAGCATCAGTCAGATGTTTGGCTGAGACTATCAGTATCCATGGAGTTCCTCTCTCTAGCACAGCTAATTAGGATCAGGTTTGAATACACAGGGCTGGCCTCATTAGCACATGCTCAAATTACAGAGCTAACCAGGCCAGAAGATGAAAAGAAATATACTCATTGTAATGGAGATTACTTTCCTGTGCAGTGCATTATTTTCCAGAACAAATAAATACAGTTGAGAGACTGTAACTGAGATTAGTGAATAATAAGTGTACATGAAGGAAAGGGCAAAAGTGGAAAAAATAATGATGAGGAGCATGTATATTGTATTCTGAAACAGAAATCTGCATATTTCTCTTGTATTGCAAACTCTTCATTCTTACGCATAATTAATGCACATATTATATTTTCATTAATGCATGCATATCCATATTTTTAAAATTAATGCAAGATTTAAATTAGGTAAGCTTTATTAACTAGAGCATATTCTGACTCTACAACCTAACTGAATTTCTTCTGCCAATGTGCAGTATTTAGTGATATTTTGCCCTTTGCTAATGATCTTGTTTTTACTATCCCAGCACATCCCTAAGACCTAAATAAGCAGCTCTCCTCTCTCTCTTTCCTCCCAGGTAGAACACTTACAACAATATTTTCTAGGCCCCCAAATCTAGAAGAGATCTACTTTTTAATAAGAAAAATCTCAAAAAAGACCTTTCCCTATATCAAGATCTATATTCTTTGTTTTTTTTCTCCCCAGTCTTGTTTTCAGACTACAAAATTAATGTACTTTTCACTGCAAAAAAAAAAAATCCAGAAATAAAATAGAAATGAAACACTTTGCTAAACCATACCTATTAGACAAGAAGGGGGTTAGCTTTTTATACATCAGACTACATTTCATGTTATTTTTCTTTTTGTTGATACTGTAACAGGATGGTCCCCAGGAAAAGGGGAAGTTCCAAAACCCCAGTCCTGCCCTAAGTAAAGTAAAGCTAAGAAAGAATAAAAAAATGCTGGAGAAGAGATAGGAGAACAGAAGGAAGGGAGGAAAAAGGAAGCAGGTTGGAGAGCAGCAAAAAAACCCTAAAAAAAGCACGTGGAGCAAAGGGACATGTGAAAAAACTACACTTACTTTTTAGTCTTAAACTAGTTAAAACAGATGTGGGTAAGAGGCCCGTGGGGAGTTTAATAATAGCAGCTTTCATCTTAATTTTAATTTTGCTCTTTTCCCCCCAAATTTGACTCTTTCTGACCCTTTTCTATGGGTCTTCACTAAAAAGTCCTTCCATCTTATAAGCAAGCTTTTGGGCCTTACTTTAGGCCAATCCTATTTAGCTAAACTTTCACCATCAAAAAGATGGGTAACTTTAAATGCTTAACTTAGTAATTATATTCTTTGTCTTTTTTTATATTGTTCCCTAATTATATTAAAATTCCTTCCCATTAAAAACCTTTGTTTTTCTTAATACAGAAAATAACAAAACCCATTTAAAAAAAAACAAGTTTAAGAGTCCTGGGGTGCCCATCTCCCTACCCTAAAACAGTACCAATGATACATAGTACACATACTTATGTTACATGAAGTTCAAGCCCATCATTACTATTTTCAAATCCATTTTTAAAAATAATTCCTGGTTCTCTTTCTATAAATAATCTATTTGTCTTTGTTTGGTTCTGCGATTTCAGTGAAATATTTTACTTGGAAGCTAATTCCAGGAAATGCTAGTATGAATATGAGGAAGTGGTAAGGGCAGGAAAGGCAAACAATAAAGAATTGCTCTTAATCCAAGGACCACTGTGGAGTGAACTTGGACCCACTGGGGAGCTCTGGGGGTCTGTAGAACAAGTATCTCAGAGTAATACTCACTCTGGGGTCAAAAGCAGGGTGTTGAGGTGGCTGTTTGTGGTAATGATTATTCCTGGCACTTTGGAACTATTGTGTATGGGTAGGCCTTGACTCCTGAGGCAATCTGCTACATAACTGGCAATCTGCAGGCTGCACTGTCCTGTTAAAGGTGAACAGATATGGGAACAACACAATCATGCCTTAATTAACTATTCTCATAAATGATGAGCATTTAGATTGTGTCCAATTTTTTTTTCTCATTAAAAATTGCCAAAGTAGCTTCATGCATATTTATTTTCAGGTCTGTGTGATTTTTCCATGACATAATTACTATAATTGGAATAAAAGAAGAAATTGAAAATTACAGACAATAATCTTTTGAGTATGTTTTGGGATGAAGAAAGACAACTTTCTTCTCCTTAATGACCATTTTTATAGAATGATCCACATTGTAGAAAAAATTTTTAATGTAACATTCTGAATATAGATTTGATATTTAAAATAACTAAATTGTTAGTACAAGTTATTTACTTAATCTTAAATAACTGCCATGAGAAAAGGTTGGTATTTTTGTAAAAGAAATGTTCTTAAAATTATAACAAGACTTAAATTTTGTCTAATTTTCTATCTTCAGATAATGACAGCATTGCTTTTAAAAGCACAACAGAGAGCAAATCTCTATTATCTAGCAGTGTTCTTAGCCACCACCAGCATTATCCAAATGAAAAAAAAAAATTGATTAGAGCTTAGCAAAACTAAAAACTAAAAAAATTAAAACATACAGACTGGGATCAACTCCTTAAAGTACCATATCCTGCAAATGACTTGTGTATAGAAAAGGTGCTCTCAAAACGTACCAGTTTAAAAAAAAATGGTTATAAATCAGGCAAAGTACATATTTTATAGAAGAGTATATTCCAGAAGCAAATAAAATTCAATTACATTAGCCATTTGAGAAATGAAAATTAAAACCTCTATGAGTTACCATGGCACATAGTGAGAATGCATAGAAATTGGATCACTGCTACATTGTTGGTGGAAATGTAAAATCACATACCCTCTCTGGAAAACAATTTGGCTGTTTCTTATAAAATCAGACTCATATGTACATACCTTTCAGCAACTGCATTCCTGAACATTTACCTTGCAAATGGAAACTTATGTCCACACAATAGTGTGTACATAAATGTTCATAGCAGCTTTATTTGGAGTAGTTCCATACTGGAAACAACCCGGATGTCCTTCAATGAGTGAATGCTTACATAAACTGTAGTACATCCATACTACAAAATACTATTCTGCAATAAAAGATACAAATTATTACTATAGGTCATAACTTGGATAAATCACCAGGCAATTATGTTGAGTATAAAAAGGGAATCCCAGTCACTTATACATGATATTATAGCATTTATATAATGTTCTGGAAGTGACACAATTAAGAAATGGAGAACAGATTAGTTGTTGCTAGGAGCATAGAATGGGTAGAGGAGGGAAGGAAAGAGAGGTGTAGAGGTGGTTATAAAGGGCAGCACTAAAGGAGTGCCTATGGTGATTGAAATATTCTTAAGTGTGGTAGTAGATACAAGAACTTAAAGGTGTCAAAAATATATAATACTAAATGTATACACATATAAGTACAAGAAGTTATCACTGAGGGGAACTGGGTCAAAAGTGTACAGGGGATTTTTCAGTGTTTTCTCTAACAACTTCATGTGAATCTATAGTTATCTGAAAAGTTTAATTAAAAAAGGAATAGCATTTGTTTCTAGAATACAAAACCATGCATAAATATCAATAACTTTTAAAGAATGTCAACTGTGCTTATTCACTAACAATTATTTTTCTAACATTTTTATACTCTAAAATGATTATTCGAAAATCATTTATACTGTAAATTAATCCCACATTACTTATTTCATTTGAGGGCTAATATATTTCTTGTCAGATAAATAAGAATGTTAAAATATTGTAGAAAATCCTTCCTTGTCATCTTCAAAATAAACCGTGGAAAAAACATAGGATTAGCCATCAGAAGAATTTGCAAAGAACTTATTTTCAAAGTCATTAGTTTATTTAGCCAATATTTAAAAAAAAACACCAAAACAAGACTTCTTTCTTTGTTAAATCATTGATTTGCATTGTATTGTTTAATTATCAGGGTATTATTAGGTGGGTACTATTATTATGTTCCATTTTTATAGGTGAACAAAGATATCTCTGGTGGTTGTTACATGCCAGTAGTGTTTTGCATATATTGACTCATTGATTAGATGACACAACAATCCTTTTACAGATAAGGGAACTAAGGAAGATTATTTAAGATGATTCCAAGCTGTCTGACTCCAGTTTGCCATAAGGTGTCTCCAGGGAAACTAAGGCACCAGAGATTTTACTTTAATTAAATATTTTACTTAAGGTTGCACAGTCACTAGCAGTAAAAAACCAGGTTTTGAACTAGTATTACTTATATTATACAAATTTTTATTCGATTGTGGTTGCTTTGAACACCTACATCAGAATTTTTTAGGGGTTTGTTTATAAACCTTTGATTTCTTCTCATTTCCTTTGTTCTGGCAAATTGAGACCTCAGTGTCAAGACTCTAGAATCTATATTTCAACAACCATTCTAGAAGAATTTGATTAACCTTAAAACTAGAGTACAACTGCAAATAAAATGCAGGTTTCCTGTGAGGTTCATGTGGTATAATTATAAATGATGCTATATTTTATCAACTTAAGATTTCCCCCCACAATTTAAATCTCTGAAATAGGACTGGTAAAACTGATAGTGTTTTGCAAACCATAATTAAAATAATGACTTAAAAAAATAATGACATATAATAATGTTGTTTTGGATTTGATAAAGAACGCAGGTTCAGTGAATAATAGAATACAAAAGACGAATACTTATTAAACAATGCTCTTTTCAGTCCTAGGTCACACCCTGAATAGGGTGCCCATCTGTATACTGGGATATGGGGTGAGCTAAAGGCATCCATCAGACAAATTCAAAGGTACCATAAGCAAGTAATTAACCATTGTGAATTATAACAGATGGAATAATGTATGTGAAAACACTTTGAAAATGATAAATCACTATATAACATTGTATTGAATATGGGTTTATGCATGAACTGGAAGGAAGATTACTAGAGAGGAAATCATTTGAAAATGTTCACTTTCAAACTGGGCACATATGCAAGGTAATAGATATTATGATTTTTAACTTAAGACTATCAAGCATATCAAAAAGTGTTCATTAATCTTGCTGTATTCTAGAAAATTATTTAAGTGTTTTCTGTGTTTATATTATGAGCTTCCCAGCAATTGTGGAAATACCATATTATTCCTGTTGCATTAGCTCTATTTAATGAGAGGAAAATGAATGATTGGGATATTAAATTGACTAAAATTACACCATGAAATGTAGTGGAGAAAATAAGAGGTAGTCTGAGACAGGAACATGTCAAAATAAAATTTGAACTAAGGCATGTGCTATTAAGACACAGGATCAGGAAGAAGAATGTGGACAGAGGGGCCAAATTGTAACCAGTCACTACAAAGGGTAGAAAAGCAAAAGAACTATGTGGTAAAATATTTGCATATGCATTTATCTTCAATCTTCACTTACCTAAATGTCTTATTTTCATTTATTAAGGCTATGTGTCTAAAAATGCATCTGGCTATGAAAATTTCCTTTTCTACTTATTAGATCACGAGAGTTTGAGTAGTTCCATTTTTAAATGCACTGTCCGACTCTGTTCATATTGTCCTTCTCTGTGACTCCATTGCTTATGTTTCGATTCTAGAAGCTCTACCACTGCTTTTTGGGGTTTGGCATATGTGACAGTAGGGCAATCCTTTCATTCTAACTATGTTGTATGTACTGGATATGTTATCAAAACCTGTCCTCAGACTATTGTGGGTGAACATAGTTTGTGAAATCCCATATGGCTCCTGTTTGCATGCTTCTATTTCTTGGTCCCTTCAATTGTGTGCTGTTTTTTTTCTCAGTTTATTTTTTTAGATATTTGAAGATTATGAGCTCATAAAATGTTATCCCCAAATATTAGGGACTAATATGTTTCTCTTAACTGAAATATTTACAGTTTGAAAAAAAGACTGCAGAAAGTAACAGTGAGAATGGAAGGATGTACTGTTGAGTAAGGAATTAAAGGTCCATTACCCTTGATATTCCTGTATTAGTGAAGTCTTTGAGCACATGCAAAATCACAGTGTTTTGATGGATAGTATCAAAAACTAAATCAATGAAGAAGAAAACACCTATATCTATTTCATTTGAAAAATGTAAACGCACTCTGCTACTTAGGTTTTCATTTATCTACAAGCTAATTATTGTGTGATTGCCATTTTTATTTTGGTCTCATTGGCCTGCTGAAATGTGTAAATTTTGGAATGTAAAATATATAATTCAAAGCAGAACCAAACAAGCAAGGTAAAATGATAAAAATTAATAATCCTACCTATTCAACAGTTTCCAAATTACTGCATGTGTATAATTCTAGCTTTTGTTATTTAAAAATTTACCTGGAACAAACTAAATATCTTATTTTTATATTTTGTTTTAGAGTCCCTATTACTATACAACTCTTAATAATATGTGCCTGTTTGAATTTACTTCAAATTTAGAAAATTATTGGATCAAGAAATAAACAGCAAACCCTAGAAAGGAGCTGGGATTTGAAGTCAGCTAGATCTCATGATCTCCCTGATCTAAAATTAATCATATATGTTATAATTAATATATTTCAGTTGAAAAAGAGACTATGTAGTAATATTCTCATGTATAATGATATCTAGTTCAAAAAATACAGAATTAATCACATTTTCTCTGGTGAAACCAATGAATGATTTTGTCTACAAAAAGATGAACATAGTTGTCATTTTATTAAGAAATATAATGATTCTTGGTTAAACTAAGAAGTGCCAGAAATTGTGTTGCAAATGCTGAAACTAATGTTTCCGTTTTGTTGACTTCTCACTTTTCTCTGTATACAGGAGATATCTTCTGTTGGTGAAATTTCATGGATTTTATAACTGAAAGGTGATATTTGTCCTTATTTTCTCAGTTTATTGAATATCTTTTTTCTAAATACAACTCTAAATCATGGATTAATGATGAATTCAGTGACATACAAAATTTAGTTTAGCTGAAGGAAACTTGTAAAAAGGATTTAGTTCTTGCCATAGGGGAGATTACAATTTCAGTCGGGAAGCAAATATGCAAACATCTAATGCTTTAAGGAATATGACGTACTATAGGAAATCAAAATATGGGTGAGGCCCTTTTCACTATTAAACTGATTTATGAAGAATAAATAGTAGTTTAATATTGTTTGTGGTTGACTTTGAACATGGTATATGGGTCTGTTTATGTTAAAATTTTCATTGACATATTTAGAGATATATACCAAAGCTAAAAAGAAAATTAAGCTAAATGGACTGTAGGGAGACAATGATAAGCAAGTCAATTTTTAGGATACCATTTATATTTTGGTTCAATCCCATTATTGTCAAGCAGTATTATTTGTTTCCCCCCAAAGACCCCACAGTTAGTCCACAGTGCCCCCCTGAAATGTGATTAAAATGGTCTTTCTGGATAACATCAGTGCTGTTAGTCTACAGATGATTATTTCACATATCATACAGAAACCCAAAGTAACTAAATTGAGCCATAGTTCTTAAATCATAGTTAATTCAAGAAGATTTTAGTGCCTACTTGTTCAATACAATCCTTAAATGATCCCTCACAAAGGGTGTAAAAATCACACATATCTTTAATGGGCTAATTGTGCTTTACTGCAGTGTTGAATCTATAAAAGCTTTTTTAATAGTGAGAAAAATAATGATATTTTCATCCTAATTTGCAAATAAAATTGCCATTCTAAATATCTCTTTGTTTCTAAGTTAAGTGCTTATTGACAGCAGAAATTTCCCCAAAACACTAATAGAGTATTTAACATAATTTCATTTATTGAAAGAAAATCCAAGGGAAAATAACATACAGCTATCTGAAACTATTTAGCAGAAGAAAAATATCAAAAGGAAAAGTAAGTTAAATTTAACTTTGAGATCTAAAATGTAACTAATATTCAATATAAATTTAACACAATGTATATTTGATTAAACTTTTACATTTAAATATACTGATGAAACTCAAGAAATAAAAATGATATCCTGGAAATCCAGGATAACAATTAAGAGTCATATGAAAACAATCTGAAACTAACAAGCTAGTCCCTATGTAATAGAATTTTTCATAATTTTATTGAAAAATAAGAATACATTTTAGCTCAACTCATGGAAAATTAGTACAATTGAAATTAAATTCAATCATTTGTAAAATACTCCCTTGAGAAAACTCAGTTTCTATCCAGAGTTTAACCTCTGCCCTATTCAACATTTTGAAATCCAATTCCTTAATTTCAGTATACTCAATGTGGGTTCAGGGTAGTGAGAAGACAACTCATAGATTCTTATGTTTTATATGAACATCTATCCATAAAATCATCCATATGTACAAATATATGGACTAGTTATCTCTCCCTCTCAATTCTGTTTCCAAGCAGATATGAACACATGATAGTTTGATTCTGATTTGACATATTCCACATTAAAGCTTTATGTCTTTAGTTCTTACTTTATCTGTGCAATAACAACATATACCATTAATATGGATACTCAACAAAGAACTTTTAAAATCAGATTTGAAAAATGTTCTGATCATTCCATGGTAGCTTTTCTCCTATCAAAGTAGAAAATGCAGGAGACACTGCTTTTTAAAAATAAGTACTAAGAAAATTAAACTGATCAGCCACAAGGGAACATTGTAGGAAAGGAAATAGCTTAGGATTGAACCCTATGATTTTATTGTTTTCACAGAAAATGCAATAACTCCTCATTGACATCAACTGCCCAGTTGCAAGAAGAGTATACCTTCTGCTTTGTTGAGACGCAGACTAAGGAAATAGTAAGTAGTAGTCATCAACCAAGAAGGAAGTGAATTTGGACTAAATTTTTTCCAATTTAAATGTCTTTTGAAAGGCCCTGATCATTGAAAGGCACATTAAAAAAAAAAAAAAAAGGTTTCTGGTAAAGAACATGCTTTCAGAAGGATTCTTTGAAATCGCTCTATCAAAATCAGAATAGTCTGTCACCATCTTTTAAATCACTACTCAAAACAAATGAAAACAGATAATGAAAAATACCACAGCCAGTTTCATACAGTTTTAAGTATAGAACTAAATTAATTCATTGTTCTATAAATTACACATTTTTATAGATAAGTTCATTACAAAGTCTTTAAAATAAAAATGCATGTTTGGTGAAGAGTTGGTACAGTTGTCATTAATTTTTGTCATATTTTAAAATATAAAAATAAAGGATGGGATTATACTATTTGTAACATGATATAGTGGGTTCACTGATTTGTTATTTTGATTATTATAATTATCATAATTCATTGCCATGCCTATGTCAATTTTGTGATATATGGGAAACAAAGTTTAGCCTACTGCATGACATTGTTGTGTACCATGCATGTCTCAAATCTGTTAAAGAAAATTTAATAGCAGACCAAACTTCTAACCTACTAGGTACTATGAACCACATGAAACAGGAAACACTTGAAACCAGGGATATATAGCATATTATAATTCATGATAGGAGGAGAAAAAGTAAAGGAAATCAAGCTTATGTAGTTTTTAAAGAGAATACTCATTTTTTTAAAAATCACAAAATAAAAGTTATCTTATTTTTAAATAATGATAGTGACATTAATGTAAATTCTACATATATGATGGGGTAACTTCTCATTTTGGAAATTGTTAAAAAGTAATGATAATGGGCAAAGTCTGACACCCCTGGAAAAGTTAATGAAATTGAATTGAAACTCATTTAAGATGCCATCAGTTTTAAGATGCACTATATATCATAACACAAAAATGCTGTCAATTGTAATTAAATAGACTCAACTGCAGCGATATTAAAATGTGGAGAAACAAGCATCTTTGAACTGATGAAACAGAGTAATGCTCCTAATTAATTAGGATTAATTACTGGCAGTAGGAGATTACATGGTATAATCTTTCTCCCAGAAAATTAAAAGCTCCACTGCCTAATGCCTTCCTATGAAAGAACAACAATATAACTATTGGTACCATGACATGTAAAAGGACATATGTTGGTGAGATACTTAAATACAAAGTGTTAGCAAAAGGAAGGCAATTTATAAACATGTGTTTCAAAATTGTCATCATTATTAATAACATTAAAATAGAGGCTAGGTAACAATTTATATTTCACTTATCCCAATCTTTTTTACATTTCCTGTATATTTATACATTTGTGTTTGATTAAAACAACTGATCATTTGATCTAGATTGAAAAAAATATTGAATTTAATTTTGCTTATATAAATGATCTAGAACCCACTTGATATATATATTTAAATTTATTACTTTATCAAATAAATGTAATTATTTTGCATTTTTGATTGCCCCTTTGTTCTTGGCAATCATTTGTAATTTCTCAAAAATGTAATGAAAATTAATTTTTGAAGTATACCAGCCAGTTCTCATGAACTTCCGAAGCATAGTGTTTTCTTATTGTTTGAAAAGTTACAGAATGTTAGTATTTTCTGAATATCTACTGGTAGGCTTGAAATGTGAACTTACAGAAATTTCTTTGTGTAGGATTTCTTAGGGGGAAAGGAGACTTGATTATTTTGTTGCAAAGGACACATATGTATCCTGATATCTTGAATAAAGATTTTTTAGATTTTTGCAAAAGCCTCACTATAGTCAAATTAAAGATCAAGTAAAAAAGGCAGCAGAGTTAAGCCTCTCTTTAGATCTACAACAACTATATTTATATTATCAAAAATAAGTATGCAGAAAATCAATTAAAAAGGATGATTGACTAATATGGGATAGTGGAGAAAAGGTTAGTAGCCACAAAAACGGAAGTCAAGATGAGTGCAGATTTACTAAATACTAAGCTAAATCACTCAAATGTTATTTACTCTTTGGTTTGATAAAATAGGTAACTCTAATTTTGAAGATTTTCAATATGCCTGATTTGCTCAAATAAGTTATGGAACTTATATGTTCCATCTGTCAAAGGATGGGATAGCTCAGTTCTTTCACTACAAAGATTATCAGTCTGGTCCGCTCTTTAGCTATGAAAATAAACTATTAAATTCCAAGTTTGTATTTGTTCCATATTTTAAAGGTTTGCCTTTTTTTCCCCATGTATTACAAATATGGCAGAGTATATTAGGAAGCTCCTATTAAAATTTCTTTCTGCAAAAAAATCCAAATAAAATAACTGTTTCTGCAGACAGTAAGATATATGAAACACTGAAGATTTGTCCCATGATAACATAACAGATAATATTGTATAACTAATCTTGTTTTAATGACCGGTGAACATAGTTCAACAAACACACATACGGCTTTTCATACCTTACCTGGAAAGAGGCTTTATTGAACATAGCTGTAAAATTTTCTTTTAAGTTGAATTACTGAATTTGCACAAACATTTCTACAGAATCTTTTTTTAAAAATCAACCTTTATCATTTTCCACTATACCTTGTGCTTTTAATATTAATATTTGCAAATGTTATAATTTAATAATTTTATTCCAATTACTTGCATAATCAGTTCTTTTTTAATCCTGGGGTGTTGAAAGAACAAATAATAATAATATACTTTAGACAAGAGTTTTTTTTTTTTTAAATGAAGTTAAAAGCTAAGATAATTTAAGGAAAAAGATCTTCAAATTTTCATAACCAACAGGTTTGAGGGAAATTTACAATGCATTGGAAAACTGGCTGGTTAAAGGTATGATTTGTCCTCAGGTAGCTCAAAATCATTTTTACAGGTTTTTGTTTTTTTGTAAAAGTGTTTTTTAATCTTGGTAAAATAATAAAATAATATTTCACAATTTGCACAGAGTCTGACTAAAGGGCAGAGGCATATACCCTCAGTTGTTAGAATAAAGCCAGATTTCAGGCCCAGTTCCTCTGTAGAGTTTGTATGCACTGCAATCACAAACATTTTCTTGTTCCCTCTAAAGCTAGGGCCAATTTCATTTCAAATGGAGGTTAAAGTGAGAAATCACTCCTGTGTTTTACCACCTTCTTCACTAAGTATTATCTTAACAACCTTTAGCTCTGGTTGACCCTTTTAATAACCTGGAAGAAAAAAAGTGTTGCTCCCATGTCTGGTCTCAGTGGAAGTTATTTTCTAATGGACAATAAGCCGAAAGGCCATGGCTGTCTAGAAGGTCAAACAACATCTTGTCTGCATGGGCTTACGCAGCAGCTTCGGTCCTTTCTTCTTCAGAAGCGGCTTTGTTGTCTTGCCTGTAATTTGCACATTTAGGCTCTGTAGTTTGTTTATAAAATAGTTTTACACAAACCACTCTAAGCAGTGCAAGCTTCTGAGTTGAAAATTATTCAGGCTTGTTTCATTGAAGGCACTTGGTTTCCATGGCAATTTATAAAAGATGGTGGTTTGGTTTCTTCATTGGAACAGATGACTTGGTTTGGGTGTCAAGTGGCCGCAAGCAAACTCCGATAAGCCTGTGTAATATGTAAGCCCAGGTTTACCATCCTGGATAATAGTGCATGCAAAAAGAGACAGCATACAGTTATCTAGCGTAGCCATGGGAGGAAAACAAATAATGATAATAATAATTAATAATAATAATAATAATAAAGGTGGGATGGGGGTAGGTGGGGAGGAACATGAATGCTTTAAATAATTCTGAGTTCGGGTTATTTTCAAGGAAGGGTAACAACCAAAGGTAAAGGGGCCTACATTTATTTCATTCTCTACATAAAACCTTCTTGAAAGGAAAATGAATGCCAGCTCTTCACGTACCCTGTTTACAGTGAGGTTTTTGTTGGCAGGCCATTAGGTTTCCATGGTAACAAGCAAACTATTCATTTGAAACAAAACCAGCCATGACTTTGTGCTTTGACAAGGATTTCTATTTTCTATAGCTCTTTTTTTTTTTCCAGAGTTCAACCAGATGACCAGATGATGCTGTAATCTTTTTAGCCACAAAAGCACCTGAAGGTCTCTCCTCTACTCAGGTCAAGATTATCTTTTATATGTAGTTTGGAATAAGTTATACTTCCATGATGTCTTTTTATCCCCAGTGCTTAAAAAAATGTGTTTTTATTATTTTATTTTTGAGTCAGTAGTCAGTGGAGGAATCTTTGGTAGTTTGTTTTTTCAATGTCCATTTACAAAGACTCTTTCTTCATGCCAGTGCCTGGTGAATCTTTTATAGCCTCTGCCAGGATAAGGTCACCTTCGAGGACTTAAGATAGAGATGAGGACGATGACCGGAAAAAGCCATATATGTACTAAAATTCCAACAGCACCATCGACAGAATCTAAAGGTAAGGAAAATAAATACCAAGAAACAAACAAAAAAAGGGAAAGTAAGTATTCATGTGGCTAACAGAGTAACTTTGGTGAGCTAATAAAACAAATTCAGTATATGGAAAATGATTTATTTGGTTTATTTATTAGCTTCATATCCAAGGCAAGTAAAAAGGCAAATAATTTGGATATATGGTTAGGCATTTGATAAAATAAAGACTATTTAGGTTTGAGTTAATATATATGAAAATTTGTTCATAAGGTATCTGTATTGGTTTGTGGCTGAGTTTAATCTCAGACTTCCGCTAGCACATCAGAATACACATGTAGAAAATTCTGAGCAATCCTAAAAGTTAGCTTTTCCCCCCCAAGCTTCCAGAAAAAGTAGTCTCTATGGTAACTAGGAAGAGACTGTTATGGGGAGAGAAATTAATCATGCAAATAGTAGACCATGTATGTTTAGACCAATCCAAAAAGTAGGGTAAACAATGATCTCTTTAGTGTAATTTTCAGAAGCATTCATCATGCTTCTAAAAATCCTTATTTAAAAATCCCTGTCACCGACTATAGTTGGTTTTCAAGTGAAGCTTCATATCTCTACTACTTACCTAGATGTATCCCTTGCTTAGAAAACTAACAGAAAAAAACAATGATACATCAACCAGGCTAAGTTACAGAATGGTGCTGACTTAGGAGATAATTGGGTTTTGAAAATAAGAGAAAGACTATCTCAATTTCAGTTGTGTGAGCCATAGCACCAATTATTACCAATGATAGGTAAATGGATACAAACAAAATATTTTATTATACAAAAGCATATTATTTTTCAATTAGGAGTGTTTCCCCTGACTTACAAATGCTAATTAAACACATATAGAAACATTTCATTTAAGTGCCATACTTTTTCTTTTAATTTAGTATTTCATGAACAGAAAACTAAGTATGAAATGTTCTATTGTGTAAGAATGAAGTTTTTATAGTTATTTTATTGTTACTGTTTTTACCACTTCTGTTTTTTCTCCTTCTGGGATTAAATTATGTTGTCTTCTTTCCTCATTTGGAAAGTTTAACTCAACTCTTTGTATTTAATATTTTTCAGTGATTCAGTGATATTTTTCTGTGATTATATTATCAAAAAGTAAGATTTCTATATAAGATAGTAACTATTTGCAGTTAATATAATCTTTCTGTCTCTGGTTTATGTAATTTTATGTATGTTTGTGTAATTCAATAGAACTACTGTTCTCCTCTGAGAATTTCTTTTTGGTATAACTACCTGGTTTCTAAAATAAAATTAGGCACTGGGAGAAATTTTTACTAAATATGTTACTTAAAATTCCAAGTGTAATGACAATTAGGTGAAAATTGTGAGAAAATGGCTCATTGTTATATACAATCTTAGTTTTTGTGTTTTTACAATGCTTAAAAAATGGAGTCAATTCAGTTCATATGAACAATCACTGGCGAGTTATACAAATTTGACTTTCAGCACTAGATTGATATTTCTCAATTAATGAAATATTCTCAAATAATGAAAAGTATTGATTTGCTCTAGACTTACACAAAATGGATTTGAATGCTCCTTTCATATGTGTTAAATAATTGATCAATTATTTGTGTAAATTTAACTTACCTTTTTATGTCACCACAAACTTAGCTTTCAGATGAGCTTATAAAAATCCTAAATTGGAGGAATTTTTAACAGCCATAGTTTTAGATTTCTCAATTTCAAGTGCATATTATGAAGAATTTAAGAAGCCTGGCACATAATTTTGATGATTATTTGAGTTATCATTAGTTATACCCTTTTGTTAAAGTATGGATTTGTGGTAAAATAATAAAATATGAAGATATCATTATTCACACTACAAGGAAATATAAAACTAAATGACTGAAATGATTATGTTGCAGGTAGAAGATTAATTATACAAGATGGGGGATATCCATTACTAACTAATATATGTATTAAAGCTCTTCACAATACTGACTCTGTTAAAATGGTTAAAAAAAGTTAAGTTGCATAAAAACAGCTATTTGGGATAATAAAAAAATTATAGTTACATAAATATGTGCTGTGTCTCTCGATTAGACAAGTACTTTAATAAAAGTTTTAAAAATGCTCTGCAGTTAATAACTTAATATTTTAAAATCTTAATGAAAAATCAAAGTATATTTGCCTCATATAGACCTAAATTGAAAGTAGTTTAATTTTATCGTGGGCTAAATAAGACCAAATGAAACTCTGACTTTAAAATATCTTTAAATTTTAGGATTTCAGGTATATGAAATTTCTAATTAAGCTAAAAATAAGTTAGTTTTTAAAATCAGAATATGTTTGCTTAATTGCAATCATATTACTTGAACATTACATCAAACCGATACAAGAACAGACACTTACTCTTGGTCGTTAAATCTTGTTTTGCACATTCTCCCTCTGCAATTGATACATCATCAATGGCAATGTCGCCTTCTATCCCAGGACCTCGAATACCTTCAAAAATGAGCTACAAGGATGAATGAAACAAACCTAAATGTAGCTTTGATTTGCAGATGAATTTTTATTGAGAAATTGAGGAGACATACCTAAATAGAATCAACAATTCTGGAATCATTTATTCCTTGATGGTCTTTGAAACTGTTACTTACAAAAATGTAACCTTTCCTACCAAAACCAGTAATGGTTTCTCTCTTGCACAATATTATTTTTTCATATCAAAGTTTAAAACAAAACTAAACCTAATTGAATAATATAATAACAGCAACAAGTACTATAAATCCTATCATCTTTAGTTTTCAAGGGTAGAGAAAAGTTTTATCTGATCAGTATTTTTCTAAATATACCTTATGACTTTAGTGTTCTAGAGATACTTTAAGGAATGAAACAGATCTGGTTTCTTTAAAACAGTATTGTATTTACTGAAGCCCATAACAAGGACTTCATTAAATCTCTATGAACTTGCTTTTTCACTTGCACTATAGTGAATGGTTCTTCATATTCCCCTGATTTCAATTTTGACATCTATTTTTTGAGATACCTGAAGATATGTTTGCATCTATTTATACTGAGTGTTTAGTGACAGACTTATGAATTTCCAGTGTCTAAAACATTGGTTGGCACTGGTTAACTCATGGGTGGTAAAGAAGCACATGAATGGAATCAATCTCTCTTTGTTACTACATTCTGAATGCTATATCAACTTGAGGACAATTGACAAATTTTTATTAATTTTATAAAAGGAAGACTCCTTGAAAATTTTCTTTATAATTCCTCATTTATTCCTTGCTTTTAGCAAAACCTTTTAATCCTTTTGACTTGAACAGGAAAACTGTGTATTTAGTGGACTATAGTCCCAGAAAAATATTTACATGTCAAAATGAAGTATCTAATTTTATCTAAGAAGAAATTAGAGTAATAGCTATTTCTAATCTTAAATTGATGTACATGTTTTTATAGAATTTCTAGCTTTCTTATGTTGAAACAAATTAGAATGAAAGTTGATTTTATCAATGTTGAACTTTTATTTTGATTTTAGTCTTGAAAATATTTTAATAGGACTCCTCAAAGTTAAATTTGTGGTAATTTTCAGAGCACTTAGGCTACCTTTGAGAAGTTGTTCCATTGTCCTCTCATATGCTAATATAATTTTATCAATAGAAATCTCTAAGTAATAAATGGAAGCATTCATTGTCAATTTTGTTTTGTGTACCTGGCCCCACTTAAATATAATCCATAGAAGTAAGAATAATTTTCATGGCTTGAGAGGAAAAAAAGATTTAAGAAGGTTTTTTTTATTACTGTATGTAATTTGTCTATAGAGGGCTTACTGTTTACCTATGTTGAAATAGGTACATTAAAGATCGTCCAAATTCATTTATTTGAAAAGTATGCAAAATGTCTTGTATTAGTGAACTCAAAATAAAATGGGAGGTCAGAATTAAAATATTTAGAACCAAGTTCCAGTAATATATGAATCTTCTGATATAACTAATACTTAACTTTGACTGCCTGATAATAATAATTTGCATTTGAATTAGGATGGCCTTTTGGAAGGTACGTGAGAAATGGTTAAATACCCCTCAGAGGATTGTTTAAATCAAATGGTCCTAGGAGCAAAGACTTAAAAAAAAATCAGTAGTACAAATAGAGAACTAAAAAAGTCATTATTAATGACTGCAGAAAAATCACAGTATGAGTATGACATTATTTATTTCACTAGTACCCAGACGTTAGTTATTTTCAGTTTTCTGTGACAAGGTTGAGATGAATAATTTTCATGTAATTATTATATATATCTATTTATAGAAGGTGTTTTTTTAAGGTCAATATACATAGGCTTTTATCAGCACAATCCACAAAAAGGCAGTTATTTTATCCTAACCATGCATGTTTAAGTCTTGGGGGTATTTTCCTCCTTATGGTATGTGCTGCTTACCTGGGAGAGACTCAGTATTAGTCAATCAATGGTTATTCCCACCCTGTTCTTTGTTTCAGCTGTGTGATACTGAGCTTCTCACTGAAGATACCAACATGAATGGATTTTTATCTTGAGGAAAGCCAGAACTGAAAGAGTCAAGGTGATATGAGTCTCTGACTCAAGAAAATCAATCCTCTTCTACTTTGACCACAACTCTTAATTTTTGCATAAAAGTGGAGTGAGGTCATCATAAAATGTTCTTTTATGCAAGTATTTGAAATGGTTGAATGTAACTCTATATTTCTGCCTTCCAGTTACGTTTTAATTCTAGAGTGAAGTAGGAATAATAATGCTTTAGTTAGAAATATTTTGGTAAGATAAGGAAGAAACCTTAGCCATCAAACATTTTAATTTTAAAAATGGATTTAAAACTTTGAAAGGAGAATACAGGGTTTGTCATGTAGCAAAGGCAAAGATAAGGAGACTGTATTTCCATATTCTTTGTGTAAGAAGTGATGTTGGTGAGGATGTTAACAAGGGTAACTTAGAATGTTCTGTACCTGCTTACACTTCAAATTTAAACAGATGAAACTAAAGCCATAATACTATCTTGGGAGAAAAAGACTTGTGGTAAGTAGATTTGCCATCTTTGCTGTGTAAAGGTAGGAAAGTAAAATATTCACTGTTTTTCTTATTTAAAGCACACAATTATTTTCATTTATTAAGTTTTTGTTACCTGGAGGTAGGTGTCAATATAAAATAATGAGATTATTTTAAAAGTCAAAACTAACGTGTAAACCATCAAAACCACTCCTGAACTTTTCAAAGCTGCTTTCCCTGGAAAGTAATATTTTGATTAAAATGATCCTGCTACTGCTCAAAGCATTTCAAAATTTCTGTCACTGGCTTTAAAGCATTAAATATTCCTGCTTTCCCTATTAATTTCCTTTTTCTTCTTTCCTTTAGACTCCCTCTGCATCTTGATCAAAATCACAAGGTCAGACCCAGGTCTATGCTACAGACAATAGTTGGAAGGTTGTGAAGGATGCTGTCACCCTCTTTTGTGGTCAGAGTGAGAGCAGTGTTGGGGGACCTTTTGTGGTAATCATCATAGAGTAATGAACTGCTGTAATTTAATGTGTGTGCTGCAGGCCTGCCGGCGATGTGTTGACTGTAAGTGCATACTTGGCTGCACAGGAAAAATACAAATCAACACAAATATTAAGCTGAATTTGGCAAGTGTCCAGAGGGCTGCCTATATCTAGAACATTCTCTTTTAGCAATACTTTATCCCAGGGTGATACTGAATGAATTAAATGCTAAAGCATTAAAAGTTGAGTGATTTGTAAAATTTTTTTGTACACTTTTCACTACAATTATGGATAATACAGCTTATCATTAAACAAAGCAACTGGATCTTTTTATAGGAACACAGAAAACATTTTAGATCTTGTGTGGACATAAATCAAAGAACTAGTAGTGGTTATTGCTAAGATGGTAAAAATAGGATCAAATTCCTGGTATTTAAATTAATGTTTTAAATATTTTTAATACTTTAATATTAAGTTTTTGATATTTTAATATTTATTGTGATGACAGGGACTCCCAACTAATAGGCAGAGAAATAGTGTAGTCTTCTGAGGGTTCTATTTGAAAGGAAGAAAAAAATTTTGAGCTACAATTCCTTGGCAATTTTGCTATTGAATATGGATAATTTTTTAACTACTCTTTACTCTCGAAAAGAAATATTTTTTGTCTTGTTCTGTTTATGCTTTAAAATACAACACTGATTATATCTTTGAGTTATTATGACAAAATTTTATAGTGATTTATAGACTAAGAACAAAAGGGTTACTTTTCCCTTCATATTATTTTGACTAAGAGATAGAAATAAAATGTATAGTTTTTAAATTTAAATAATGTTCCTTGGCCTAACCTTTGAGTACTTATAAATCCTTGGTGACAAACATATTTTATTCAGACATTAAGATGAGAAACTGTGACAATGCATTATATTGTATTGTTTCCCAACTTAGAAGACATGATTGATCTAGATTCAATAAAAAAAAAAAATTCTGAATTATTTTTACTTAAAGAAGAAATGTTCTCTAGATTGAATTATGTGATATTTTTTGAAGTGCCATTTGATACTGACTACTATTTAGACTTAAACTATATTCATTTCCTCTTCAGTACTTCTGAAATGCATTTGGCTTAATGGCCTTGAAGAAGGAATTAACAGCGCCTAGATACTTGGGAAGAAAATGTTGATGTTTAGAGGTCTCTTAAAAGAGAGTATATCATAAAAATTAGTTCTTTATAATCATGTGGCTATTATTTAAATGTTTACCTTATCTAAAATAACAAGCTTAAAAATTTAATGTTTTCACAGCATGCAATTCAATTCAGATCAATTAATATTTAAGAAATATTATCTAATCAGAATATTAACATTTGGTGGGTAAGTTAAAGGGAGAATTAAAAAAAGTATATGGATTTCTGAATTAAAATTATACCATACAGAATTGTTTCAATTCACTGATAGACAATTTTTACACATATTTTAATATTTTAAAGAATACATTGATGTCAATATAAAGATATAGATGATACCCTTAAGACATGTTCAAATGGTATTTTTCAGCAAAAGAAGAGCTATGTGTAGCATTAATGAATGAAAGTAGACACAGACTCCAAAAATAAATGTACTTCTGATAATCTGACTTCAGTGTTAGTGGTGCCTTCTGCAAATGTTTACAACATATTTTTTTCCTGAAAAATGATCAATTGTTTCTAATAATTATTGCTAAGGAAATCTTAAAGCCCAATAATTCAATTTGAAACTGAGAGTGTACATCACTTGGAAAAACTTCAGGACATTAAAAAAGCTATTAACATTAATTATTTTACCTTTATCTTATCATTAGTTCAGAAAATAATGGAACTATACTTAACCAGTACAAAAGAGCTTTGGAGAGGCAACATAATAAAACAGGTGGATAACCTTAGCTTTTTCTCTCGGGAAACTACACAAATATTAATAATGAATTTAAATTCACAACACTTCCCATTCAACTGACTGGCTAAATGTCAGTTGGTTGTCATTGTTTCTAATGTGAAATAATAACATGAGATTTTAACTGTGGCTTAATTGCCTTGAAGAAGGAATTAATAGCGTCTAGATACTTGGAAAGAAAATGTTGATGTTTATAGGTCTCTTAAAAGAGAGTATAATTATAAAAAAACAGTTTTCCAGAACTGTCTGGAACATGCTTCAGTGGTTACTTCAGAAGCAACCATCATTTCTACATGGTTGCTCTAGAAGTTGTCTAAGGAATGCCAGATAAATATCTGTATCAGCATGTAATATCTCTTAAGGAAGATCATATTTTCCTGATTGTTATTATTCTTAATTGTCTAGATAAACACAACTGCATAATGTAAACATATCCGTACCATGTGACAGATTGGTGTGATATAAGAGAACCATTTCCTAGTATTCAAATAAAAATACAAAAAGAGAAGATCTCCAAAATTCCTTTTACCTATAGTTCAGAAAATATATTATGTCTCATAACATTTATATAAATTTCCTCTGGAAAATATTTGGGTAATATGAAAGAAATAAAGCATTAAAAAGGATGACAAAATACAGGATATAAAATATAAATGACATTCTAGGTATACCATATTAATTTTACTCTTTGGGAATGCCATTATCCTTTTAAACACAGCAAAACATATTTTTATCACAAACACTAATCATTCTAAATTAATTCTGGGGGAAAAGCTCCCAAGAAATTTCAGCAGGGCAAAATTTCTATTTGCCCTAAAAAGTACTTTTCAATAATTATACTTCCATTGAGTAAACTAATTGGACATAATTTAACAAATAACTTTGCAGGTGGTTATTTTTTAAGTGATTTATGTATTAATGTAATGTAAAGGTGTGCAAGTCTAGACTAATAAAATAACTGTCAGTGAAACAGATGCTCAAAATCACTAATATCTCTTATAAATTCTAAGTGGTAAGAGACTTTCCACTTGAATTAAAGAATCCTAGAATTCCACAAAGCTACATTCAAATAATATCAAAACATCTCACAACTTAATTTATATGGTAATACATTCCATAGAGTCATTACCTTACTTTCCTGGTAGGCATTGCATACCAAAGCAAACATTTTTTGAGGATTTATAAGTCATAATTTATAAATAGTTTTGATTAAAAATATGATGTCTAAAAATAATTCAAAACAACAAATTCAAAAAACGAAACAAGAATGGGGTAGAATAATATAGCTATGTTTTCTTGAACAATAAAGATTTATAAAATAAAAGGAAAGTCTTTAGCCAAAGGACCAAGACTATATTAGGAAATGAAAGAACACAGAGATCCAAAAAAACACATATTTTAAAAAATTTTCTACTGACCATTTAAATAGCTTAAAAATGCATCAGTTGAAACTCTGTATTCTTTAATTATTTCTCTAACAAAGATAGAAAAACAGGTATCATATCTATCGTCACATGTGGAATAACCAAATCACTTGACAAAATTTATGAAGCAGTTATGTTCAGGACACTAGACATCAGTTAATAAAGAACAGCAATCACTGAAAGATGGGAATTAAACAAGATGAGGCTTACATCTGCCCACAGGAGGAGCCTGGTAGAAAAATGAGTTGAGAAACAGAGCTCAGTCTGAAAAGTTCAAGTCAGATAAAATGTGCCAGGTAGAATAATAGCAAAGAAAGAGACCTTCTGGGTCCCTTTCCCCAAGTGTTCAGCAAGTTCAATACATCAATCAAGAAATGAGTGTGAAGAAACTACCCAAGACCTGGGAGAGCACCAGAGGGATGCAGTTAAGGTAACAGTGCTCTTGGAGACATTTTTAATTCATGAGTCATTGAGTAGAGCACTATAAGGATTCTTGCCTAAGTAGTAAGAAATAATTAGCTCTATACCAAATAGTTTGTTTCACCTAAAAATTTTAAAAGCAAGGCCAAGAATTATCAAAATGACCACAAAATTTACCTCTAACCCTAAATAAACATAAGGATATTTATGAAATACAAAATATCCAGCACCATCAAGGCAAATTTCACAATTTTTTTTTGATTCCTAATTAGAATACGAGACTTGCAAGGAAGCCAAAACAAACAAACAAACAAACAAACCCAAAAACAATGCATTCTATGGTAAGGAGAAAAAAAAGTGAATCAGTGAAAACCAACCAAGAGCTGACACATATTAGCATTAGCAGAAAGTGACATTAAAGTAATATATAAGTTGATTTTATATGCTCAAATCACTAGTTAGAAAATGTCTTTTGAAAGACTTATTAAATTTATAATGATGAATAATGTTTGAGATGAAAAGCACACTGAATAAATTTGAAGGCAGATCAGAAATTCCTGGATAAGTAATTGGTATTGAATGTGAGAAACTATCCAACATGAAATACAAATAGACATTAAAAATTTGAAAGCATCAGTGGGTTGTGCAACACCTTTAAGCCCTTATAGATGTGTAGTTAAACTTTTCAGAGGAGAGGGAAGTAAAAATATTTTAAAACATTAGCCAGGTAATACTTAAATTATATTAAAACAATGTATAAATCAAGAGATCTGAGAATCTCAATGAACTCCAAGCACATAAAAAATGACTACAAAAAAAGTCATAGTCAAATTGTTTAAAACCAGAGAGGTAAAGAGAAAAATCTTAACAGCAACCAAGAGTCACATCATATATAGAATATATATGTGTTGAGAGACTGAACCTTTGAAGCAATGCAAACAAAACAGTAGCAGAATATCATTAAAATTCCAAAAGGAAAAATTAGAACATTATACTCAGAGAAAATATCTTTCTAAAAATGAAGGTGAAATAGACTTTTCATAAGTTCAGAAAGTGAAAAGAATTCACATTCAGCAGATCTACACTATAATAAATGCTACATGAAGTCCTTCAGGCAAAATGAAATTGATAGATGGAAATAGAATTTTCAAAAAGTAACAAAAAGCACCAGAAATGATAAATGATTTTCAACTCAGTTTTGTATACTATGGAAACTCATTTCTCAGTTGGAATGATGAGAAGAGCTGATTATAGTGAAAAAAAGTTCTTCAAGATTTGGACCTTTATGAAATAAAACTATATTCATTTGAACATTCTTGAACACCTGCATTCAACAGTCTTGTAAAATCTTTTTGAAAATTTTATATGTGAATTACAGAGGGAGCAGAACGTTTATCATTTATAGTTGGCTTTAAAAATGGTCTGTTCTGATTTTACAATGAATGTATGACTTTTGGCTAAAAAAAAAATTAATGCATGTCCTGAAATCCCTTTTTAAATCAACAATCTGAGAACAGATGTAATGGGCAAAGATAAACCAAATCACAAAAAAAGCAATTCCTTTCTCTAAAATGCAACATCAGACCTAGAGCTGGCACTTTGTTTCTTGTTTCTTTGTGGAGTTCCTCTCATTACTTATATTCAGGGCGACATTTGCTATAGGATTCTCCCTATTGTATCATCCTAAATATGAACCTACTCACTTGCAAGAACAGAACAAAATATGTATTTTTTTTCTAATGTGAAAAATGATAGAATAAAATCTATTTTTATAAATCATGTAATGATTTACTGACTATAGTTATTCTATGAATTCTCAGTATAATACTTTATTCAAGATGGTGGTTTATTTCCCAGTTTCCTTATCACTTATATAATTTTGCTTGAGAGTACACATTCTCTGCAATGACCTGGACTCAACCTGCTCGCCAACTTCAATTCTGTGGGGACCAAACTTACCTGGAACTCCTTCCTTTTAACTCTTAACAAATACTCCTTAGGATCAAGCCTTATTCCCACAGTTCATGTTAATGAATGGTTAATCACTGTGACATGTACCCACTTTCCCTTGGAAATAATCACTCTTACAGTTTTAGATTAGCATATGCAATCTATTGATTATAAACATGGGTGTTTCTAAAGCTTCAGCTAAACATACAGGAGAACTTGTTTGTATCTTTAGAAGCATACTCCACAGATATTTTATAGAGCATATTCAAAAGAGAAGTAAATCCTTTTCATACCTGAATTTTCTTTTTATTATTTAAGGTAACGTGTAGTGCTAGTAATACCAGACTCCCTTGTTGAAACTCCTTAGTCTTTTAATGCCTGCTTGCCAAATTCTCTACATGAGAACATTCTGTTTGTTTTGACCCCAAAGTCAATCTTCAAATTATCTTATTTTTTTATGACACTTTTATCCTTGGTATGTCCCTTCAGCATTGTTTATTAGGATTTTACAAGGGTGTGTTAAATGCTTGGTAAATCCAATTTTACCTCCTTGAACCAGTTTTATACATGTGAACTAAAAATCGACAGTGAAGAAAGCAGCTCTCTTCACTTTCCCCCATCTCAACCAAGGGGCACAAGTCAAGTCAGGCCTAGTTCTTGAAGAGGTTGCAGCACCTGAAGACAGTTGTCTCAAAGCAAATCAGTAACTCAATATAGACTTTAAAGTTTTAAGGCCCCGGAAGATACGGCTCTAAGAGATGGCTAAAAGTTAACAGCTTTTGTTTTCCTTAATGGTAGACAACATCACATAAATACATTAACCTGACCTTTAGCCAAAATTTTCTTTGCCTTTATAGAAATCCTTGAATTGTGCATAAACTTTACTGAGCAGCTCAAATTCAGTTAGCTTTCCCACAATTAACTGGAGACAGTTCCTGCACCTAAGTCCTTACTCTTGATTCTTTCATAGACTCACTTCATTTCTCTGGCCTCAATTTATTCTTAGTCAACACATACAACAAGCTGAGAGATGTACATGTTATCCTTTGAGCAAAATTTTTTGATGACCGCCCATTGCCTAACTTTCATAAGTTCCTTAACCTCACCTCATACCTATTTTAAATTTAATCTTGTGTACTGAATTCCAGGTCATCTTTTCTGTTTCTCTGGCAAATGTTGTGGTATAAGACCTTTATGTCTTTGCTCACTTTTAACTTTTCTGTAGCAGGTAGTGCTTTCTTTATTCTGCAATCCCTCTGGTCAGTTCATATTTTTACCTCATGCAATAAATTTTTGATACTAATTAATACACTTCTTGTTGGTTAGGTGAGCTCACAGAAACTTGTATATGTCTCCATTACTGCAATTATTATATATTTGATATGTGTTTAGGTGTGTACTTCTATGCATTTAAGATAAGCAATTATTTTAAAAACTTTTATGCCCAGCAATGTGCCTCACACTGTAACTCAATAGGTATTTATTGAACTGTTGTCTATGGCAATAGCGTGTCCTGAAGTTGCTCAATAAATATTAAGATGATGTTTATGGCCATAAAGAATTACCCTGAAGGAAACATTAATATAACTACTTTCTGTTATATTCATTGGATATGTATTTAACAATTTTGTTCTGGTGAGACAGCATGGATGAAGTAAAAAATCTATCTAGAAAATCAAATTTTTAAAAAGAAAGGCTCTTTGATGCCTATTAGGTATATACATTTTAATACTAAGGTTGCTTGGAATCTTGTCTTCCCAGTTTAATGTGTTTTCATGATGTTGCCATAGATTCAATTTTTCACAATTGTTTTCTTCACAGAAACAAATTGATTCTCAGAATCTCTGGTTATAGTGCTTTTATATGTTTATAGATGGTCAGTCTAACTATATTATTCTTTACCATTATGAACAATAGCATGCATGTTATCCTGGTCAGATGTAGAACTACATTCTCTAAAGAAAAGTCATGAAAATTTTAATGATTAGATTATATGTAAAGGGCATTCTTCCAATTAAAAAATGCTATAATTGGAGGTATCGGATTTCCATGCCTTTACTATATATGCTGTGAAATGCACCCTATAAGTAACCAGTAGAAACAAATTTATATATAATATACATATATGTAGTTATTAAAATCACTAATACTAGATTATTTTATCCACTGAAACTGTTTCATAGAATATTGTCTCTAGCTATGATGGCCAATGTTATAGCCATTAAAATTTCTATTGTATATTTATAGTCAGCTTTCTTAATTCATTCTAAGACTCCTTTTCTATATAAAAGCAAAGAAAAATAATTTGGTTAAAGTTCTGTGACTTGATAATCAAAGTGATAAATTACTAAAATTACAGTATCACAAAGTAACATCTTATATATAAAATTTCATCAAGTAACTTTCAGACAGATTAAGATCGATTATCCAGCTTCCACAAATTATAATAATCTATGTCACTTGTCCTCATGGAAAACAACACACACATGTGATTTTAAAGAAATGCAATACATTTTCTCCAGTTAATAATTTAAATTTTGTTAGACTATTGCTCAAACATACCATTAGGTAATTAATAAGGGAAAGGTATTTTAACTTTATAAAATGCATTTTATAAAATACATTTAATAATATAGTATTAATAATGAATTAATAAAAATAAAGAGAAACTTGATCATGTGTTTAAAAAAATCTGAATATTATTATCTGCTTCATCCAGGTGTGCCTTTAACATTAGCTTAAGAACAAAATCTACATACAGAAATGATTGTTCTTTTCTTACCTGAAATGAAGTAATTGGATATATATTAACATGAGCCTCATTCCATCTTTGTCCTTTATTTCCACTCGAAGACCACAGTGGGTTCTCAATTGTCGTCTGCCCTTTCAAACGTAGGTAAACATTTAAGACACCTAAAAAATAACAATGGAATTTTATTTTACTGATTTTCTTTTCTTTCAAATAAGTATAAACCTTTAAAGATGAAATTTTATAGAACACCAGCATCTCCTCATTCTTCCTTACTCTCTCATTTCCAGTCTTACCTAGTCTTACGACATTTGGAAGGTAAGACAGGCATCAAAAATAATCATGTCCTAATTCACAGAACAAGTGAGCATTACATTGTATGGTAAAATGGGATTTTGCAGGTGTTATCAAGGGTCTTGAGACGGGGAGATTATTCTAAAATATTTGTCTGGGTCTCATAAATCTTTATAAAATGAAGGTAGAGGAGATTTGGTATTGGAAAAGGGCATGTAAATGAAAAAGAAGATGGAGGAAATAGTCACATGTGGAATACCTGCAATCTCCAAGAGCTAGAAAGCACAAAGAACTGAATTCGCTCCTATGTCTTCAGAGGGTACCAACACTGCTGACGCTCAGTTTAATCCTATTATATTCATTTTATATTTTTGGCCCATAAAATTTCATGATCATACATTGATGTTGTTTTGTGCCACAAAATGTGTGGTAGGTTATTTGTTACAGCAACAACAGGGAATTAATAAAGCATGTAATCATGCTTTGCCTGACTTTTGCAATGTCACTCTAATTGCATCATCTCATATTACAAAACAGCATTTCTTTTTAGGTTTGAATTTCATCCAAGTCCCATTTTTCTTCTAAAAGAATTATTTAAAGATAAAATTAAAAGAACATTTGCTTAATGATTTGAGATACCTCTTTAAACAGTTTTATGACCTGTACATAATAGTAATAGTATTAACTATTATAGGATTAACACATATATAGTATAGTATCAACACATATTAATACATAAAATTTACAGTATACGTATATACGTATAATGTATATATATATACACTCTATATTAATATAGTATTAATAATGAATTACTTCTCTCATCACTCCTATCAAGTGCTTACTATTATTATCCCATGTTACAGGTTATTATTATCCCATGTTACTATTATTATCCCATGTTACATCACTCCTATCAAGTTCTTACTATTATTATCCCATGAAACCTTAGAGTAGTTAAGTAATTTGCCCTATGTCATAAAGTAGGAAAAAAGCAGAGGTGGAATCTGATTTCAGAGCTGATAATTTCATCACTAGGAATTCAGGATTTCAGTAGAAACACTAAGATATTTCTATTGAGATATAACATAAATAATCTCTCATTTTAAGTGTATAGGTCAATACATTAGATTGGCATATACTACAATATAAGTGTCACTCAATCAAGAACATTTACATCTACCAGGTAAACTCCCTCATTGTCCTTTGCAGCCAGTCTTCACAGCCCTTCTTCCTGTGCCAAGCACTGACTGCTCTGACTTCCTTCATTCACAGGTAATTTTTGTCCTTTCTACAATTTCACATTAATGGGATTATACAGTAAAAACTTTTTTGTTTGTCTGGTTACTTTCCTTCAGCATAATTTCTGGTATATTCAAATGTGTTGTAGTATTGTTTCCTTTAATTTTAATCTTTAGTTCATTTGTATTTCATGTAGTCATTCATATGCTTAGACTTACATACTGAATTTTATATATCTCACTTCACAAATGTAATAATCATAAAATATATTTCTTTGCCACCTTTCTCTAGTCAATAGTAATTATATCTTAATAATAATATGAAGTGTATTTTTGACCCAATATAAACCTTACCTTACAATGTGGTTATATTTGAGCAGTCAAGTGTATTTTATATAAATTATGAGAAGTACACTTTTAAACTTTTTCATTTATTATTTCTGGTGGTCTTCCTATCTATGAATATCTGAGTTACTATCTAGCATCATTTCCTTCTTTCTCTCTCTTTTTTCTCTCCCCATCCTTAATATAGACCCAGTAAGTAACCCTGTGGCATTTTCCGCCAAAATACTAGTGTAATCTCTCTTTTATGCATAAGATGATGTAGATTTTGTTAGAGCCTTCTTTAAAATCTAAAGCTAGCTGCAAGGCAGGGTAATGAGACTTTTCATTGTTATAGCAAAGATCCAACATTGTGAGACTAGTGAAAAAGCATCTCTGCACTCTGGTTATTTAAGAGTTGAACTTCTGGGATTTCCTACTGTGCTGTGTGAACAGTTGTGACAGGGAGTAGATTTATGAATTCATCTTTCTATTTTCCTTTTTAGGTACTCAATATGGTTCACTTTTTCTTGCTTGTTGGTTCTGCTACCTGGAACACCAGAAAGGCAACCTTGATCCAAAAGAAAAGGCCATTATTGGGCCCATTTCTGTGTGATATAGTTGTGCTATATTTTTGAACATTAATCTGTAAGTGGGAAGGATTCCAAGTAAATCAAACTCAAACAAAAACCTGTGTTAAAATTTATATAAAAATGCTAACATTTTTTGACCTATTAGTTGTCATTGGTCTAACAATATCATGTAGCAAACATCTTTCAGAATTTATTGGAAGAAATTGTTTGTGTGTAAATTAAATGAGAAAAGATTTCCTCATCTATTCCATGGCCTGCAGTTACTAAACCCATGGTTGTGTTAGTGGCAATGGACTGGGTTGAACTGTGAAATTCTCTAGTGATTTACTGCTTTTTCTGAAAGGAAATTATCAGTTACTGTTTCCTTTTTGCTTTCTTAAATGCAATGTATTACTTCTCTCTTTAGCAGTTTTCCCATATTTGCATAAAAGTCTGAGGCTGATCTGAGTTCGCCATGAAGTTCAAGCTGTCCCCTACTTCAAAAATCATGATGGATACTTTGACAAAGGTGAAGTGCTTATATAAATAGCAGACAGTGAATTATCAGTTTATATGGAAGTATTATTTCTCTTGGGTAATATGGCCTGTTATTTTTATTGAAATGACAGGAGTCAATCCTGCCACTGTTTCAATAAATGGAATTTTCTGTTAAATGGCAATAAGGCCACAATACTACTCTTATACCTACCAGTTGTATTTTGGCAAAAAAAATAGTGTGCACTGAATGTCTTCTAGAATTTACCTGAAGTAATAAGTGCTTTGATGAAACACATTCTCTATATGACCTATCATTTTATAAATGACATCACATAAATATTAAATGTATGTTTTCCATGAATATGCTTTGCTATCTTTATTACATTTTTAAAATTAACATCATCTATGTAATATAAATTCAAATTTGAGTTATTTTAATGTAGAGTTAATGAATATATATTGTATAAAAAATATTTTGCTTAGTCTGAAGAAGCCATATCTGAATAATAATAGGTTTCAACTTGGGTTTTGAATAGGTTATAAGGTCTATTCAGTTATCATTAGATTTTATTTTATAAGTGAGTATATTTTAAGAAAAAGACATTGCAAGTATAGCTGATTGAAACAAACACATTCAGACATATTATAATTTAAATGTCTTATTCTTTTGCAAGAATATTAATTATATTTGATTATCCAAATCAGTTTTTAGTCCAAATCAAATTTGACTATCCAAACTATTGGTATACTACCTTGTTTAGAAATGATGACAAAAACAGTATGAATAGACAAATGATTTTGAAATTTTTTTCCAGTTCTAAAGTTTATAAAATATTTCCCCAAATTTTATACTTCTGTTCAGATCATGTAAAAATTAGAACTTGTGAAACAGAATAAAGCAATTCAAAGGAAGTTAAACTCAGCAAAGCTGATTTAGCACATTATTATAGCACTACAGTAAGAAAATTTCAGGTGAATTTGATGGATTGTGTTAATATCCTTTAGTAGTAATTTTAAATCCTCAGAGGTTCTATGTTAATGCTTTAGTAGGCCGCAGACACCTATTCAAATGTATTTAATCATCCCTAAGAAGTTTTGGAGCAATGTAGCTCCAGGATAAAAATTTGAAGTTGCTAAATGAAATTTAAGTGTCTTTCATTCTCCTTGTTGTCTTAATTCTCATCTTTTGATCACCACTCTTCAAGAGTCAGATGACATAGCCAGAAAGGACTTTGCTAATTTCATGCTTAGGTACTACATTTGGAAAGGCTAAATAACCTAATTTTCATGTTACCTTGTGAGCTGTGATCAAAGTTGTGAGGGTGTTCATGAAAATACTATTTATGTGATTACTTGATTCTTATTTTAATAGTATCATAAAATAATGTGTACAGAATAATATTGTATAAATATTATTTAAAATTAATATTAGTTCTCTTATTAGTTCCATAATATAATATTACTTTTAACTATTTTATAATAAATATGTAGTTTAGGTAAATATATTCTAGAATATACATATTTCCTATAAATACTTGAACTTGCCAAGTTCATATGAATTAATTTGTGATTTCGTTTACTCAAGGCCTGGGGATCACTAGCATATAAATGATATTTTTATTCTAATCAGTAACATAGACTCATTAATTTGTGTTTCACATTTCAGGGAAGATGAAAATGTGTCCAAATCGTCTAGCTCCAGGCAAGAATTATGTATATTGATAGGCAATTGTTAGCATCACTTGTTTTATACACACAGACAAAATTGAAAATTAAAAAAATCATTTTCTGTCTGAATAGAAATGGGTGTATGCATCTATTGCTATTACTTTTTAAATATAAAACTGCAAAGATACTGTAAATAAAAATGTAAATTCACTTTTTCCAGTTGTTATGTCTCTCATAACCAGTTGAATTTACACAGTAATACCCAACAAATTTGCCTGACACTTAACTTTGATCAGGCTTTCTATTTCTCTCTATGTTAACTTCCTCATGCCCACCTTTACCACTGTTTGTGTGGGGTTCTACCACTTTCCCTGCCTAGCCATGAGAAAAGTATTCTTGTATTCTTTACTCTTATACTTTTTCTCCTTCTATTTCTCACATTCTATAACCATTTCCAAGTATTTTGGAAACAGACAGAGAAAGGAAGATAAGAATTCCTAAAGATATTCTGGGTTAGATTTTGAAGGAAGAACATGAGCTCTCTGGATGATTAAAGAAGAAACTGTGCTTACATGATCCTATAATTTAAAAAGTCATTTAAATAAATATTTCTTGAATATTCAAATAACTATTTATGTTGCCTGGGCACCATGTTTGCCAAACATACAGTTAAACAGGACAAACGATAGAGATTATGAGGAGTTCTAACGTATAAACAAGCTTGATTTAGGAAACTGCAAGAATGATATGACACAGCTTGATTTAGGAAACTGGAAGAATGACTGGAATAGAGAAAGAGAATCATAAGGTCTGTATGCTATTAATCCTTGGGGTTTGTATGTTATTAATTTTAGAGAAAAATCTTACTATTAAAACTATGGGTCAAAGAGACAGCATGGAAATCAGAAGAGTAACTCATTAGCACTGTACAAGTACTAGTAAGGTGGTAAAGTGGTAAGGTAGTAAGGTAGAAGTAAGATAGATTTAAGCTAAGAATTATAATCTAAAGCATATTTAAAAATCCCCAGGACTGATTTATTGATACTCTTGATTTCAGCTGTTCGTATTCACTCTGTGTTGCTGATCAGTTTCTGCTTCCATTTACCACTCTCCTAAAAAGGCCTACTCTTTGAACATGCAACCTTTGTAATTTTCAGGAAAAACAGATACTATTAGGAAGGGAACTGCCACACAACTGCCTTGCTGTTCTTGAATCTAAAAATTTATCCAAAACCACATTCCTATTTAATTTGTTATTTCCACCTCAGGGAAAGTGATACTAGTCCCTCTCTTCAAGGCTAATTCTATTAGAGTTCTACATTCCCACCTTTTCTTCTCTCTGACTTTTATAGTTCCACCCTTACCCTTTCTGAAAATACCTTTCCTCTTAAAATAGGTCCACATGATCACTTTCTTGTTCACCCTTAAGATTCATCAAAGTGTAAACCTTTTTAACAAAATCCTTTTCCTTGCTCCCACTTATTCCACAGTGAAACTGGCTTTGTAGAGCCATACCTTTATTGAAATGTGTTTATAAGTGTGTAAATTAACTTATAAATATCTTTTATGTTTTTTTTATATTTAACTTCTTGGTGGGATATGATGTATATATCACATTCTTCTAGAAATAAAGTACATTTTTAATACTGTTGTATCCAGTCACCTTATAGAAGGCTCAATTTCTTTGCAAGAACATTAGGAAATTAGTCAATCAGTCAACAATCAAAATGCCTACTAGTAGCTACAGGATTGCTGAAATCATATTATTGTCAATAGCAAGATATTATAAGGTGTAGATATAAATCAACAGTTAGTTTAAAGATAATGTATTATGGCCTTCATTTATTTTCTTTTTTCAGTCAACTGTATTAGTGTGACAAACTCTTAAAAGGTCTTCCAGTGATTTCAACCTGCTAACATTAACACTCTTGTGCAATTTCTTCCCTTTGATTATGAGTTAGAAAGCAGAATTATGTAATATCACAGCAGAGATTTATGGTCTCTGCTTGGGGGAATAGGTTTTTAAAAGTTCTGGAGTGAGCTTATTCTCCCTTGAGGATTGCTGGCTTTGGAGGAAGCTTGCTGCCACCCCATGAGATAGTCCTATAGACATGTCTGCATGGCAAGGAACTGAAAGAGGTCTCTGGCTAAGAGTGAGCAAAAAATAAGCATCTTTAATCCAATAACTGAAAGAGTGAGATATGCTAAAACCCGAGTGAGAAGACTTGGAATTGTATACTTCCCAAGACTTTAAATTAGACAAAGTGTAAATATTTGCCAAAAATTTGGGGGATATTAGTTGTACAACAGTTGATAAGTAATAGAATATATTAACTCCATTTTCAAAAGGAAAGTTTTTTTCAAAGTAATGTGTAACTGATCATATATTTTGTGTTATTAAAAAAAGTATTCCTCTTCTCATTGATATACTGTCCATTAGGTACAATTAAAACAGAATTGTGGTTACTAGAGAAGTAATAACTGTAATTAGGCTTTAGGAATTCAGAGAAATCACTTTTGAATTTGAATTTCTAAAAGAATGAATAAAAATGAGAATGTCATTTGCAAAGCCACTGACTATAAATGCCCCCAGGTTTACAGATAAATGAGTGTCTTAGACTAATATTTACGAAGAGGGATACTTTCACCTACAGGCAATATCTCCCTAATGAGTCAGCTCATGTATTCCTAATTGATTAGTCAATGTCTGGAACATATATTTTTGTCTCAGCTTTAACAGTATGACTATGGCCTGTCTAGAGGGACCCCAGTGGCAGACCTGATACCTGCAACCTTCAAACACCTGATGAAGAGAAATGGCACAGGGATAAAAGTGGTAAATCAATGAAAACATGGAAAAAAGGAGAACTGCCTTTTCCATGAAATAATGAGAACAAAACTATCAGAATATAAACTGTACATAAAATTAAAATAAAGAGGATAAGAATATCAAGTATGAAATAAAAAGTATATTAAGAATATCTTGGGATTCAGAAGAACTATGAAGAAAGTTTGAGAGGACTCTCTAAGGAAATGGGTCTCAAATAAGGTAAATAAATTTTATAATCATTACGGTAATTCAAAATACTGAATCTAGAATTACTTATTTTAAAACTGTAAGAATATGTCTGTTCTGAGGTAAATGAGAAAAGAAAAATCCATAAAATAAAAACAAGAAAAAGTAAAATAAACTAAGGAAAGGATTGTAATTAGACTAATCCTACCTTTCCACAAATAGAATGGTTTGGAAATTGTGTGGGGATTTAGTTCTTTTCATTGTATAGACTGTAGTAAATTTGTATCTACTCTTCAAGCTTTCTTATGGCTTTTACAGTGTTTTTACACAGTCCAGTAAGATTCATTTTTCTAAACCATCATGCTTGTTTGTGCAAAATTATAGTAACTACCCTGACTACTAAACTAGTCAAACTTTTATGATACTCCAATAAGTCTCCCTGCAAAATGTGAGGCTGAAAGACTCTGTCCAGCTTACGGGATTGGTGTTACCAGTTACCAACTATGATATGAAGGCATACACATTAAAATTCTCTATATTCCTATTTCTTCATATATGAAACAAGGCAGTTATTTCAATGAGTACAAATGTTTATGATTAAGATTAAGAGAGATAATCCATGAAGTGTTCAGTATAGTATTTCAGTCCATGGTTTATACTCCATACACATTAAGTATTCTTTTGTTATCTGACAGTCAAGTTAACCCAAGATTATGGATATAATAGAGGATTTCATAAATTTTATAGCATAAAACTTTAATTGCAAAATATGAAATAGGAATTATTAGTCTCACTTTACATATTCAGGAAACTAAAACTCAGTTCCTGATTTCATTTGAGGCACTTTTTTACTGTATAAGAGCTGTTCTTCCAGCCTCGTCGCCCACTGCTCCGCTATGAAGAATACCAGTTAGTGACGCTGGTCCCAGTTAGTGATGCTGGTTTAGATCCCAGTACAACTAGTTAACTTATAATTCACATAAATCTTTCAATTTTCAGTTTTCTGAAAATTGTCAGTGAATCTCATTTTACAAACTATTAAGAGTATTAATTCACTTATATAATGCAGTAATGGGCATATATTTTGTGCCCAATTTTATTGTAAAAACTATTTATATAAATTTTATATTATATTATTACCTTTTTTAATTTACATGAAGATTTAAATCCATCTTAACTCCTCATATTTCATTCCCTCATTACCAGTAATTTAATTTTCCTTAAGTTTTCTCTATTAAAAATATAACCTGTAATGCCCAGTTGAAATATATTCTTTTATCCTGAAAAACTGCCTTATTCTTCAACTAAATACAGATTTGCAATCCCTTGTCCAAGATCTATGGAACCAGATACACTTCAGTATTCAGAACTTCTTATTTAGAAAGGGAATCAAGCATATATCTTGTAATAATGCAATACCTGCTGAAGGTTCTGGAAAAAATCCTTTAGTTACCCAGTGATTTTCCACTGACAACAGTATGAATGTTCACACTCATTGCATAAAAACTATTGACTCAGTTCAGGTTTTATATATACCCAAAAGGTGTAGATCATACTAGCATGTGCTGCCAAATAATCTTCATGCACATGAAGAACTATAGACCAGTGTGCTTTCCACACCCCTCTCCAAAAAACACAATTTGTTAGGTGCTTTTTTTAAGATTATGTGATATGCTATCAAGAACAATTGTGTATTTTCTTATCTTATCCTCCATTAACATGCAGAGTCCAAGATTATATTATACATATAATCTTTGTCTTTTCATGTTCTCCAGGAACTAGGGTGTTCTTAATGCTACTAGGTATAATGGGTACATTTTGCAGATAAGAAAAATTATCACACCAATATTCCAAATACATATATGGTACTCAAAGTACTTGTCTTAAAAATATACCTATACTCCTTTTTGTGAATGTTAATATACTTTGAGTCATTATTTAAGCAAATATCTTTGAAAAGAAGCAGCCTAAATTATACTGCTATTAAGTGTACAATCAGTTGTCATACAGAATATAACCAATTGATGGTCTGCCAGCATTAGAACTCTAGAGGAGGTAAATAAACCAAAATTTAAAATTTTGATCTAAAGTTGGGAAATTAAGCCGTGGTGGGGGAATAATGTTCTTAACCTATATGACAATTTGCAGATGTCACGTAAATGTCAATGATGACATTCTTGGACTAAAATTTATTTTGTGTTGTATATTGTGAGGTTTTAACGTCTTAGTTACAATGTACTTCAGAAAAAGCATAGTAATTCTTGCAGGCTCACCTATATGTTGTCCGTACATGTGATAAAAGAAACTGAAACAATATGCAGTATTGGTGGGTCCATAAGGGTTTTTTGGAGCAATGCTGAAAACAGGGCTGAGAAGTCGAGCCTTTTCACCTTCCAGTCTGGGTCGAGATGTCTCAATATACATATAAAAACCTTTTAAAAAACAATTTTTTTAGCATATTATTAAGTAAAACAAAATTTAAAATCATCAAGTTGTAGAGTTTTCATGCAAATTAAAGATGATAGATTTGCATTTGATTTATAAAATCTGCATATGCACAATTATATAAAGCAAAGTAATCTACATAATTAAAAATAAAATTGTTCAAACATTATAAAAACTTGATACAAATTATAATTTAGACTTGAGTTATCAAAAATTTATCCCAATATCTCAAGTTAATGTCAGCTAGTTCTGAGTGAAAATTAATTTCAACAAACTTGGAAGTATCTAAATCATTAACATGGTACAGAAAAATTTAATTATTATATAATTTTCAAACCCATAGGTAAGCACTATTGTGTATTTCATTTTAATAGCATTTCTAAAAGTCCAGTGCTAGCATATGACTCCTATGAAGACAACATTTCAAACCCCATACCTTCTTTGGAACCACTACGATCAGCATTTGGTCCTGTGTTTGGAGTATATTTTGTATTCCTTGTTGCAGTACTTTGCTTTGTCCAGTCAAAATTATCTGTATCATCTTGGGTGAACAAACAAATATTACCATCTTCAAATCCACAGTGAAATTCTCCTGTTAACAAATATTAAAGTTATCAATATTAATTAAATTAATACAAACTCCCCAGTGTTCTTATGAGAAAAAGTTTAGAACACTATAGAGCAAAAATAATTGCAAGTTTGTAGTAACGCTAACACAAAAGTCTTTTTTTTTTAATGGAAATGAAATTTATTTTGAATGAAAGAAGAAAAACACCACTGGCACTGAAAAAATAGAAGCTTTCTCTCTGAATTTAAGTTACAGTTTGTTTTAGATTTGTTTTCAGAGTAAAGACTTGCTGCGCTTATTTGTATTTTTTCTAGTCAATACCTGAGTAGGAATGTTTGCAGGGAATAAAAATATTTAGGGGGCTCTAAATCAGTGAACTTCTCAAAAGTATTACACATAGAGTACTAACTAGGCACTTATATTTTTAAAAAATGATTTATTTACGCATATAGGAACTGGGGTATAGGCTAGAGGTGTAGAGGGTGAGAGAGGATTCACCAGCGACAAAGTGGGTAAGCAAAACAGGAAGATCTACTGAAATATACAGCTGAGGGGAGCAGAAGGGGAAAGGTCTGTTGCACTTTATGGGTTAGCTCCTTGTCTGGGGATCAAACTCATGCTGCAGTGGCTGGTGATAGCTTGATAGTGCTGAGACTTGAACCCCTGAGCCACCACGGAAGCCCCAAACAAAGGATGCTCTTTTTAAAAAACAGAATAATATTCCATTAATTGTGTATATTGCATTTACTTCATCATCCATTAATAGATATTTAGATTATTTCCATATCTTGGCTATTGTTAATAAAGCTGCAATGAACCTGACATTGTAGATAGCTTTTTTAAAATTGAGATTACTTTGGATAACTCAGAAGTGGGATTGCTGGATCATAGGGCTCATATCCTTAATTTTTTTAGATGCTTCATATTGTTTTGTAATGACTGTACTTATTGCCAACATTGTAGTATGGTTAATTGAACACGCTACTTTTTTCCCATTGTGTGTTTTGTCAAAAATCAGTTAACTAAATGTATGGATACATTTTTGTGTTACTTTGTTGCATGTTATATAGGTATTTATCCTAGTACTACACTCCTTTGATTACTTTAGCTTTGTAATATATTTTTAAATTATGAAGTGTGATGCCTCCTATTTTGTTCTTCTTGCTCACTATTGGCTATCTGGGATCTCTTGTAGTTCCATATGAGTATTAAAATTGTACTTACATAAAAGTAAAACTGATATTTTGATAGATACCACATAGAGATTGAAAGCAAATCAAAATATATCCAAAAATAATTTTCAAAGGTTCTAAGTTTTTAAAAATTTTACAGATTTCATACATAAATCAGACCAAATACACTTAAAAAATTAAATCTCTTTACAATAGTAAAGAAAATTTCAATTCCATGTTGAGATACTTGAGAGATTTGAGAAGTCCATTAAATATTATTTTGATTTTTTTTTCTTTTCAATTAATATTGGTATTGAGGGTTTCATTCCTGAGGAAGTAAACATGGTTTGTAAAGACAAGGGAGTTTGTTGACTGGAGCTTGGAAAATGAATATGGTTCGTTGATAACTAATCATCTTCCCTTTCAGAAAAAAAGAAATCAATTGAAAATTTAAAAAATATATAGAAAATTTTTAAATGCTTTTTCACATTTAAAACTATCATTTTTATAAATTTAAGGTAACATTGATTTATATATAACACTATATATGAGTCAGAGGTATAGATCACACCTCTTCAAATTCCTTTGAATCTAATGAAATACCAAACTATGATAAAATTTCACAGAATTACTTCATATAGATATTTTGGAGATGAATATTTAACATAAATTCTCTTAACAACTATATAAATTGACAAATTATAACAGAAAATTTAGGATTAGATTGATTTGTTGCCAATATACATTTTTATATCACATTTATTAATAAATCGAATGTAGAATATACATATAGTTTTCTATTAAGAAGATGCTTCAAATAAAAATTTAAAATATCACACAATTCAAGAGGAATCTGAGAGAAATAAAAATTAACTTTCTATAGCAAATATAAAACAATTTGATTGCCCTCCTATCTCTTTCCTTCTGTTTATAAAAATACAATTTCATTATATGTGTGTATATTCCTACTTCATCTTTTCAGTTTTGCTTAGCAAATTTTGTTTATTCCTGTTTGGTTAAGACATCCCTAGCACCTTATTGAAAACAAAAAAAAATCATCTTTTTCATGTTGAACTTTTTACCTCTTTTTGAATAATTGTGACCAGTTTATAGAGAGTCTGAATCTAAAAAGAATAATTTTGCCTGATAAAATTATTTATTATATGTGTTTGGATCTGGAGTCTTATATCCATGTAAAATAAATCAGTTAATAACCAAATATTTGTGTGACCATCAGTAATATAAAACTCTTTAACTTGGAGAAATTGTCGTGTGATAATTACTAAAATGTCTTTAAGCAACTCTCATCTCTACCATATTGAATATTCATTAAAAATCAAAAGCACACAGCCAATGGAAATCTTTAGTGCAGATTTATGCTAGAAATTATGTTAACAATAGACAATCCAATACATTGATTACTTGCAAAATGTCTGCTGAAGAAATTGTTAACTATAAGCTAAAGGATCTAAGTTTTAAAAAGCATTCTAATTCTAATTAATTTTTTCATCTGTGGACTGTAACTTTTGAACATCATACTCCAGGCACACTGAATTGTACTTAGGTATTATTTGAACAGTTTATATCAATAATGGGCATCACTTTCTTCATGTTCTTCATATCTAAGGGGGACCTCTACTAAATTTACAACATCCGGCTCAAATAGCATCACTTCTGTAAAGTTTTCTCATTTGCCATTAATTTAATGGTACTCATTATAGTGTATTAAAACAAGATGTTAGCATACACTGCCTCTATTATATATTTATATGAACATTTTGTTCAATAAATAAAAACTGTTCAAAATTTTTTCTTTGAAGTATTTGTCAACTTTTTTCTGTAGCTAGGCTTGCTTGTTTTATTTCAATTCTTTTCATTTTCTTTTTTATTTTTGAGGTAAAATTTGTTCACAACATTATGATTCAGAGGATAGGATCTGTCCCTTAAAATGATCTAATCTTCCCATAACAACTCTTTTTAAACATCTACAATAAGTGCAATCAGAAAACATTTCGTAAAGAATTATAATCAATATAGTAATTAAACAGCTATAGAACCCTGGGTAGAAGTCATGGAGAACTTAACTTATGTAATTAATCCATAATGAAATTGTCAAATATTTGTTCTTTTACAAATTATCATTGAATACCTGATAAATAATGATATTATGATAGACATAAAGGTAATGATTTATAGGGAGAAAGTAGAAACAGGTTTAGTTCTTCAGTATTTTATAATCTAGTGAAGGATATGAAAAAATCAGAAAAAGTTTACCACATAGATGAAGATAAATTGTTATGGGAGATAAAAAGAATTACTTAGTGGAAGAGGCAGCATTTGTTTTAAATCTTATTAGAAAAGTGAAGCTCAAAGGATCATTGTAATGACAAAATGCACTTCTATGATGACTTGCACAAATATTCAATGTTATAATTCAGTTGTGCAGAACTGGAATAAGGAAGGCTATTTGATAGGAAATAGAGCAAGAACAGAATTTATATAGTTTGGGCACTGTTAATTATGTAACTATTGTATATACTGGACAAACAGGAGTAAGAGTGTAAAGCTCTTCATTGTTTTGCTAGCCAAGAACAATATATTTCTAGACACCAAATAGAAGACAAACTCAATCCTTAATTTTAATATGAAATATTATCAAGAGATTAGCAATCATTTTACCTTCTTCATTTAAGATTTGGAAAATCCTTGAAAAACTGACTAAATGATCTGAATACAACATCCTAAGTACTTATAGTCTTTAGGAGTAGAATGTAGAAATCAAAGAATTAAAATTAAAGAAACAAATAATAGTAATAAAAATGTTAAACAATGACACAAAAGAGACAAAAAAAGAAAACAATGACATAGTTACACAAACAACAAGTGTAGAATGGCTCCATCTTTAGGAAATCTTATAATAATCAATATTAATGTCTTTATGAACATGATCCTTTAAATTTTTAAATTTGTATTTAATGCCAGTTTTAATGTTTATAAGCTAGTTCACTTTTAGCCAAATAAAAAAGTTGCTAGATAAGCTTTTAACACATTTTCTATTTTTCTTAATTGTGAAATTCAGTACTATTTTAAAGTGGAAAGTGTATACTTACTCAAATGAGGATTAACAGGAGCTACAAGAAAAGCAAAATATAATATTAGGATGACTTGAACATCTTTTATAAATAAAAAGTTTAAACAGTGTCTCATAGTTCCTTACCAAAACATAATGATCTTCCCACTGTAGCCATGGAGAATTATATCTGCAATCCATTTTGTTCTAGAGGATTGAATAAGAACTGCTTTGGAGGTCAGCAGTCACAGCTTTAAAGTACCCAAAAGATCAATGCTAAACAGCATTTGGGAATTGTTCATTTTTCAAAGAATGATGTTGCTGATCTCTTATACCTTACCTGGTGCTAAACAAAACCCAGAAATCAAAACTGAGGCTGAGAATAAGGCAACCTATAATCTAGTTATTTTAACAATGTAACTAATGTAAGCAGAGATTGTCTTGAGGGTTTTTTTTTTTCCTCCTTTATTCTGTTATCCACTTCTGGTAAAAATAACATGTTATATATGAAAATAAAGCAATCCTCATGATATGCCATCTCCTAAAACTAGTAGTTAGTTCAATGCTGCTTAATTACACTAACAGCACACATACACAGACACAATTTTCAAATAATTAGCACATTTGAGATTTTGTGAACCTGAAAAAACAAGTTGTGTTTGTAATATACCTTTTCCTACAGTGTTGTTAGTCACCAAATTCACTATAAATAGCACAGTTAACTTGTAAAAATTTGCCAATCTTAATTTTAAATATCATGATAAGTCCCCTTTTTCATCTTTTCTTTTTAGAATTTATTTTATTTAGTTATGCATATAACACCTGGGCTATAGGTTAGAGGTGTGAGGGATGAGAAGATTCACCAGACAGAGTGGGGAGCACAACAGGGGGATCTACTGAAATACACTGCTGAGGGGAGCAGTGAGTGGGAGACAGGGAGGTTTGCTGCACCTTGTGGGTTAGCTCCCTGACTGGGGATTGAACTCATGCTGCAGTGATGATGATAGCTTGACAGAACTGAGAATTTAACCCCTGCCCCACCAGGGAGACCCTATTTTTCTGCTTTTTTTCAACTGAACTTGTAAATTCTTATGAATGCTTAATACACTATTAAAGTATGCTTTGCTTAAATGTATATTTCACAAAAATAATTTCACTAACAATATTTAAGATTTAATGAGTATGCTAGAAAATGTAAAGATAAACCTGAAACTAAACATACTATTTTCTGGATTAATTTTTAATTTGTTGTATCAGAGTTTTCAAAAATAAGTTTATAAAGACTTTTTCTATGTCTTTTAAGAAAAACCCGGAAGGATTTCTGAACTTAAAGAAGTAAAGATTCTCTTTCAAGGAGGGATTAATCCTAGTTCTATTCAGATTTTTTTTTCATAGTTATTGAAATCTGATGGAAAGTGAAACTTTCTCAATTCTAATAGCTTCCTTTATTCTTTCTTTCTTGATTACATTTTAAAGGGAAGGGTATATTAGGAAAAAGAGAAAGAGAAAGAGTGACCTGCATAGACACAGGGTGGGCCAGAGAGCTGCCAATATTTTCATCTTTTAAAGGACATTAATAATGCATTGTTTATAAAGCTTCTCCATTTCATAGAGTCTATACTTTTATAGCTTAGGGGAAGGAAGCATATATGTCAGTTAGGAGGAGATAATAATTTATACTTCATAAAATATATAAAGATAAAACTTTAGAAAATATGCTGGGGTGCTACCCTTTTGTTTATCCAATGAAATCATGGAGATGATTACAGAGTGACAAACATTATTCTGCACTAATATTTACAACACTGACATTAAAAGGTATACTTTTAAGAGACCACATTCAAGATGTGCAGTGAGTCTAATGCCTATAAGTAATAACTTTAAAGAATCACATTCAGGAGAAAAATATACAGTGATTTTAATGCTTTGATATTCCCTGATTATCTATGAACATTACCTATATTAATTTTGTTCTTGAAAACTAAATATGGCATTCCCATTATAAGAGTGAATAAAAGTAAATACCAAAAAAATCCCTCTAAAGAGTTTTTAATAATTTCAATTTCTTCTTTACTTTGACAGTATTCATTGATTCCCTCTTAAGTAGAAATATATTTTTAATACTAAACATAATGGAAAAATCAACTGCAAAACCCCATTGTATTTCTTTTAACTCAAGCCTTGGTAAAGAATGATAAAAATAATATTCCACTGAAGCAATGAAACAAATATAAAATATTTTCCATGATTCATTCCACTTTGAAAATTAAACTGACAGTTCTAAAGCTAGTCACTGAATATTATAGTTTTAATTGAAAAATGCACATAAATTTCAACTGTTATATATATCACATGTAATTGCCATACTTTCTATTTTTTAAAGTTTCTCATCAATTTTTAATTGCTTCATGACTCTTTAATAGTTTTCCTTTTTGCTCAAGTAGAACATTTAAGCAGTAAAGAAATAACAAATGCCTGTATTTAATACAGGCAAACTATCATTAGCAAAAACAAAAAAAAATATTTAGTATTTTTAATAATCAACAATTAAAAAATAACAAAAAGAAACTTATTCAATAGTTAAGGAAACAAACTATGATATATCTACATAATGGGATATTATCAACAACAAACTACAAAAAGTCAAAGAAAAATCTTAAATTCTTGTTACTAAGTAAAATATGCCAGTTTGAAAAGATTACATGCCTATGAGTTTAACTATATAACATTCTATAAAAGACAAAACTACAGACAGTAAAATAAACTAGTGGTAGTTATGACTGGAAAAAGGAAAGTTAAAAAGGTGGAATGCAGATTTTTAGGGCAGTGAAACTATTCTGTATGCTACTGTAATGAGCAAAAATAACATAATGTACTTGTCAAAATCCCTATCACTGTAAAACACAAACAATAAATTGTAAATTATTTAGTAATAATATTCCAATACACACGAGTATACGATGTAATATAAGATAGCAGAAACTGTGTTGGGGGAAGAGAGGTTACACGTGAGTTTTCTGTACTTTCTGATCACTTTTTGTAAGTCTAAAATGAAGAAATGAAGTCAATAATTTGACTTAAAAAATGAAGTCAATTAATTTGAAATAAATTTGATGATTCTGATGGCATTTTCTATCTTCTTGAGGTAAATTTTAAAACCGTCAGGTTTTAAAAAATAAAATGCAGAAATATATTATTGCTTACAGGATAGAAAATAAAGAGGTGCTACTAACCTTCTTACTTATGTTTAATGTTATCTAAAACATTATATCTTTACATTTATAATCAAAGATTACAACTTTTGATGATTAAGTTTTGTAGGGGGTTTTGTCGTTTGAATGATGACTCAAACATGTGAAACTTTGTCAAAATTTATAGATAGCTGTAATCTACATATTCTAGATAGCTTGATATAAAAATAAATACTTTCAAAAAACAAGTGACTTACCACTGTACTTGATGACTCGAATTGTTGAATCTCCTTCACCAAATTTGGTCAGAGGAGTTAGTCGGACTTCATATGCCTCTGGTTTTATTAGCTCAGTCAAATTATATGTAATTAATTCCCCCTTTTGAATATTGCCATTTATTTTAATCTCCTGTTCCCACCAACGCTGCTGTCCAGCCTGAAATAAAAAGATTATATATGATGTTCCCAGTATTTTATTTAGATGCCTATTATATTTCAAGAAACAAATAATTCTGAAATTTTATAAAATGAGAAAATAAATTATATAAATATGTTGAAATTCAAGTTTTGATAGTAAACAAATTTTGCAGGTGTTCCCATGCAGATGTTTGCAGATAATTACCAAATTATTACAGTTTGGTAATTTGGTATCACAATTAAACAAGTTAAAGTAAAATAACAAAGTAATTTAGAATAGAAAACATATCTACTAATTACCTGTTGACAAATCTAATGTATTACATATTTAAGTTTAATGGAGAAAATTAAAGTAAAACAAAAGCTATTCAAGTAATTCTGACATAAACAGTGTTTTTACTTGCTCATGAATGGAAAGACAAAACATTAATATACATCATTTGCCCCTAAATGTACAAATTAAATAAAATTTCATATAAGAATCTTGAAATATATTTTATGGATACTGACATTGTGATTTTCAAATTTAAATAAAGTACCAAAGAGCTAAACATAGTGAAAAAATTTGAGTATAAGAACAAAATATGTATAATGCCCTTAAAAGTATGAAGAGAAAATATTAAATTCTCCCCTGTCTTTTTTTCCTCCGTAGCTCTTTGTATTTTGTCATTAAATCTTTCCATTAATAGTTTTAATTTAGGTTACAGTTTTTTGTTTTGTTTTTTTTTAACTTCTGGAATTTCTACTTAAAGTCGATTTATTAGCTTCCTCAAATTGATAAGGAATATCTACAAAATAGATAACTGTGAAATCATATTTAACTTCAATGTGAAGGTTTTTCATTAAAGTCAGTACAAGTCAGTCACTGTTTTTCAGCATGGTACTGGAAATCATAGTTAATACTATAAGACAAGTTAGTACGCCAAAGAAATAAAGGGAAGATACATTGAAAAGGAAGAAACCAAACTATATTCCCACATGACATGATCATCCATGTAGAAAACCAAAAGTAATCAACCAAACCAAACCAAAAACAACAAAACTTCCTGGAACTAGTAAGTAATTACAAAAAATCTGCAGTAAAGAAGAGTATTATACAGACAAGTAAATCACTTTCATATAGATCAGCTTTGGACAAGTGGAATTAGAAATTCAATACATAGTAGAATTTACCACAGCACCTAAAATTTGGAATGAATGATAAAAATCTTAAAAAAAATTACAGTACCTATATGCAGAAAGCTATAAAACTTTGATGAAAGAAATCGAAGCAGATCTAAACAAGATATTTCATGTTCTAGACAGGAAGGCTCAATATTGTCAAGGGGTTATTTTTTTCCCAATTTTATCTATGTTTTTAATGCAATTCCAATCAGAGTCACATAAAGTTATATAGTGATAGTGACAAAGTGATTATTGTAAGGTCTGTTCAATATTACTATAACCTAAAGCTACTTCAAAAGAAAAAGTCTATAAGGAAATATTTTGTGTCTCTTTTATAATATCCTTTTATTTGCATATATTTTAGTTTCCTTTTATTCTTATAAGTAATAATAATTGTTTTATGTGTCTGATAATTTTTATTTTGCAAGTCTATGGTATTCTTTTCATGGCAATTTTCTCCTTGCATTTGCTTGGTTATTTTCAACTGTGTGCTATTGATCATGTGGCTAAAAATGCTTTTACTTAAAGTTCTTTAGAGTCTAGGACAAAGATATATTCTTTTACAGATATAACTTCTTTTCTGTTATGTTACTAAGGACATCAACATTACATTCAACTTCCACTCTGATTATGAAACACAGGTTAAAGTGGAGATGAATTTTTGCTTTGAACAAGCTTTGGGTTTTCATCCTGTTTGGCTCACCACTGCCAAACTAAGATTCAAAGTTTAAGTTTATCTGATTGGTGAACAGCTGAAAGAAAAGCAATGTGTGAGGGATATTTGATATTACTTTGAATTTCCATTTTCCTTTAGATTTTTAACAAATAATTATATGCAAACATACACACAGTATCCATATAATTATATACAGATAGTACATATGCAAATAACTATATTCATGTTTTTATATTTGTTTGATTTCTGAATATAGGTTAGTCCTAATCAAATATATTGCCTACTAAACTTGAGGATGAAAAAAAAAATAGAGATGAAAATTTTAAATATATGCTATTAGCACAAGACTAAACAAGTAAATCAAATGGAATAGAAACTACTACATATATTTGCAGAGTGGTTCACATAGGAGACAGGAAAAGATCTGTTCAATTAGTTATGTATATAGAGAAACATGAATTTGATCCCTTTCTCACATCTTACATAGAAAAGTCAGTCTTAGCAAGATCAAAAACTTAAAAGAAAATATTTAAATCATTCAGAAAAAATAAAGAATACTAATGGCCTCATTTCAGTACTATTTTCTTAAAAAGAACAGGAAAACATAAATAGGAAAGGAATGATTTATAAATTCACCAATCCTAAATTTGAAATTAATGTTAAAATTTATATATTGGTATAAACATTTATTTTCATCTGCAGTCCCCTTAAAATGGAAAAATGGCAAAAGTGAAAAAGATATTAGAACATATCTAACTAGAATACATTATTCTATGTATAAATTAGAACCACTAACTAGAATGTGTTACTCTCTTTATTAAGACTTCACATGATTCAGAAATATAGGATTCCACATCTTAAAACTCCTATAACAAAATAAGAAAGAGAATTCAACATCAAAATCTGGTTTACCCAGATTTTATAGATGAGGAAAACTAAATTAATAACTGAAGAGGAGGTTCAGCTTCAGCCTATAATAAGAAAATGGAAATTAAAACTTTCAAGTAAGCAAAATAATAAAAGTTTTTATACATGTCAAATACTGTGGGTTTAGATGGATAAGGTTCTACTTACATAGAAGCTAACAAATGTGCCTCTATAGCTATGAGAAGATTGGAGACTACTGAGTCAAAGAAAAGGACACAGCACATGACATAAGCTTTGAGTTTGCATTGGTTCTTTTCTTCTAAGTCCCACAGAGAGGATCAGAAGTGCTCAGCATTTTGCACATGACTTAGGTTTTATCACAACTGAGAGACTCTGAGCTTAAGAAGTCTAAAGTGTTTTATAACTGACAGTAACCAAACCTATTCAATCATTGCCCAAGAGGGAGATACTATATTTATTATACTGGACATTAAACAGACTTTCCCTCTGCTTCAGAAGGAGGTACTAGTTCTATATACTAAAGATTTTGCCATGCAAATGACCTTGGAAAGACAGGCTGAGGAAAAAAAAAAAAAGTGTCTGCACACGTGATATGCAACAAGAGCAAGAGATCAAAAGACTCTTCTAAAAATAGCTTGATGAGTATGTAAATTGCTGTAAGTATGCAATTTCACAATAAAAATAATGTTACAATGAGAACAGATAACTGTTACAATAAGAACAGTTAATATCCTCCACAGAATAATCAAATTGTATACTCTCCACAAAATGGAATACAAAATATAGCATAAAAAATTAACCTAAGATACAAATATTATCCTGGATAAATTTCACAAAAGCATTATTTAACTAAAATTAGTTTTGAAGTAGATAGAAAATTTAAATTCAAAACATACATTATGAAGAGCGGAGCATAGGTATGGATTAGAGCATAAAAAAATGCAGCACATCATAAATAAATCAAGATTCAGGTCAATCGGGTAAGGAGAGAGCGAAGAGATAAGTGGTGAGGGGTAAACACAAGACTTGACTGTATTTGGTGACTTGTTTCTTCCGATTGTTAGTAGATATAGAAACCGTAATTACATTGTTTTTGTATATGCTTGCAATATTTTTATGGTTTTTTAATTGGATGCATTAAATAAGCAATTGTGAATTTCTTAAAAATTCTCCCTTACATTCTAAGTCAGTGTTCTCTATGTTCTTCCTATACTTACATCTGTGTCTACTCCTTTTCATTCTCTTGCTGAATTGCTTCTTTCTCTTGCATTCTAAATTATGATCTCCAGGGTTTTACAATTATTGTTATGATATTCTCTAGCAGAGTGTCTCATATTTAGGCATGGATGAGAGTGACTGAACATGCTTTTTGAAAAATTAATTCCATGTTTTAACCATCAGTAATTCTATTTCAAGCTGGTGGTGAGATATAATTGTTCAATGAGATTAGAGGTAACATTTAAAAAAAAAATTTCCTCCCCTACAAGAAATATTTGGATGCAGATCATTCAGGGGTTACATTTGATGAAGTCAAATGTAGTGAAACTTGGTGGTCAGTCTTATTAATATCTTTTTATCATACCTGTAAATTGGTTACTCCCTGGCAGGCAAACTCAGATCAGATAATGAACAACAAAATCAAAATCCCCAAATCCTGCTACATCTATTAGTCTTCACTATCAGCCAAATACTATGTTAACTGTATTATATTCACTCTACCATAGTCCCAAATAATTACAAACTGATATTAATCCCAATTTGCAAACAAGAAAACTGAGGCAAAAAGAAAAGAAAACTGAGGCAGAGGAAAGTTATTTAACTCCTGAGGCTGTATAGTTTTAATAACTGCTGCAAAATCTGGTTACATTCAAAATGCCTCTTTTTGCTACTGCTTTCTCCTCTGCATCCTCAGGTTTTTTTTTCTTTTTATTTTTAATCAGTCTTTATGTGTTTACCACATATATAGTGGTGATACACACATGGTACTGTTTTTTATATATAAATTATAAGTCAGAAGTAATTTCTTATTCATTTTTGTACCTATACTACGATGATAATGATATTAGAGTGGCTCCCAGAAAATGCGGTGGAAAAATTCAACTAGTGATAACCACATAAAGCCACTTAACTTAAGACACTGGTAAAAATGAACATAAAACCTAATTATACAGAAAAGACTTTAATTATTATAACTGATATGAGCTATTGCAAAAATTCTATCCATTCTAGAACCCCAAAATCCTATAAAAATAATGTAACATAAATGGAAATTCACTTCATTGTCTATAGATTTTTACATTATATGCATGCTAAAGGCAAAGTATTATTTCAGAAAATAGATATAAGTAGTTGAAACCAAAAATATAGATACAGAATAATACATTTCTGGATGTTAATTTAGTTTTACTACCACTCAATATTTTTAGTATATCCCAAGGGGAGACTGCAGATATTAATGAGATGCTTTACTCAAGTAATTTTAGTTGGCAGATCCATTGATGTTGTTACTAATTATAAACTTCGAAGTATCTAACTTCATACATGTATTAAGAAAGTAGTAACTTTGATTCTAAGTTTTTAATTTAAAGCTGTAATGAAAACCTATACTTCAGTAGTTGAGAAATAAGTAATTAAATACTTCATATTGTATCTCAGTAAACTGTGCAAAATAGAATAGAAAACTAAATGCAATACTTGTATAGACACAAAAGTAAAAGTCGTTATCAGTCTACCCTTGGAGGTAATACAACAAAATTCTCAGAAAACATAGGACTTACACGATGACTACAGATGAAAGTCCAAGATCATGTCCATAAATACATGTCAATATGAAAATGATGTGTTAAAATTTATCATTTTAATTTTTTAAAAATGTTCCATTTGACTTCTTTAGTTTCCTAGGTGATATGTCCCTTTAAAAATACGATTTAGGGGGTAAGCTTTAAGACCTACAAATGAATTATTTTATAAAATTTGAAGTTTGCTGTTTTGCCACAGAGGACAATTAAAAGGGTACCATTGAAAGGTCTCAGGAAGAAAAGTCATATTAATTTGTTTTTATTTTAAAGAGAATAAAATTATCTCCTTGAAGCTGAAGGTTATAATAGACTGAAATGTGAAAGGAAAAAAAAAAAAGCTGCCATCTCTCTTTTTTCCTGTTGGACTGCAAACCTTTTTCAGCACTATAATAAACTCCACTGAAAGATACTGGCTAAACTAAAGGGAAAGGAACAGGCCAACATATATGCATGTCTGTTCCATTTATTTTGATATAAACTTGTAAGAGAAACATTGATATACCCATTTTATTGGAAACTTCTATTCTGTGTACACACTACCAGTATAATAAAACTTGACTTAAAATATCCAGATCCTAAATCATCTACTCATCATTATCCCCAGTGTGTAAATATCAAAGAATGTTTTCCACGGTTTAATATACCTTTTGAGGTCTTAAAGCTGCACCTAAAGGTGAAATGGATTTTAAGATGCTGTTATTTTTAAATAATTGTAGTGGGTGTTACTTGAGAGATAATGAATAATATGACATTAATTACACTATATTTAGCATTAATACTATATTTAGATTTTCTATTAATGACATATATTTATTCATTTAATTACATACCTTCCATCATTACTACAGACTTGAGTCTTCCTTTTTTATTTTTTATTGAGGTAATGTTGCTTTTACAATGCTGTATATGACACAGAGGTATAGGATCACACCTCTTTTCACACTCATTTGGAATTCTTCTGAACTAGAGTGAATTTTTTCAATAGCCTGGAAACATGTATTTTTTCATACAAATTAACAAATTTGTTAATTACAGTGTTTTTTTAGATATACATATATTTAATAGTTTTATCTGCCATCCTTCTGTGGAAACTTGCATTCTTTTTCTTCATATGTAACTGAAAGAAAATTAGCTTTTCTTGAAAACTAGCTTGAAAGGTTTGATAGTTTGTGACTAATCCTTCAACAGATCACATCAATATCTGACTTTGAAATATGTTTTTGTTCTCTTCTGAAGTATGTTATAAATGCTTTTCATTGCATTTTTTTTGTTTCTCAGTATATAATATCTAATATTAAAGATTTTTAGGAAACAGAAGTTTATGTTAAATATGAATCAAAAGCTCTGGTGACAAGTTTAACTGACAAATTTATACTGAACAAAGTTTGTAAATGGACAACATAATAGCTGCTAAATAATATATTGTCTATAAATTAGGAAGCTACTTTAATAATTAGTATATTCAATAACTATATAGAACAGATTCCAAATATTGACATTAAAAAAGTGCAGTCTGGAGATATCTTAGAACTGGAACTACAGCAATGCAGTTTTTCTGCAAATGACCTTGTATTTTGTTTTAGTTTTATCTGGTAAAATTCAATGAGAGAAATAATGACACAAAGCTTTTAACTTGAAAACATTTTCATAATTGAACATAAGGGGATGTATATATTTATGTATGTTTTAATTACATATTTAACCATAAAATATTAAATACTACATTTTAGGGATCTGAATTAAAAATTTAGTATAGTGATTTAAATGATTATGGTTCATCAGTAAAATATATGCCATAATTTTGAAGACTGTGGGAAAAGAAAATCTCTTAGATCTCATGTCAAATTAAAGTAGCAGAATGCAAATGTGAACAAAATGATTGCAGCTATATGAAATATATAAATCTATTGAAAGGTTATGCAAAATAAGAACAGCTGTGTAAGCATGCATGATTAAAAGCTCCTTTGGTATTATATTGGTAGTAGTTAACCACTATAGCACATCTAATAGTAACAGCACAACAAAGAGAGTTATAAAATACCAACAAAGTAAAAAGAACTCTTCATAAACAATAAATACTCATGTTAATATGAATATTTATAGCTTCATCATATATCATATGCTTACATTAATATTAACAATTGTTTATTTATATAATTATATAAACGATTCCTTTGAACAAGGAACAGATTGTGATTTTCTGAACAAGATTTATACAGTGAAATGTATATAATAATTGGAAATTCTGATTCTAAAGAATGAAGTTCAGAATGATGCTACAGCATGAAATCAAAGAATATTAGGCAGCTACATTCAGTAGCAATTATTGACAGTATCGCTTTTATAGGCACCGACTTCCTTCTAAATGTGAATATTCTTTATTTTCCTAGACTTGAATTTACTTAACTCTTATCTAATGAGGGAAAACTAATTCTTGCCAATTGAGATAAACTCAGTATGTTTAAGACATGAACTTGATAAACTCAGGTTTAAACCCACTTTGAGTGCTCAGCATTGCTTAGAAAAGATAGAAATTGGAGTAGAGGAAGCATATTCCCCAGCTTAAGTGTTCCTGGAAATGCCTAACACTTGGAATATCCTCTTTTTACTACTGATAGTCTCTCAAATGTAGTCAACATCATCTGGTCTTACTTGCCTTGTCCTGCCAGAGATTGTTTCTGTCTTTTAACGACTTTGACAACTGCTTTGGAACTGCTGAATCAGAATTTCTATTCCTTCTGCACCATTCTTAGCCAATTTTACACAGATGATTTCAGTCTAATAACATTATCTGCCTTTTACAGGGTTTGGTGAATCGTAACTGTTTCCCTTGAGTGCAAAGATTAGCCAGATCACAGACTGAAAATCTGACCAGTCTGGGCTGTGATGCAACTCTAGTGTCTCCACAAGCAGGGCCCTGTGCTTCTGTGGAAGACACAGTACTCAGCTACATGCTGGGAAGTAAATCCAGACCTTCCCTACTCAATTGGGTTGTAGGTGCCTTCCTCAGGAAAATTTAGTATTAACTTTATTGCTCTTCTCTCATTTTTACTGAACTATTCCTCATGCATAACCACTGTGGATTCACAATGGAATTTCTCTCACTTTTGAGTTTTTGACATAAATAAAGACTTTTGGGACATAACACTTTTGTTCCCACAACCACTTTCTGCCCACCTCCACTGCTATGAGCTCTCATTTAATTTGAAACCTTGGCTTTCAAGGTTCCTATTTTTGCTTATAATTTATAATATCTATTCATCATTCATCATCTTTTTAGTTTTGTGGAAGTGTGTTTGTCTTTATATTTTGGACCATATGCCTCAACCTATACTATTGTAATTTTAAATAATGTTGGAACAGCTGATAAAAGAAAATTATTAGAATATTTAAAAAATTGTTAATATTCCATATTCCAAACTGCCCTTTACAATCACAGATTTTTAACTCACATAATGAAGTAATGTCAGTCTGCATTTTCCTTGGAACATCTTACAAGTTATTCACTGTAGTTCTTCTAATTTATAGTCCTAATTGGAATAGGTATGCTATAATAAAACAAAACAAACAAACAAAAAACAATACAACCCTCAAGCAAAGATAGTACTGAGTGGGTCCATAGCGTTAGTTACTCTTAAGCACTTTGGTAAATTTCTTCCCTGTCTACCTTACTATCTACTGCCATCTAAACTGATGTGACACATGCAGGCAGAGCCTCTGGTAAATATCGCAGTTATATAAATGAAGACCTTGCAAATATATATCAAGGATGATTTTGAAAATGAGAATTAAACATTGGGCACACAGAACAAAATTTCCAGTGACAATCAAATGAAATATCCATGCTCAGTTATCACAGAAATGGAAGAAACTTATGTAGAAGAAAATTAAAGGCTAAAACATCCTAAATATATTGAAGGTGTTATGACTTAAAGTTAAAATATAGATCCTGGAGAGAAACTAGGACAACAATTAGAACAGAACCTTGCATAAAAAGTGTGTGTTAATACCCTGAAAAAAAATTTCTGTTATAGCTAAATCTTTAGTGAAGGATTTGAAAACAGAGACAACTTTTCCAATATTCTTAAATATTTAATATGTTTGTTATGTGACTTTACATTCTAAATGTGACAATTCAAAATATATTAGGGCCTCTCTGGTTGCACAAGGGGTTGAGTGCCATGCTGTGGGGCTTCTGCAGCCACTGCAGCCACACATAGAACCTGTGTGAAGGTTCTATCCCAGGCCAGGGAGGGGACCCACATGGGGCAGCAGATCTCTCCTGTCTGGCCTGTTGCTCCCCTCAGCAGTGTATTTCAGTCAGTCTGCCTGTTCTGCTCCCTGCTCTGTCTCTGGTGACTTCTCTCACCCCACACACTTCTGGCTTATACCCCAGCTCTTGCATGCATAATAAGTAAGTAAATAAATAAATTCTTAAAAAATAGATTAGCAGAGTTACATGAAATTCTTTTAAGTACACCTAATATTTATTGAGTGTGCTAGGATCTTGTGCCAGGATCTACTCAATGGAATTTAGTTATTTAATTCCAATGATTTCAATGCAGTAGTTAATATTAAATTTATGTTGTGTCCACATTATTATATTTTACTTATGCTACTAAAATGTATAGAATTTTTTATGTTAAAGGTAAAAACATCTGAAAAATGACAAAGAAAAAGATAAAATGAATAAGTATGGAACCTCAGAACACATAAAGAACAAATTACATATTCAATGAACCTAGCTAGTCTTTTTCCCTTGCCTCTGGAAGAACATTTTAAATCTTGTGTAACATCCATGCCATTTGAAAGGGAATTGCTGACACTTAGCTTAGGGGATGCTCAGAAAAAAAATAAAAATTAACTTTGCAGAACACATTTAAGAGTATAAAAAATATGATTTTTTTCCTGTTTTCTAGAGTTAATCATGATTTTGGAATTTATATTGAATAACATAGTTCTTAAAAAATTGGAGCCTAAAAATTTATATGTGATAGAACACTTTAAGGTAAAGTTTAGATAAATTTGATCTGAAAATGAATGATACTTTTTCCAGTTTATAAAGAATAGCTTCTTTTTTCTAAAGGACAAAAGATATACAAAATTCCCAAAACTACAACTTCATCACCCAGAATATTGAAAACTTTTTGATATACATGTTTTCCTTTTTATACTACTAATAAAACATTTTAAGGTTAAAAAGGAACCAAAATATGAACATCTGTAAAGGTTCCTGTCTCAACTGAAACAAGTAAATGATTATTATGTAGTAGAACTAAAGATGGGTTGCTCTGACTCAAAAAAATTATCACTTTCGTCATGCTCTTGCTAACAGATTTCTCCCTGTGGGGAAATGGTCCATTATGGGAAACATGAATTTTCAAGAGTTAAAGTCATAATTCTGTTAAAAATGTAGTATAAGCTTCTTTTAAGAAGAAAATATGATATTCATTTTAAACATAAAATATAGTTCAAGTACATTCATATCTCAAGACTATATTCAATTTCTAGTAATTTTTAGTATATATTCTATAATTCAAATTGAATAATTAATTATAGTTTTACATTTGCATTGTAAATGAAAAACCAATAAACAATTGCACTTACTAAAAAATCCCTACTGTGTTTTTATTTATTTATTTAATTTTTTAAACAAGATTTTATTTATGCATGCATCAAGAGCTGGGGTATAGGCCAGAGGTTCAGGGTGGGTGGTGGGTGGTGGGTGGTGAGAGGCTTGACCAGAGACAAGGGGAGCAGAACAGTCAAATGGACTGATGTACACTCCTGAGGGGAGCAGCAGAGGCCAGGCAGGAGAGGTCTGCTGTGCTGTGTGGGTCCCCTCCCTAGCCTGAGATTGAATTTGCACTGCAGTGGCTATGGCAGCCCCACAGTGGGGTGCTCAACCCCTTGCGCCACCGGGGAGGCCTGCTACTATAGTTTTAGTACAAATCATGCTAACTCCTATTTATGTGACCCCAACCAAGGGACACCTAATTAAAGACTTTTGTTTGGTATGTCCCTTAATTCACCATCCAGTCATCCAGACATCTGTAAGGCTCAATATTTAAAACTGTAGTTGATTTATTTTCTACAGTTTACAGAATTATAGTATGGAATGAAAGTTGTTAATTTCCACTTAAGATTTTTTGTCTACTAAGAAAAATGTAATAGCCACCAATAGTTTTGAGGGCCTGCTATTGCTAATATTTAAAACAAGATTTTTATTTTTCATCTAACCTTCATAAAAGCCTAGGGAGTTTACTATTATTTTCCTCATTCCACTAGTCAAGAGAACTGAAACTTTAGAATCAATACACTTTTTCAGGTCACATGTCTGGTATAAAGCAACAGATAATACAGGAATCCATTATCCAATTTCAAGGTGAGTTTCTTAAGCTTACTGTTCTCCATTGCTTAACATTATATTAAATGTGTTGCTTCCACAAGTTCCCTAACCAATGTCTACTTTATTCATGGTCCCATAGAAAAGTGATAAAGAATTTTTACACTAGGAAATGTTTAACTATATTGAACTGAATTACATGTTAATGAGTAAAAGGAAGAGAGTAAATCTATTTTTAGGAGGAGGATTTGCCAATCAAGCATTCTTGAATTTGTGAGTTTTGACAGCATAAGAAAATTAAGATTTGCTTTTGAATTTTATTTTGGCTCTCCTGTGAATGTATGTTATGGTTGGCCTGAATTTTGTGTTCATAACTGCTATATAAATCATTAAATGACAGGGTATTTCATATTGCCTCAGGAAATAATTTGTGTGTATTACTGGAATATCCTTTCAACCATTTACTATCCTCATCTGTTAAACAAAAACAGTAACACTGAAAATCACCAAAGAGACCATGTATAGCAGTAAAATAATCATTCTTTAGAAGGTAATGATAAATTATTATGGAAGAAAAGCTGGTTTCCTATCCAGTTTGGAAATAACACAGCCTAATTATTTTCTTTTCATGCTTGGATCAGCAGATGAAAGGACACCTTGACCCAAAAATTAATTCATTATAGATTCCAACCTTAATAAATTGGAACCATTCAGTTCAGTCACCATCTTTTTAATAAGTTTTCCCAGGGAGGACAAGTGATCAGTATTTAGAGCTTTGTTTTTGATTCATCTTGGTATTTTTCTGACATCAGGGATTATTTCTATGAATTGTTTGAATTCTTGAGTTGTTTTTGTGAATAACATGGTATATTGATTCGCATCTATATGATATTTTACTAATATTATGATCTGGATCTATTGTTAATAGGTTTATAGTTTGATCCTACTAATGTCACCTTAACCTTCCACATTTCATCAATTACTTCCTCAAATAGTTTTTCAACTGATCACTTTACCTTATTCTGAGTTATACTTCCTACCCACCCTACAAGGTCACCAAAGTAATTTAATCTTAATTTTATGCCAAAATTATCTGAGTAATAACTTTTTGAAATATTATTTATAATAATAGCTAAAATTATTGAACATTCAATATTTGCTTTGATGAATTATTCAATTTACTTCATTGGAATCTATTTTGGTTTTTTTGTTTTTTTTAAAGATTTATTTATTTATGCATACAAGCACTGGGGTCAGACCAGAGTCACGGGAGGTGAGAGGATTCACCAGAGACAGAGTGGGGAGCAGAACAGGCAGACTGAATGAAACACACTGCTGAGGGGAGCAGCGGGCACAGCAGGAGAGGTCTGCTGCACCATGTGGGTCCCCGCCCTGGCCGGTGGCAGGGATCGAACTCGTGCGGCAGTGGCTGCGGTTTGCTTCACAGTGTGTTGCCCAACCCACTGCACCACCAGGGAGGCCCTGGAATCTATTTTGTGACTAAGAATATTTTCTAAGTTTTGTTATAGACTACTTTAGCTTAATATCACTTATATAGATATACATTTAGGAGATCAATATGATATTCACAGGGCCAAGCCTGAATTCTATATATTTCATAAACTTTATATAATTGAAAACAATACATATATTTAAACACATTGATATACAAAATTTAATTACTGATGATAGTTTTATTTGCCAAAGTGATCTAAATTATTACTTTATAAGAAAAATTAAGAAAACCAATTTTTATGTGTAAATAGACATCATTTTTTGAATTAAAAAAGTTGATCTTACTCTCTTCACACAAAACATTGCATAACATTGATGGATCTAACTATTCATCCATTCTAAATCACCTGACTAGATTGGCCTGAAAAAGATAAAATAATCCCAAGCAGAGTAAACTTATTCTATGTATTAGATCAGTGTTGAGAGTCAAAAGGCAGGAGGACAAGAACATGAAATACTATATATGCAATAACAAAGTAAGGCAAAATAACTATTACTTTTATACCTTTGATAGTTGAACTAAAGAACTCAATTTTTAGCTGTGTTATGTTTGCTTGCCCTTTCATCAAAATGTGGTCATGTGATCTAATCCCAGCCAATGAGATAAAAATAGAGTTGCTGTATGGTACTTTTTAGAAATGCTAATGATCAGCCTAACTAAACAGGAAGGGTTTTTATACTCACTTTTTATATTATATGAATTTAATTTTCTAATACTATGCTTTTTTACTTTATTCTGGCCTCCAATTTATTTGTGATGACTCAAGTTGTAGCAGCTATTTTATTTCATGTAATCCTGAACATGAAATTCATGGTTTTGATTGTGAAGACAGAAAACTATAACCTTAGGTCTCTGATGATATTGGTGGAGCAAATGAACTGCTTACGTCTGAACTGATTCTCTGTGAGAGAGAAACCTCAACCTCATTTAAGCATGTTATTTGCACTTTATAGTTACATGCAGTTAACATATCCTTTATAATATATAATAACAATGTGCTTCTTTTACCATTTATCTTAAGGAAAAATAACTAGAATGTTGATTTTAGTTAATGTAAAATAATAAATCTTTCTAGACATTTTTAACAAATAAGGTTATGGTTTTGTTAATGCTGTATTCTATCAAATATTCACTTTGCAAAATTGCAATATAAAGTACAAAAATAGTAGTATGTTTGCTTTACTTTGTTATTGTACAATTATGTTGTGTTACAACCAGAAAATCCCAACAGCATAAAAAATTAAGTCCTTATTTCTTTTGTATGCATGTGTAAGATGTTTGGGTTTAAGCTTATATAAGCTAGACTTGACTGGGTTTCTTTCCAGTCATGGATCAAATTCAGGTCAGCTATGTCTGTCTCATTTTTCTTATACCACTGTGCTGCCTAATGCATACTTGTCTCAGTGATGGTTTGTTTCACTGTCTCCTAGGAAGGAGACGAGCAGATTATGCAAGCCTTCTTGATGCTTAAGTTCAGAACTAACATCTATCATTTCTGCGTATATTCTTCACTGTAAAAGCAAGTGACATGACCCTGTTCAACTGTGGATACAGGGTATACTCTTACATTGAAGACCATGATTAGAGAAAAAAAATTCTAAATGAACAATAATATAGCCTATAATAATATAGCCTACAACTCCTATGTTGTACTAGAATTCTGAGTCTATCACACATTTCTGACAGCAAACTTTTCTTATTAAAAGGAAACTATCAAAATGCATAGTTATTGGAGTTTAAAATAAATGATCCCCTCCCCAAACAGAACAAAATTATTTGATAATGGAAGCAACCAATATCAATATCGGAAGCAATAAATAGTTAAATGTCTTTCAGAAAACTCAGAAGTGATTCTATATTTATCCATCTATAAAATTCATATCCAGGTTATATTCTTTGTTATTATATATTATTAGTATTTATTAAATATATAATCTATAAAATATATAGTTATACTCTGTTGAAGTATGGTTATGTTTAAATATTATTTTAAGTCAATATCATACTCATATAAATAACTTATATTCCTTTAAATTTCCAGAAAAAAATTGCATAATTATCAAAATGTCCTGAAAATAATTGCATTCAAAAATGAGTAGTCAAGGAAACAAACAATAAGCTAGGCAAAGGCTTAATTAAAGTCATTTTTCAATGATGCACACCTGGAACTTATGTAATGTTATAATGCAATGTTATACTTTTAAAAATAAAATTTTATAAATCTACCAAATTATATAAAATGTGTGTAGGGGGTACATTTTCCCTTTATGTATATATTGGCCTCACTTTGACTACCACCAAGGTTCTAGTGTCATTTACACTATCAAATGGACCCTTTCACCCACTCCTTCCATCTTCCTCTTCCTTTTACTCTCATACCCAAAATATTTTTCACAGAATCTAAGAGTTATTTTTGTTGTGATTTGTTAGTCACTTGCTTCAGTTATTTATATTTCACATATGAAAGAAATTATTCAGTAGTTGCCTTTTATATACTTTTCCAACCTGTGTTTGAATACACAGAAGTTATAATGACTGGGTAAATTAATATCTTCCCAAAATAGTTTCTTTTTTATTATATTAAAGGGAATTTTTCTACACCTAATGTTTTGTTTTTTTTCCCCAAAGGTCTGCACCAAATTGGTTTGACTTTATGTTAATGTAGTGCTCACAACACAGCAGTTACAACAGGAGTTTATTTTCACTCTTCATTTTTCTTTATCCTTCCATATAAGGCTATAATGCCCATGCTATCAATAAATAATGACAAAGAATCTACTTTAGGTAATTATATCTAGTATTTTATAGCAGAGAAAATGTGCATTTTCTCCAGATTTACACTGTTTTGTATAGTAATACATCATTTGCTGTGATCTCAAAGGCATTAAGTGGCCCGAGATCTAGTTAAATATACAAATTAACCATCATTCACTTTTTGGCTGTATCTAATTTATTTTTGAATGGATTTCACCACAAAATGAAAATTATGGCTCGTTATGTCAAGAAATACATTTTTTAAAATTTACTATTAGGGTAGAGTTAGCCTATTATAATTTTTACAGATAAAATTGAAAATTATATTCCTTGACATTTTCTTTAACTAAAATAGTAAACTTTATTTTGATGCCTCAAAATTTTATTTTTGAATTTTGATCAAAGCATCAAATCTTGGGGCCTCCCTGGTGGCGCGGCACAGCGGCGCGGTTCTATCCCCAGCCAGGGAGGAGACCCACATGGTGAGGCAGACCTCTCCTGCCTATCCCGCTGCTCCCCTCAGCAGTGTGTTTCAGTCAGTCTGCCTGTTCTGCTCCCAAGTCTGTCTCTGGTGAATCCTCTCACCTCCCTCAACTCTGGCCTGTACCTCTGCTCTTGTATGCATAAATAAAAAAAAATGTTTTTAAAAAGCATCAAATCTTATACTTTTCTTAGGATATAACAGCATTCTTTTTTAATAGAAAAGAACAGTTCCTTCTTCGCTACATAAAAGAGCCTCCAGATAAACAATATAATTTTCTTTTTTTTCCAAGAAAATCTAGTTGACCTTAATGTTAGGTTAATATATATGTCTGTAATATTATTTGTATGATATGATATATTGGAATACCCTTCTCACTCCACACAAAGTTCCTATTTTATCTTGTGTTGTTGTTTTATTCATTAACCATATACTACTTGATTATTTATTACAGTAGGTGGTTTCCAAGCAACAGTATTTTGAAATTGAAATGATAGTAAAAGCCATTGTACATAGCAGTTTCTTGACTGCTGCTTATATGCAGGTACATATGTGTTCATATAACCACTATTTTCCTAACTAAACTATACTATAAAATAATCTCATATTTCCTAAAAAGAAAGAATAACATTAAAAAATGTTGGATCATTTCAAATCACCTTATAAACAAGGGTGGTTTCAAAATATACATTTGTTTAAAAAAAGGAAACTTTATGAGTGGTAAAATTTTCTTTGATATATTTTATTAAAATCACAGGAGTACTATTATTAAAGTAAAATTAACATTATTAAAATGGTCAGCTTACCTCAAACAATATACAGATTCAATGAGATTTAACTTAAATACACACTTCTAAAAAAGAAATAAAGACATATTGCAGGTCAATAGACACATGAAAAATTTTCATCAATACTTATCATCAGGGAAATGCAAATCAGAACCATAATGAAATACATCTGTGAGAATGACCAATATCACTAAGTCCAGAAGCAACAAATGTTGGTGAGGAGAAAAAGGAATACTCTTACATTGCTGGTAGGAATGTGCATTGGTCCTAAGGAAAACACTAAGACATTTCTCAAAACATTAAAATTAGATGTACTATATGATACAGGAAAACCCACTCCTGAGTAGATACCCAGGAATGGTAAGTGCTAATTCAAAAGGCCATATGCACTCCTTGTACCATATGCTCATTGCACCACTATTTACAATTGCCAAGTTAAAAAAGCAACTAGGGTCCCAAGGGTAGATCTCTCTCTCTCTCTCTTTCTCTCTCTCTCTCTCTCTCTCTCTCTCTCTCTCTCTCTCTCTCAGACACACACACACACACACACACACAATATGGTATACTACTCAGGTATAAATGAAAAAATGATCTTGTGCTATTTGCGACAACATGGAGGGGATTATGCTAAGCAAAATAAACCAGAAAGAGAAAGACAAATACCAGATAGTTTCTCTCATATGTGGACTATAGAGAAACAAACAAAAAATTAGGTAATATCAAACCAAAACCAAAAACTATCTATAGAAATTTGACTGTAAAATGGTCTACCAGAGGGGAGGTAGTGAGGGACACAGTAGACTATGTCGGAAGATGATGGGTGCCTTGATGGTGGATATGGTGTGGGGACATACACACGAAGAGGGGAGATACTACGTTTCTGAATAAAATACAGTGTTGTAAACCAATGTTTCCTTAATAAAAAAAATATTGAATGAAAGAATTTCAGGAACTAAAGATTTAAAATGCCACTTGTAATGAATAGAGCATCTGGAACTGGGGAAATAGGTACGGCACTATTCTTGATTTCTTAGGCTTTTACAAGCTTCCCTGGGCAATCTTTCTTTATCAGTTTTATTTTTTGTCCCTTGTGTTAGCATCCTGACACATTAATACCTGGTGAGTTTGGGGGTGTCATTTAGGGTCATTCTCTTTCAATTAAAATGTGCAATTACTACAGTGTAAAATTTAAAATAACAAACATTAGGAGTCTCAATCCCCTTGAACACAGAATTTCTCATCCCCAAAACTAACTCTTAAACACAATGACTCTCACGTTTCTCTAAATGGCAATTTGTTCCTGTTCAAGTAACCAGTTTTCAAATTGTTGAAAGGTTTTTATACACACATCAGTCTCAATATGTCTTCAAAATCTGCAATTTTAAATTCAGTTTTGTTTTCTTATTCCTGAACACATTAAGGGTTATGAGTCATTTAATTTTTGGGTCATTTACCTTATTTTGTTTAGTTTTTAAGAACACTTAAATGCCAAATAGTCAGGAGGTATTATTGTTTCATTTTAGCTAATGGACTTGCTAATCCAACCTTAGAATTTTTTCTTTTTTCCAGACTGAACTCCCAGTACACTTCCTGTGAACATCAGTTGAAAAGTTTCACAAAATGATGTCCATATAGGAAAAGTAAAGATGGGACTTTTTCTACCTTTCAAATTTTCATGAGAATCTCTGAATAGAGAATTAATTTTAACAATACTGATTTTCCTTCTATAACTCTTTTATTTGTTTTATAATATTAATCACTTTGTAAAATTATTCCTTTTATTCATTTATTTTTCCCCCCTCTGGTTTTTTTTTTTAAAGATTTATTTATTTATGCACATAAGAGCTGGGGTACAGGCCAGAGTTGTAGGAGGTGAGAGTATTCACCAGAGACAGAGTGGGGAGCAGAACAGGCAGACTGACTGAAACACACCGCTGAGGGGAGCAGCGGGTGAGGCAGGAGAGGTCCGCCACGCCATGTGGGTCCCCTCCCCGGCCTGCAGCAGGGATAGAACTCGTGCTGCAGTGGCTTTGGTCTGCCTAATAGTGCGTTGCTTAACCCACTGAGCCACCAGGGAGCCCCCCCACCCTCTGGTTTTTACCAGAATATATGCTCCATGAACTTTTTTCTATCTAGTTCACTTCTTATTCTTATACATGTAACAGTATGAAAAAATCTACTTTCCAAAGGTAAGCCGAAGACTATAAAGGCCTTGGTGAATTATTTACAAGAACATGTAAGGTTTTATTGTTCTTTTACACAGATCATAGGTATACAGTGTCATACATTTAATCATTTATTCATTCACTCATTTACACCAAAAGAAATTAAGCCCCTATAAAATCATAGAGTTCTTTGCACTCTCATTATTTGAAATAAATGTTAAAAGTTAATAATCAAATCTTTACTCATTCTTTTAGCATTTTACAAGTGAATATTAGAAGTACAGCTGTCTGAGGTTATGGTTGCAGTTGAAAATTAGTGGTATCACAACCTATCCAATTAGCGATTGCTGATCAACAAGGCAGATCTTAGTAATAATTTGAGCCCCTCACAAGTAAGTGGTGCTTCTGTTTCTTACAGGTTTATAGAGGAAAGCAGCTGTTTTCCTCAGATTAATCATGGAGCTTATTTTGGTGAAGGAAAGATGAACCTTCAAAGAGGAACACTTTACAGTACAAGCTTTAACATGTTCTCTCCAAAAATAATGAATTTTAGGTGTATATTTAATAGAAAAATTTTAAGAGACTATAAAATGATAAAATTTCATGTTATAATATAAAATAATTTTAATGTATTAATGTTTCCACGCAGTGTTTTAAAACTGGTTTAAAATTTTAAAATTTAAAATTTTAAGTTTTAAAATTTAAAATTTTGTTGAGAAGTACAAATACCACCAATCTCCCTGCACACAATGCATGCATGCATGCTGCCCATTCACACAATCTTCCCCTAGTTTCCATGATATTGGTAGATTTTTCTATATCTCAGTTCTTTAGTTTCCACTGGAACTTCTGATATTACTGTCTCCATGTGGTAAGTTTATGGCTCTACAGTTATGCTAGCTTAAGCTCTCATGTTTAGTGCTTCTAACCTATACATTTACATATAATAAAGGAAGCATTCATCCAAATTCTAGCAGCATGTTCCTAACTAAGGTATTTCTTTTTGTTTTCCATTCCTTTATCACTCAAGTCTCACAAATTTCATTTGAAAATATGAGCATGCTAGCAAACGTTGAATCAATATCTTATTTTTGTTAATAATAATGTGCTATGTGACTTTACCACACTTAAGGTAAAGAAAAGGGATCAAAATTTTCTGATTAATTTTTCCAAGATGTACTACTAAATAACAACAACAAAAAAATCTGCACAATGGGCCACAAATGTAGAAAAACTCTTTAGAAAGCACTTGAAACTTTCCAGTACAAAGTACATTTATTTTGGGAACTCTTCTACATCAAAGGTTCACAACTCATTCAGTCTTTCAAATATACAATGTTTATTCTCCATAATAGACCCATTGTGATGTTAGTGTTTATAGAAATGAAGTGTTGTTAGTGCTTATAGAAATGAAGAGGATGTATACAGTGTCCTTCATCTGGAAGATGGAGATAACTTCACTTAGTACCACCTATTTCTTTTCCAGAGTCAAAGTAACCATTCAATAAATGGATTCTTTACATTTTTCTTTATTCTTTGCACTCCTCATCTCTATACATTTTATAATTTCTGGAAATATTCACTAAGAACTGAAGTAAACAGAAGCAAATTGTTCCTTTTCCTTTTAAACTTGTTTTTCATAATTAAATCAATATTCAATTTATGCCCATTTCAACATTTTAATTCAATATTTCTTCCTCTCTCTATTCACTACTCCATTATAAATCATGCTCAAACTTATTCTAAATATGGGCCTAACTGTAGTCTCTGCCTTTTGTGCAATATCATTCAACAGTCTATATATAATATAATCAGATTAGTCTATGCAAGATTTCATTTTACTCATGATTTAAGACTACATAATGAATATAAATTACCAAATCACAAATTTCCCTGGACCAGGATTAGATGTCCTAAGTTAAATATTTTCTCCATAATCTCTATGAACAAAATCTGTCCAACTCATTTAAGTGAATCATATACATTATTCTAATTTTACTTAACTACTATTTTCATTCTGCCTCTGTAGATTGTGCCATATATACTAATACTCCTTCATACATAGTGTTAAAGCATAAGAAATCATTCACTATGATCAACCAGTTATACTGACTGTCTTCAAATTTTTCTACTTTTCAAATCAATGCATTAATCTAGGTGCTTGGCAATATTTATAGCCATAATTATCATGCATACCCTCATTTACCTATGCAATAAACATATTTTAATTACTCTATTATAACATTAAATATTTAACAAGTAACAATAAGTGATAGCTTACTAATCAAATGACAAATATATTTTTAAACAAAGGAGATATAAATTATAGCTCAGTCAAAATATTCACAGGATGACTAAAATGAAATTTACAGTAAATTCATCCAATATTCAATTATACCAAAACAGTATATTTTTGATATGTGATTTCTTTTTTTTTTTTTTAAGATTTATTTATTTATGCATACAAGCACAGGGGTACAGGTCAGAAGTGTGGGGGGTGAGAGGATTCACCACAGAGAGCA